>JBAMHW010000003.1:28934639-28963843 GCA_037177495.1 Rhadinocentrus ornatus
TAGATAGATAGATAGATAGATAGATAGATAGATAGATAGATAGATAGATAGATAGATAGATAGATAGATAGATTTCTTCTTTGGATTCGATAAAGTATTATTTTAACTTAATTTTAATTTCAATTATTGAGATATTTTAGGACAACACAATGTTGTGTCTCATGAAACAGTCTCGGTCTACATGGGCCTGGAAACCAAACAAATAAAACAGAAGTAAAACTCCCACCACTGCTGTTTGTTGCATATGTTACAACTTCTTGTGCTGCTAAGCTCACCAGTGTGTGTGTGTGTGCGTGTATGTTGTTTTCTCACTGTAGTTTATTTATTTAAATGTTTGTTTGTTTTGCAGAATGTACCAAATAATTGAGCTGGCCACTATTATTGTTCTTGGTGTCCCGCTGATAGATTTATTTTGATTTTGTAGTCTAAAGGATGCACTGTTTCACTTGCATTGAAAGCTTCTCTGACTGCATAGCGTGGGTTCTCAGCTGCAGCTTTCAAATGCAAATGTCACACTGGGAATCAACTCCAGACCTTTTACCTGCTTAATTGATGAAGACATAATGAAGGAATAGCTCACACCTGTTCATGAAGCAGCTTGTCCTATTACATTTCAGCTACTAAAGCAGACAGATCTACATATCAAAGACTTGTAATTCTTAAACCATCAAATTAAAGGAAAGTCTGCCCTTTAAACAGACGTTCACCACACAACCAAACTTAAAAATGTTGCGCAGTTAAGATAAGAAAAATATTTTACTTATGCTTTTGTTATTCTTCCTCTTCGTGTTTGTTGTGTTGATGATTATATGCAGAACAAGACATGACTTCCTCCAGACAAACAATTAAAAGGGAAACTTGTGAATGCACCTAATGGTATTTGTGGCTCTACATGTATCTCTCTCTAGGTCAAACACAACTCAGCAACTGATCAAATTGGTAGATATATCGTAGTATTACAGTTTTTGGCTATTTAATCCCATCTGCCACAATCACAGTTTGAATATCAAGCAAGCTTTTTTTGCTGCATTATAACTGATTTTATCATTTGTCATCTAATCTCTGATCATGTAGCACAGCATTTACACTTGTACATGTAATAGAACAGTAAATAATAATGCAATTATTACATTTCAAAATTTCAGTAAGAAGTTAAAAATGGCACAAAATGGCATGAAAATGACTACACGATACAGACATACAAGGAAATTGCCCTTAAACAGGAAGTCTAACACAAAAACAAAATAGACAAAAAGTCACATATAGATGGTAAATACATAGCAATTTGTAGGTATTTGTTTTGTATTTATCTTCTATGTGGTTCTCTTTGAGTGGCGGTTTTGTTTTAATGGAGGAGAGGCAGGGGAGACTGTGGTGTGTGTACATAATTTGCTCATGCATCCTGGGTCTTTGCATATGAGTTTCAGCACCATCACATTTAGTATCAGGAACTGTATGAGGGTCTTACACGTCTACAAAGACTTTAACAGTGTTCAGCAGGAGTCGTTTCTTACAGCTATGAAAGCTGCAACTCACCTCCAGGTCTGTCATCGCTAGTTCTGCACGGACGTCAAGGCTGCATGGGGCTGACCACTAGAAAGGCAGAGATGTTTTACCTGGACTCCTCAGCTAGGGCTCTGATTGGTCCGCTCGTCGCCCTGCCCTGAGGTGACGTCAGGAGGAGCGCTGCTGGTGAGGTTGCCTCTTGCCTCCACCAGTACAGATTCGGTGAGAGCGCTCCGAGTACAAGGGACAGACGGACACTGGACCTTACTGACCGTACGCTTTTAGGTAAGGAGGCCCGCTGCTGCACTGTCATGACTCAAACTTTATTTTAGACTCTGCGATAGGAGCCACAGAGCGGGGTTTCCTGTCGGGGTTTTGACATTTTTTTCCAACAATCAAAATTTAACAGATTATAAGGACAGCTTTCATTAACAGGCTGCGTTGTATGTTCTCCGGACTACAGAGTAAGATGTTTATAACTGTTAGTGGAAGATTTGACGAGTTCAAGCGCAACCCATTTTAGCGCTGCGATAGAGGAGCCGGCTGGAGACAACAGCCGCCGTCAGTCGGGTCATATAGCTACTGTACCCTCATTCACACTGAGAGGACCTCTATGTAACTGAAGCTACAGTTTCCAAGAGCAGATACTGACATGGAATATGCTTGGCAATAAAGTGATAGCTTTCTCTTTCTCGTTTGAGACAAGCTGGTGTTACAACGGTGAGACTTAAGACGAGTTTAAACTCTTTCTTTCAACACCTACAAATAAGTGAAGCTTTGGATGTGTTTTAATGAGATGGTTTTCTGAGTAATTTACTCATGCTGTTTCTGTGCTTCAAATACATTTAGCTTTCATTGCTTCCTCATGAGCTATTTCCCTATCTCTTTCTATTTCCACACCCCTTTCTTTCTCTCAAGTTTTCTTTCAAATATGTACATCACTTCACCTCCCTGAGTATGGGATCTTGGAAGAAGCCTGCTTATCAGTTTATAAGCTCATACTGAGAGTGGATTTGTTGTTGGGTCATTAACTCCAGCTGACCAATCAAACTGCTCTCAGCCAGTGGGCACACAGTGTTGAATGATATGCAGTCATGTTGAGGCACCATGTCAAGTCCTTGAAATCTTTTTTATGAATCAAATGAAAGTGATGATAAGAGAAATTGATGAATCATTCTCTGTGTTTATGCTGCTAAAGATGTTGCACTTGGCAAGCTGGAGAAAGCACTCGCCCACTACTGCAGAAGCCTCGAGTCTTTGAGTTAAACAGTTTGACCTAATGAATCATTTCTATTGTTGTTGATGTATGAAATATGTGAATGGATATTTGTCTTGTCTGTTCAGGTTTTATCAAGGTTTTTGTGGATTTCATCTTGCTCGATGCGCATAACTGTACTTGCCTAGAAATTTCTGAGAAACACTAGATATCCAAAGTGATAACATGAAAGAGCATCCAAATAAAAAGCAGCTGGTTTTGAAATAGGCAGTTGATTGTCATGCCAAATCTCAGATTGATCATCTGGGTCCTGCATTCTGCAGTTCTCAGACCATTAAAGAGGCCATATGAGGCTTTTGGGTTGTCCAATTTTTCCAATTTCTTTTCATGTGTTAGTTAGTTTTATTTATTGCATGTAAAAAAACACACCAGTTATAGACCAAATAATTTGTCTGCTATTTATTGGGATAACCAGCATTGGCTTCTTAATTAAACAAATTGACTGCAATTATTTCAAAGCTCATTTTAAAGAAAGAAAAAAAAACAAAAAAACGCAGATGGCATGGCAGTGCAGTCACCTTGTTAAGGGTTTAATTTTAATTTAGTAAAAAAAAGTGTTGTTTGTATCTAATTTGTAATTGATAATAAATTGTTGTACTTTACATATGCAAAAGGAAAGAAGAGATAATAAAAAATGACAAATGCACCATAAAAGCTGGCACTGAATATTGGAAACCCATATTGGTTGACCTTTTTAGGTATCCAATAAATTACAAAACCCAAATTCCACACCAGACAGTTATTCCCTCTGGAAGTAGGTGCTACCCCTTTACTGCCTGGAGCACCTTTTCTGCAGAACTAAAAAGAGGGAGCTATTGAAAAGTGTCTCAGACAGAAAGGTGGTGCAGCAATGAACAGCATGAAAAAAAAAGAGCATGACTAAACAAAGCCCAGATAGGAAGAAGTCCAATCAAATAATTTCAAAAACAATTTGGCTTCCAGTGAAGTGAATCAGCCTCAGCAGGAATGCGGTCCTTTGACGTGTGTTTTTGTTTACAGTTTGGCATCCAGTTCCTCACAGTTTGGAGCTGTGCCATAGACTGCACGCTAAGATATGACACAATAGTCATGAACTTAAGTTTGTCAGTGTTAAGAAACAAAACAGATTCATTTCTTAAATGTGTTAGTTTGTCATCAGGACTTTAAGTCATGGTGGATTTGTTCAGACTTACAGAAGTTTTAAGTTAAATTTAAGATAATGTGTTTTTCTGTTTCAATAGATTGTATCAGTGATGCTCTTTCTCTGTACGTGTGTGTGTGTGTGTGTACAAGTGTTGCCACTTATGTGAAAAATAAAATATCTTAACGCCACTGCAGTAAATTTAACACTTGAAATTGTAACTTACTGTCTGTTTGTCACGTTTAATTGTCGTTCCGTGTATACGTGTGTTTCTTCTGTCCACTGCTCATCACAGGAATGGGAAACCAGTGAGTACAGCGATTCTCTCTGTGTAAATTTTAAACAAGGGTGAATGTTGCATGTCACCTGCAGCTCAGGGAATGTGGTTGTGCATTTCCCAGTCTCAGGCTTCTTCAGTCCTGTTGGGAGTTTGAGTCATGTCATCACTGGGGGGGCTTCTTTGGTCCCCTACATGCTCATACAATACCTGCATGTGTCTTTCCTCTATAATCCCACATGTTCAAGCTTTGCCCTTTTCGCTCCTGCGTAATGTGAAACATGAACCTTATTCTGCTGTTTAAAGCATCTGCCTGTTTGAAAAACAGACCTACCCACACACACCCTTGCTCATTTTTGACTATGTCCCTAAAAGTCTGGTTGCTTTAAATGTGTTGTGTGAAATGTGACATAAGTTGTACACGCAAATAATTTCCACATCCTTTTGCTTTTTAAATGAAAGCGTGAGGAAAGTGTTTTAGGTGCATGATGACATTGGCTGGGCATAGTTACCTGTAGAAAATGAATGCAACCCAGTGACCAGCAAGGTTGATGCATTCATACATTTTAAATTAGATAACTTTGTTGTTCCAGTATCACACTTTCTCAGTGCATGAATTATCATGAATCTACATCTTCATAAGAGCAAAGTGAGATGCTACAAACAAGCAGAATGTAAGAGGTGCTTTCCATGTTTCTCTGCCTTCTGTTTGTGCAGGTATTTTTAATACATGACTGCTTTATTTGAATGGCTGTGATGCCCAAATATTGCCATCAAATCAAGATAAAGCTAAGAGTGCAGCCATTACTTTTTTTTTTAATTCATGATCCTTTTAGTATTTTTATTAAGTGTTAAAAATATAAAAGTCTTTACTGCAAGACATTAAGGGATGTTTTATGGTTATTTATGATAAAATATGTGCATTGTGGGTTACATGAGAGAAAAGCAATAAAATGTTCCAAAATGTTCCAGTTATATGTGTTAATAATGTCTCTACTGAAAGAATAAAGAGCTTTCTTGTTTGCAAAATAATTTATGTGTAATACGCTTGGATGCATTTTCCAAAGAAATCCAGGATGCCTTGCCCAATTAATTGCCTTCTGTTCCAGTTCAGCTTCAACAGTACAACACAAGTTTTTTTGCTCAGAAGTCGAGGTAGTTTATACTAAAAACAACTAGCTATGAGCACCTTACGGACCAGTGTTTACCACATGTGACCTATATTTGGGTAGGCTGGCCAGGTAGATTAATAGTATCCCAAATATATTTAATAAAATAATTAGATATTATTATTTACACATGCACTTAGAAACCAGTTGTTTAAGCTTCACTGTAGTCCTCCCTTGAGAACCAGAAATAAAAAAGCCAAAATATTTGCAGCATTTACAGATGGCCCTAATTTATCCTTCTCTAGTTCAGTTTTCAGTGAAAATGCTGGACTGAAAATCAAGTCTGGTAATACATCGTCATTCCACGGCAAGAGAATGATGTCGAGTTGAAGATATACTTCAGAGTTACTATCTACTCTATTTTGTTTTTTTTCCTGTTGTAGTTGTTATAGGACTCCAGAAGCAGAAGCTGCACAGTGTCAGATTTACCAGCAAGAGCTTCCTCTTATTGCTTCCCCAAAGCACTTTACTCTGCATGCTGTCAGTTGTTGCTTGTCACTTGTCTAAATTAGAGACACTTTTGTCTAGTTCAGTTCTGAGTTTCATGCAAAATTTATGTGATCTAGAATGAAGTTATATATTTGAATTCTTACTGTCAGGTTTGAATCTATTTATCTTATATTGGTGTTATCCTAAATAGACATATAAAACACTTGAGCACTCACAACATGAGCACTTCACATGACCAATACAATATGTTGTGTGTCTTCTGTGCTTAACATGTTATTTAAATACCTTTAACCAAATGTAACATACTGCATCAAACCATCGAACTAGCTGCCACCTGCCATTAGACAGTAAAGCAGTTTTGACTCTCAGATACTAAAGCAGCTTCTTTGGGTTTCCATGGTAACATATAGGAAGTTGACTTCTGGCATTAGAGAATGTAGCAAGAGGGCCACCCGCGCATTCGCACGCGCGTGTGTGTGTACACAAAACATGGGACAAGTAAAAATGAATCCTTGAAATTGTGTGAATTGTGTTCATCAGTTAGTGACAGCAGCCAGTGGAGGTCATGCCCTGTTAACA
Source organism: Rhadinocentrus ornatus (assembly GCA_037177495.1). NCBI lineage: Eukaryota > Metazoa > Chordata > Actinopteri > Atheriniformes > Melanotaeniidae > Rhadinocentrus > Rhadinocentrus ornatus. The sequence goes on from JBAMHW010000003.1 coordinate 28,941,017, forward strand.
TTTGTCCTGAGTGCTGACAGTGTTGTCTTCCCCTGTTTATGGCTTAAAATTTTACATAAATACAAATCAGCATTTAGATAAGCTGATTTTAAATTATTTTTTAGGACTATTTGCTGTGCTATTATAAAGTCTTTAGCAAAGCAACACTTAAGCTCAGAACCATATGTTACATCATCTCATATAGAGAAAGTATGAAGTTGCCAGGCGGGCAGCACGAACAGAGGAGGAGTGAGGCATGCTGATATGAACAGGGCTATTTTAGTTGTCAAGGTCTTGAGTTACAGGCACTTCCTGGTTTTAGATGATAAAACTGTGATAGCTGGATCCTTTTGTGATCGCCACCACACTTGAAAGCATGGCGAGGACAAACATTTGAATGGTAACTTTTCCTGAGTGATAAGAGAACAGGAAGCTTTTTCAACTTTAATTTCAACTTAAGCATTTATATATTTATGTAGTTAAACATATATTGCATAAAAGTTGATATTTACCAGGAAAAACCTCCCGCAAATCAGAATCTCGATCCATAACACTGATTATACCCAGACTTTATGCAGCTCTAATACTGACTAGCAAAAGTTACTTTATACTACTGTAAGTTTGAATTTGAATTATTAAACACCCGCAATAGCAACAGTAGAGTCAATCTATTGTTTAATCATTAACTATGTAGATAGTAGGTGTGACTTTTGGACGTCTACCATAAATACCTTCCTCTTGATTGTAGAGTTGCATGATTGCAGGCATGCTCAAGAATTACATCACTTTTCCCAATGTGTCTGAAAGAAAAAAAAGTGTTTAAATTCATGGCAAATGCTCTCCTATACTTAACACCTCAACTTTTAATAATACCAAAACACAACCTCTACAAGAGGCCCTTAAGCAGAATCTGTAAACTTAGATTTATATAAGCAACAGCGACCCATTCAGCAAGTTTGTTTTGTGACTGTATCTAGCATCAGAGAACAAGAAGGATTTACAGCATGTTTCTTGAGACATAATAAATTGTTGTAACAGCTGTACCAATTGTAGAGTTGTATGAAACTTTTCTGAACGTGTAAAAAATAAGGTGTTCCTTGTGATTTTATCATACCAAGGTCTTGTGTGAAAATGATCATACCAAGTGCACTTGTATGAAACATCAAGTTCTGATTTAATTTACTATTCAGGTATAAAAAAATGTTGATGTGTGCATTGTTTAGTCAGTTACAGACTGAGAGTGTTGCTCTCCAGTACACAGCTGTTGAGCTAATGATTAGCTGAGCTAATGCAAACCCCAGTAGTTAACATCAAAGATCTTAGGATTCAACATACAGTACTCACTTTACAAAGAGACCTGCTTTTAACTAATTATGCTATTGAAATATTACTGCCTTAAATTTGCAGCCAGATACAAATCATGCTTTATAGTCTTTCCCAATTGATATCAACTTTTAAGTAGCATTAGTATGAGAATGGGAGCAGTTCATTGAAATGAGTAGAAGTCTGAATTACACTTGCATTAATTGCATTAATTTACAGTCAGTGTAAACAAACACGGGCACTGCATTAACAGCGATGTTCTGTATTTTCTCCATTGATGAGCATTTCCCTTTTATCTCATTGTTCCTAACTAGTATTGTTTCGGATCGTCACAACAAGAAGATGCCACTAGGTGAGGATTGCCATTCCTGGAAAAAGAAGACCTCAGACGTGAAGGAGAAGTATGACTTCAAAGACACCCTGGGAACGTAAGTGAACCATTGCCTGTAGCAAAGCCTTATGTGTTTCAGATTTGCACCATGGGTGTTTTACTCAAATTAGATGGTTTAACACTGCACCTATTTGAATAAAGTTTTTTTTTTTCATGTTAAGTGATGGATTTAATTTATACCTGTTTATCCCCATTTTATATGGACAAAAAACTCCATTTGTTTCTTTATTCATGCCAAGTGATTTTGCATTCATTTATTTATCATGCATATATCCGGACAGACAATTACTGCTACTTGAAGAGTATAGAAAGCAAAACGGGCTCAAAATATATTGAGAATAAGCAGCTCTTTACCTATTGACTGTTATTCATTCTTTTATACTAAATAAAGTTTTGTTGTATTTTATAAACATACAATTTTTAGCTGCCTGTTCTATGCATCTGAACAAACCCAAGCCACGGGGAATAGGTGCAGTTTAGTTTGTGTTTATGTATTTCAGGTGTTGAAGCTTGGTTTTGAAAATGTTCTACACATTTATCTTCATTTTATTTTTGGAAAGTTGGATCCTCTACTTAAAGCACAGATGTACAAAATTATACAGTTATCAACATTTTCTGGTTAACAGATTATCTAATTTTATTGTTAAAAGGCAGAGCGACACCAAACTGATAAAGTATTAAATTTATTAAAGAACCTTACCTGAATTTGATTAAGGAGGGTTTTTTTATCCGCAGCTGGTATGCAGTTTTGTGCATTTTAATAATCATACAACATTCTAAGCAATTGAATAGACATCAAATATGGGGTATCGTTAAATGCGTGACATGCTTAATTTTTTTTCTTTAAAAAGGAAAGCAGAGCATAGTGCAAACGCAAGATTTCTGTTTTGGGGAAACTCTTATTGTGATAGTAAGAAGACCACATAAGTGCAACAAGGAGAAGAAGGGAAGTTGCAAAACAAGAAAGAAAATGCAGTGCTGTGTACACACAGCCACTGTGAGGTTTTCGGTTGACTAGGTTTGCAAACAATCATGTGTTGCTTAAAGCTAATGTAAGATAAACCTTATTTCCTAACTGAGAGCCATAGACAGGAATGGCCAAAAGAATTCAAGCTGCATCTCAACATGGAAAAAATATAGTCAATAAAACATTTTACATTAATGCAAAGTTTAATTGTGACTGCAAGTGAAGCTGTTTTACGTTTCTGTGTTGTTTTAGCAATAGGTATGTGAATGCATTTCAGTGCAAAAATCATGGATATGCTGAGTAAAAGGCAGCTAAGCACTTTTGTAATTGTATTTTGTAATAATTTATTTGTTTGACAACTTAAAGCATCCTTTTCATGTTTCCACACATGCTCACATCAGACATGCAACCATGGTTTATATTAACCACCCTTCATGCTCTTGGCATGTTGTATATGAAGAAAAGCCAATAGCAACTTAGCCAAGGGTAGTAGTAGGGGAATGTTTACGCTTCATTACTTCTTTTAGGACATGGCTTCAGATGTTTTCTCCCTTAGTTGGCTTTTTTCTGCAATTCCCGCATCTACAACTATTAACATGTGAGTGTGAGAAAAATAATAAATGCCAAAAGTGAGTGGTAGTGGTGCACAGTTGTGGGTAAAGAGCATATTTAACAAACAGAGATGTCTTGCAACTGTATAATCTTCATTTTGCTGTCCATCCACCTTCATATTCTGGATTTGAGTCTAGCTTAAATTAATTAGAACAAATTTAAAGTGATGAAGGGTGCTGAGCTAATTAAGTTACACATATTTAATAATTAGATGACGTGATGCTTCATACAAATGCACGTGTATGAAGCATCACGTTATAAATTATATTTGTTTTACACAAATATAATATGAATATCCTCTACTTTTATTAAATTCAGCCCTTCACCAAACTGACCCTACAATCGGAGAGTCTTTTACTGACACACTCAGAAGACAATTCAGCCAATGAGCTGAAAAATATGTTGATGGAGTCCACAGTGCTGATAGTGCAGAACACAGGAAAAATAGACAAAGGTGACAGCTCACTAGCTTTGTCGACTGTCAGCCTGGTTTGTCATAGCCTTTAGTGTTTATTTTTGCTGTTTATTTCTGTGTAATCTCAAACACTGCAAAAGGGCGAATAGCAGCGCTTTCGCTTCCTTATCTTCTGTTTTACTCATTTTTGCTAAGATAGTTTTAGTGTAATGATGTATCTTGAAAGGGATGTTGTGATAGAGAATTAAGTCAGGGCGGCTGGGGTTTCTATGTTTTTTGTGATTTATATATTGTGTGTTGATTTGATTTTCTTGGTGCAGTTGATATTGTGGCTTCCTGTTTTATTTTGTTCAAGTTCCCCACTTACATATTCTATTTTTTGACTTTCTGCTTCCTGCTCACACCTGATTCTCTGATAGTGATTGCCACACCTGCTCCTTGTTTGGCATTAGTCCCTCAGAATATCATCTGGCTTCCTTTGTTCCTTACCAGACACCTGTACGATGAAGAGTGATCAACGTACCCTGGATGTCTCTTTGTTACCTTGGTTGATGTACCCAGACATTCAGGATCTGGATAAGTGGTACGACGAAGCTGGTTATCCACTCGGTAATTAAACCCCGGGTTCTCCAGTCTAGATCAGTGCACACTCACATGAAAGGGATTGTGTTTGGGGCATCTGACCAATCACAGACATGGAGAAACATTGCAGAGCAGCATACTTATTATTCTTAAGAAATATGAAGAATTTCAATAAATCATCCAGGCCAGAAGCAACACTGCTGCCGCAGCAGAAGCCAGGAAGGAATGCTGGAAGAAAAATGCAGACTTTTTAAATGTGTAAATTTGCAACTTTGTATAAAGTTAATTTATCAGACCATGTAAACAGAAATTACTCTGCTCACTCAATTTAAGGCACAGATGTTTCAGTGCCCTTCCTTTCCTTTTTATTTTCCATTCAGTTCCATTAAGAAAGGGCAGGCCATTTTCCAAGAGACATCATTGGTCAGGAGGTCTCTTATCAAGAACATAACCTGCTCCAGAGCAAGTTTGTTGTTCAGCGTAAGTTACCATGGTGATTTATCCCAGTAAGAAATGAACCAGATTTGTAGTACAGAAAACCCAGAGTTAACCCTGAAGTTACCTGGATAAGAGAAAATCCAGCTTTGTTGTACTTGCCTCAGGTCATTGTTTGTCACTGCTATTGACAGTCAGTCAGTCCACCCCTCTGTCTGTCCATCTGTCTACTGTCTACCTGAGCTTTTGTTTTTGTTAGGTCTAGTTTAGTTTTGGTTCATTCAGCCTCTGCAGCACTGTTGTTTATTCTTAAATAAATCTTTATTAATGGTTTGGCCTGTCTCCTGGTTTCTACTCCAGAAATTTGATCTCACTCCTTGTATTTTTTTCTGGATTAGATTATATTACATTACAATCATTTAGCTGACGCTTTTATCCAAAGCGACTTACAATGGTTAGGCAGTAGCGTTAAGGGTCCTGCCTAAGGACCCAACTGGAAGGTGTTAATGTTCGTCCCCTGGTCTCCTACATGGGAGACTGATGCTCTACCAATTGAGCTAACCAGACGCATCTATGTCAGATAATAAAATACAACGGTATCAACCTTGTCAGTATTTAAGGCTATGTTTTAAACATATAAAACTGCTCGTGTCTTTCCCATATTGTATTGGAGACGTTCAGGAATTATGTTGAGATATTGTGTTCTGTTATCTGTTGGCTGTGACCATGTGCTTCTTTCTTTTACTTTTCTTTATGTCTAAAATATATATTAACCCTATTAACTTTAGATTAAATTATATGTGTCTTATACTTGTGTTTGTCTTAAAATGATCATATGTGGTTTTTGTAGTGCAAGATGCCATCCATGTCTGATGCTTGTCATCTAAAGAGCCTCAATCCATTCCTACTTTCTGAAGGCCAGGTTTTATGACAGACTTTCCCATTGCTTTTGTAAGCAAGCAGGAGCCCAATTCTGGCTACCTTAGTCTATATTCCAAATATATTTGGCTCTCAAAGATACAGCATATTCCAAGGTATTAACCAAGTTCTTGTAGTTTTCTGAAATTCACTTTGGTTCCTGCAGGTGTTAACTTGGTCCTCCTGGTGTTCATAGTCCTCTAACAGTGAAACATTTGCCTGAAGTGACTAGTTGAAGTGACTCGGAGGTCAGTTTGCTATCAAAGGCAAATTGCCCTAGAAGTTTGTTATAAATAAATGTAACATTTAATCCCCATGGCAAATACTTGTTGATCACTAGTTTTGGATGCTGCAAGTGTCATAAGACAGGATATTTACCCAAGGTGTTTCTCTTGAAGTATCCTTTACAAACACACACATCCTTGTTAGTCCAGGATTAAGTCACATGAAAATGAAATGAACCTCAGCTTAAAATTGTTTGCTGAGGTTATGAAGCCTGTCCAGTCTTCTTCCTAAGAAAAGGTATTGTCATACTTGCGATTAATTGTTAATCACATTTGCAAACATAGTGACTATACAAAATTCAGTCAGTGGCAACTTTTCTTCATCCATTTTTGTCAGCTGCATGTATCATAAACATCACAAACCAACCACAGAAAGAGCTGTACAAGCCCAAGTTTAATCTTTGATCAGATTGCAGACACTTTAACATTTTTATAAAATTTGATAAGAAATTATAGCTATGTGACACATTTACCTAATGAAGAAGAACCATGTCTGGAATTAGTAATATTCATTTTTGGTTTATAACAATATCTAAAATATAGACTGACACGTATAAGGTGGATTTCTTATTAGGATACTTTCCAGCTTAAAATGTAACTCCTATTAAGTCTTTTTGCTATAACTCAATGTATATAAATAACAATTCCCAGCTGAGCCTGAGTGATAGGAGCAAACATGAAAAAGCCTTCCATCCTTTCAACCCATTTTAATCTCTCCAGTTTTTCACCTGCCCTTGGTTTGGGGCTGAGCTTGTTTATGGAGAGATCACCAGCTCACCGCATCGCTCAGCTGTGTGCCACATTCATTTGCCATTGCTGGATTGTTGTCTTGGTAACAACAGGAGACACTTTCCATAATGGACGTGAAACAGTCACTATGGAAACAAAGTTTTTGATTTGCTATTAATAATCCAACTCTGAGTACATATGTGTGCATGAGATAAACTCATTCTTTCTTTCACAGGAAAACACAGAAAAAGCTGACACACATTCAGACATTTTTACTATTGATATTTCTCTATGGAGCCTTCCTTAATTACATTTTGAAAATGAAGGACAGGATCTATCAATAGCATCACCGGTGCTGTTTAATTGTAATTACTAACCATCAACAGTATTTGGACCCTAAAAATAAAACAAACATTTGACAAATACAACAAAAATAGTTCTGTCATTTTGTTTTCTCAAGACATCTTTAGATATTGGAATTTGTAATACACATTTAAAACATGAGGCATATCAAAATACTTTACATAACACCTAAAACAAAGACAAAACAACACAAATACAACAGGATAGATCAAATAAATGCAAAAGAAATTAAAAATGAAGAAGAGATATAAATATGGTAGGTATGAATAATACTAGCAGCATGTATAGGTTCTTATGGATAATCCTCAGCTGCAGCCACATGTTCTGTAATCAAAACAGATGGGGATTAACAATATACACGCAGGCACTAGCACTCACTCTGCAATCAGCTCAGATTCTCCCCTGCCATCCCTCTTTTGTAATTTCTGTTACTTATTTTAATCACTTCCCACAATCAGCTCTTGTTCTCTGTTTCTGTTTCAACTCGAAACAACGTCCATCCTGTCAGCCCCACTCTGGTTACACCTGCTCATCATGTCCTGGATTCACACTACGTTCCCTGTACAACAGCGATCTCAGTGTATCCTGCTGTGTTTTGATTTTCATCTGAAATGAAAGCATTCGTGATATTGGAAGGACAAACACACAAAACCGTGTGTTGTGTCAAATGGCTTGTTACATTAAAGGCAATCATTGCAAGCCAATTTTATTTACATTATAGAACAAAGGCACATCTTATATCATCTCAGGGCATGTTGCATATGAAGACACAAGCACTACAATAGTTTAGAAAATCCCATCGTTTTGAGGAGCAACAAATAGGAAGAAACCAGGTTTAAGAAGTTAGGCAATCCTCCACATCTGGTTGTGTTGACTGAACAGCAAAGAGAGAAATGTTTAAAAACGGATATATACTGTTTAAACCCTTGCTTCTCTAATGTCTCACATTCATATATCCCTTCAGACCTTTTTGCTTGGCATAGTTAGGGTACATTCACAGGATAGTCCAGGGAACTTGGTTCGTTAGGTTTGCTTTGGTTTGTTGTCACTCCGCACTTTATTCAGACAGATTAAACTGTCTGACAGTTATACCAACTGCTCACTAGGGGAAGATGTTCCTTAAAGATACCGCTGACTAACAAAAAAAAGAAGAAAATCCAGCTAATTGATTGGCCAGGGCCTAAACAGGCTTTTTTTTTTAAGCATATTTAAACAATGGAGTGACAATAAATTTATGTAGTCTTGGGGTTTCTGTTTTTACTTGGTTTTCAGCAGAATCTGTCCAGTGTGAGCAGCAAGAGAGGCAGAGAGATTTCCCACATGCTGCACTACGTTACGTTCTATGTCACTTCCCCTCTTTAGTCCACGGGGTGGTCAATTGTGTTTACACTATCAGCTGACCGAACCAGAGTTCATTTGCAAATAAACCGAGACCCCTGGTTTTCAAGCGGACCAGATTTTGCTTCTTTAATCCACACCAGAGTCCGAATGTGCATTCACACTGCACCATAGGGACTGGACTATCCATGGAAGTAGACCACGGTTTGTTTAAAGTGGACCAAGCTGTGCCAGTGTGAATGCACCCTTAGATCTCTGTGGCAACTTTGAAAATTTATTTTCAGTTTCCTGGATGACTTGTACATCATTCATTTTTGTTACAATTAATATTTTAAACAAAAAAAAAAGAGATTTCTATCTTTAATATAATGTCAGGTTATAGTATTTTAATCCTATTTATCTTGTTGCATTATTAACTGTTAAATGTTTTATTTTAGATCCTAGAAATTGGTCATTTTTAAAACGTTCCCACATTCAGCTGCAGGCTGTGAGATTTCCGTACTGATGACAAACTGCACTAATGAACCATGCTGACTTTTCTGACATTTAAATGGCTGCACATGTTCTCATGCCCGAAGCAGAAAGAAAAAATTCTTGCCATTTTCAGCCCAGAATACACAGCAAAAACACAATGGAGCAACAAGGGATTGAGCATAGGAGGAAGAGGAGGGTGAGAGTAAGAGAGCATGGTGTAATCATCTAAAATCGTTAGGACTGATGGACTGGGCAGCCTGTCTTTGTCTAACAGTGACCCACTGGCCCCCATCTCTTTCTGGCTGTATTGATTTGGGAGGAGTAGTGTTTGTGTTGATGATGGTAAAAGAGAGACAATGTGGAAGGGCTAATAACACATCATGCTTTTTGTATATAAATGGGGGCCTGGTTTTCCCAAGCAGTATGTATGTATTAGTTTTCTGTTTCTGTCTTCTCTGCATTTTCCTTTGTCTCCCCTGCTCCTACCTTCGCTCCCACTTCAGTGAATGAACAAAGACCACCTATTCATCATACATGTTCTTTTATTCCATAACAAGGAGCTCTCTCGCTCACACATTAATTGTCAACAAAGGCTCTTTCATTTAAAATCTGTCTTTTTCAGCAAACCACAGCCTGAGTATGAGCTTATAATCCTCACTGCCAATTTATCAATATTCAGTGAAAATAGGAAAAAGAAATGAAATACTCTTGATTTTATTGCTATATAAAATATGCTTAACTTGTTTTGTGATGTTACTTAGTATTGCTGATTTTTTAAATCTTACACAAAATAATTGAATTTTTTTTTCTGTGTTACAGAGCTTTCATTTGATGCTGCAACACAATGTGATTGCAAAAATAGGAACTTTTTGCTCCACTTCTTCCTTCACAATTGTGCCTTTGGGCCATATTACATTGGCTTTAATTTGCCACTCTGCCTGGCGGCTCTGTTTCTGAGTGGAGAGGTTCAATAACTCCACACTTACTAGTGTGTATGTTTGTGTGTGCAAGTGTTTGTTTGTGCACTTGGGCTTGCAAATGCATTTGTGAATTGTGACAGTGGAACAGGCTTTGACTCTGCTGTGGTGTCAGATTACATTGTTTTATGAGCAGAACGTTCATTTGTAAAGACCATTAAAAAACCCCAACTCAATATACTTTCTATCTAGTAAATCCTCCAGTTTTTTACTCTTTAAATGGACTGAAGTTAAAGATAAAACTGTTAAACCTTGTTCTAAACTTCTTTGCTGTCAGTTTTCAGGACTGTGCTTAAGGTTATAAATCAACCTTTAATTCAGATTAGAAACTAAAACAGCTTGTTATCATCAAAAGCAGAAATCACTGCAAAGTACCCAGATAACAGTACTGTGTGCAGTACTTACAGCTTTAATTAAAAGCTTGAATACACCTACTTGCAATAAGCAGGTGCTTCCAAACCTGTGAATGTATCTTTTGAGTGATACCACAGAAATTAATTTACATAATATATTTGACTTTATGTTCTAACATGTATGTATTTCTTATTTCTTAGACAGTTAGAATGTAAAACACCCGAATGGTTTACTCATCCTTCATTCAAATTTAGTTGAGGTGTAGACACAGTATGAAGAGTGATTTTTTTCTTTGTTGGGATCTTTTTTTGTTTCATTTTAATTATTCAGTGTTTGTATGTTGAGTCAGGATCAAAATAATCTAAAATGATAATTAACAAAGTCATTCAAACAAAGGGAAACAGCCACCTTTATAGAGCAGATAAGTCTCCCAGCATGTGAACTGCCTCACTTCATCTATTTTTCATCTGTGCTTCTCTCTGTGCCTCTTTTTTCTGTCTCTGTTCTAACTCTCCCTCTTACCCCATTTTTTACTGTCATATTGACCCTATTATATTACAGTGATAGATCATCTCACAGTTGATTTTGTCTTCCTCTTGTTTTTCTGTTTTTCTGCATGAAGACCCACACAGCCACAGCTGGTCTTTATAGTTTAAAAAAAAGGAAATGCTGATCTTTTTTTTGTTTTACTTTATTTTATATGCTTTAGTCATGAAGTTTTATCAAGTGCAGGCTGAAGGATAAGGTGAGCTTAGACCTTCTTCGTTACAAGGGAGGTGGTCCATTCAGTGACCTGTGTCTGTACTGGATTTTAAAGCATGGAACACCATGACACAATGTTGTCTCTTGTAATTCTTTCTCAGCCAATGATTAGACCATACAGGAGTTATGAGCAAGGCTTATGGCATGCTACTTGGCCTCCTCTTCTATCTGTCTTCTCATTTGTTTATTCTATTCTTGATTTGGTACAGATGTATAATTTGTGCTCTCTTTGTGGATTTCCTGCTGGTCACCTATACGTAGTTGTTGATTTTATAGACTTAAGAAATATTAATCTAATCTTAAATAAACATAGAGCCATTCATACATTTGGTCCTTCATAGCAGTGGCCAACAAATTAATAATTCTTTTGAAAAATTACAACTTGGAAGGTTTTCAAACTCCAACTCCATCCTGAAAATCCACCCCTGCTTATGGCACCCTCAGCCCTTCAGCCCTGCAATGACCTAATTCAAACAGAAGTCTGCATCTCAGCATAGCACAGCTCAGCATGGCATAGCTTGCAGTTCTTGGAACGTACACACATGTAAATGCCCACTGTCTGGCCCACTTCTGATTCTCCATCTGCTCAACATATCCCCCCTAACATTTTTTATTTTTTTTTGTAAACTTGTTTCATGTAAATCTTTTCTCAGTTTTCCTCTATTGTTGTAATCCCTTATTGCTCACATTCCCTACATTTCAAGCTGTTCACAGATCTGTAAACCGGCTTGAAAAGACAGTTCAGGTTTATTATCGCTAGTCCTTGAATCCCAAGAGAAACATGTCCTTTGCTTTCCAGCTCAATCACAATCCACTGTCTGATTTAGTATGGTATTTAGCTTTTTCCATGTATGTGAATGAAGCAACTACGGATCAGGCTCTTCTCTTAAATATCAAATGAAACCTTTGTAAGCGTATTAATCAAGCTTAGAGTGCATGATGGTTATTGTGTTTGGAGACAAATGGAAGATTGTCTTTCCTTTTGTCATGTTTCTGCCCACTTAAAATGTTAATCAAATATTAATTTCCCTTATTTAAGGGCAGATTTATTTCCTTTTTTAATTGATATTCTTTTACACATGACACGGTTGCTATTTTGGCATTAAATTGTTACTGTCAATATTTACTCTGCAGTTACAGTAAATGAGGTGTGATTGTAGATCAGTACAGTTTTCATACCTCCAATACAGTACAGGACAGTTTTCCTCCATCTCCTTAGTAAAACGAGCTAATGTTAGGAATTATTTGTTAGTATCAAACTAATTTTGCCCATCTATATCTTTGTCATCTGTACGGAAGCTTAATGAAAACAGCTTCCTTCTAGAAATTAGTGTATTAATCACACACTGAAAAAAATAACTTGTTAGGTGAACATAATAAAATTATGGAAACAGTTTCCACCTAAATCAGATGATTTAATTTAGTGAGAAAGAATTTTGTTAACTTGATGTATATCGGTACTGTTATAGTGCAGTTCAGCTAGATTTGTAAATGTAACATATTAACCAAGAATCTGACTTGATTTTCTCGTGGCATTTATACTTGTACAATAGTACAAAGTATGGGGTTCATAATTTAATACCGTAGTTACAATACTTTTTAAAGTAATACAGTTACACGAATTACCTTTTGCTGATCCAGCAAAACAAAGTGAAGTGTATCCATCAGAAATGTTGGGAAAAAATGTCGTATCAATTCCTAAAATCCCTCCCAGCTTTTTCTCATGTATTGCCATGGCCACAGCTGTTATTTGTTTATTTTTTGCGGTTTAGTTTCATGATAGCTGCCTCTACACTGTATATTCTGCTTATGTGTGACATAACCTACATCACCACCTTCTGACAACACCACACACCCTAATTTATTTGCTGGGAATGAAAACAAGTCATATTGCCATTATCTGGTTTCAAACATTTGATAATGAGGGTTTTTTTTGATGATGAGGGTTATAGAATAACACACAGAGAAAAAGAGTCAAACTGCAGAGTGGGATAACTCCTTAAACAAGAGCTGAAGGAATGTGTCCTGCTAAAATGAGTTATTAAAGTTTATTGATTATACAGAGTGAAAATGGGGGATTCCTCTGACTTGACTGGGTTTGGTAGATCCCTGGCTGACAGTTACGCAATAATTTAGGGAGAAGTCCCACAACTTTTCTCCCATTTGCAGTTACTCTTTAGCCTCCCGTAAGTGGAAAAGGAAAGTGCTTTTTGAATATTTTACATGTTGAATAAATTGATGCTGCGGGAGTTTTTCTGCCTGTGTTGCCAGTCTGTGGACTGCAGTGGACTTTTGAAGCTTTTTTTTATTTAAAGCAGCCGCCTACTGTGTCTGCAAACTACAACAATGAGAGCAATGTTAATAACTACATGATTTTTGCCCGCAGATAAACGCAGAGTTTTTGAATTACGATGTTCTTTATCATTGAAAATACAAAACCACCATTAAATAAAAGTAATTCCCTTTAAAAATTCAACACATGTTAAGTCTTGCTTATTGTGTTAAGCTTCTACACTAAGCTGTCTAGATATTAGACCAGTATTTGTGGTTGCGCTGCTGATTTCCATGTTTGGAAAGCACACAGAGGAAAGATGGTCTTTTTATGTTTCAGGGCCAGTATCACAGTTGGGTATATCTCAGCTCTGATTGTACCAGATGGTCCTTCCCTATGTCTCTGTGACCTTTCCACAGTTATCATTTTGTCATCTGTTTACATACCTCCTTGACCAACTTCTCATTAGGACAGATGGCACAACTGATTGGAGTTCGAGAAACAAGGGTTTTATCGGAAAAGAAAAGTACATTGCAGATGGTCAGAGAAAATGAGTAATCTCAAAACACCACACCATGTGAAGAATGCTTCCAGTTAATCTTTTATTGTGTTTTATTTATAGTTCTGCTTACCATAGTGTGTGTACTGTCAGCATTACACACACAGCTGAGGTTAACAAACAACAAGCACGTTCTCATAAAAAGAGGGCACTGGACTATTTAAAGAACAAGCTCCATTTGTCATGATCAGAAATGGCAGTAGGGGTTCTTGAAGAGTGATTATTATGTGGCAGCAGGAAAACAAAAAAAACCCCCAAAAAGCAGATTTGAGTGTATGCGTATGCAAGCACAGTTTCTTATAATCGGTTGCTGCCACATGGTTGCATGGTTATTAACACTTCCACATTTAATTTAGTGAAAACAATTATGTGCAACATATATTGTTACTTCTTTATTGCTTAATTTGAAGTCATTTAAAGCCTAGATTGAACAACAGAAGTGTTGCTCGTAGTGACAAAACAAACCTAAAAACAAAACTTGAGAAGAAAACTACAGTATGCTAATATTTAATTTAGAAAGAGTTTTTTGTCCACTTTGTTCACTGTTTGTGTAGGGTATAAGTGTTATGGAGCACCAAGAATTTGTGCAAATATTTAAACTATTAAATGCTGTGCACTTCTGCATTTGTTATGTATATTTAAGCTAGTGTTTGCACAGTGAGTTTCAGACAGTATGTGCTACTGTTTGGATAGCAAGGGTGTCGTTATTGAGGAATTAGTGGGTGATAGCTGTGCAGTGCTGTGTTATGCTGTGCTCTGTGTGTGGGTGTGTCTTTGTGTGTGTGTACACTTCCTGGACACAGATCCCATGGTGGTGAGAAGAATGTCCTGTTTGGAACTGGAGCAGTTCAGTAAACACAGTTGTTTATAATCCAGCTGAAACCTTCCCTAGGATTAAGCTTTCAGCAAACTCAGCCATGCTCTGTATTAATAAAAAAAAACACATCACATTTATGCTCTTTATATTGTCTGAAGTTTCACTATGATTGTTTCTCCCGTTTTTTTTTCTTGTCTTTGTCTCTCTAAGCAGTATTTGTGCTATGTTTTTTTCATGTTGTTTATAAGGTCGCTATGATCTTTTTGGGTGAGAAATTTGTATAGAACTACTTGCTTAAACCAATTGGACAGCTTGGCCTGTGTAACATCTGCCACACTGCTACATGCTGTAGGCCTCAGAAGATTATCCTCAACTGTTCTCTGTGTTACAGCAGAAGTATGCTATAGTCTGTAAGAGTGAGCCTATAGCAGAAACGAAACATGGCTCAAGGAAACGTGCTCTTTAGTTTATTTTTCTGAGGTAACTTCCTTTAATAATTTATAGCATCTTTGTATTTTTAGCATACAGAAAACTTGCAAAGTGCCCTTCTGCTTTCCTTTATTCTCCACAATAACACCGAATTAACTACTAGAATAACACACTAGCTGTGCAACTACCACTCCAAGTAGGATTTTCTCTCCTCCATTCTCGCGATTTTCTCGCCCTTCAAAGTAGGAGAAAAGTAAATTAATCAAATGCAACAGCGATGATGTGGACATGTAAAACTTTTTTTCACCTTTCAGTTACAAAAAAAAAGGTCCTAATAGGTCTAGTCAAAAAAATGGCAACAATAGTGTCGGGTTCTGTGTTGGGAGTGTTGTTTTATGTAGCTGTGTATAAAGTTTTAACACCTCAATTCCTCAGTTGTTGAGTAATTGTACAAATATGTGTAGAAACATATAAAAAGTTGTGCTAGTAAGGTTAGCACTAGTGCTATTTTGGCAAAGTTTGCTGTTGTAATATAAACAAAGACGAAATTGTTACATATTTGTGACATTACAACAAGGAGGTATCAGCACACAATCTTTTCCAAAAAGTTGGATTTCACTGCCCAAAACTGTGCTTCATGTTGCATTTGTTTCAGTCAATAGAAACATCCTTGATTTGCAGCTTTGCAGTTCTTATATGGAAAAATGTCTTGATATTATGATGACGACGATCGTTGGCATTATTATAAAGGTTAACTAATTAATTATTTGTATTGTTTGTGTTTCTTAGTTTAAATACAAACACATGCAACAAGCCTAACAACTGTCATACAGAAAAAAACAATTCAGGAAACTTATGAATTAAACCATCTTATCATAATTTAATCTTGCTCCTTTTTCCTTGCTGTTGCACTGTGTAAAATATAAGTTGACTGTTACACATAATTTTTTCACGCATTGGGGGGGTTGTTGCCCAAGAATTGTGCTTTGTGACTCACCCAGTCGGTTTGCTGACATCAGGACTACACTTTCAGTACATTTCAACTTTCATCACTTGCAAGTTGCCTTGCAAGAAAGCTAAAAATAGTGGGAACAGGGCCACTGCTCAGTGAAAGTAACAGTCTTTTTTTGAAAGAATGATGGAAAACTTTGCTCAGTACTATGAAACAATACAATTTCCTCATATTCAAAGAGGAGAAACTATCTTCTGGAAAAACAGGAGAACGGCATTCAGTATTGTTTCATTACAGGAAGTTAGGAGTTAAACTTTTTTTTATATAAAAAGCTCTTTCACTGTCTATGAATATTAGCAGATGATACCAGAGCCCACAGATCTAGCTAATTATCTCTAAATTTACATTTAATGTGATATGTGATGTAATTTTATACCAGTTACTTATTAAAAGAAAAGTCAGAAATAGTCCAAATATAATTAAATCAATTAATAAAAAGACCTCACACTGCTTTTGCTGTGAAGTGCTTTGCTTGTGTATATAATTCAAGTATAATCTGACTGTAATTAACAGTCAAGACAAGACAGACAAGAGTTTAAAGGTTTTCCTACTGTTTGTGTAAACCGATGTTGGACACTTCACTATAGCCTCTTGGTCTGTCAGTGGATGCATGGAGAATGTCAATGACATCCTCCAGATGCTACTGAGGAATCTACAGCTCTGACAACCCCCTCCACACAGCTGGAGTTCTGCCTGAGCTAATGGCCTTTCTGTGGCATATAAACTTTGTTGTCGAGTTGTGGCCACAAAATCTCACTCAAAATTTTGCAAGCCTTGATTTTAATAACATCAGATATTTGTTTATATGTCGCTCTGGATAAAACGTGTCATGGAATCAGACTAAATATGTTTTTTGATCCTAAGTTTAACTTATGCTGAACCCTTTACATTCATCACTCTTTATACTTTTGTGTGAAAAAATAATCGAATTTAAGTGCAAAACTTGATTTTATTTCATAAAATGGCGACATATAAACAAATCCTCTACATCATTATGTTCAGGTGCTGATCTGTAGTTAAAGTTCAAATAGTAACTTCATTTCTGAAAATTGTGGACAAACAGTAACTTTCATGTAGGAACGTGCAAGAAAAATAGCCAGCTTCTTCACAAAGGCCACAACTGTTAAAACTGGAAATGCAAGATAATCCGACATTCTAGCATATTCTGCAAGTTGGCTCTTGATGGCTTGATAGTTAAATTTAAGCTCACAGCTGTATAAACAAGAAGAAAAGTAAGACATTGTGGTTAAATGGGTCCAACTAACTCACCAGAAAAGTGAGGCCTTATTTCCATTTACTGTAATCTAAATTTAGCATTTGAGGAAGGAAGAGGCGAGACCTGCAGGAAAAGGTTTCTGAATTTCTGCTTAAGCCTGTGGATGACCTGACACATAGATATATTCTGTATGTTTGGTCAGAAAACAGCAAACAGCTAAAAACAGCTTCATGCTATCTACGTAAAGGAAGTTTAGGCTACAGCCTTAACTTAAGGTCACGTAAAACCCCAGTTAGACGGATTTATGGGGGAAAAAACCTTCACCACATTTTTATTTCTTTACACATTTTGTAGAAATTGTAGCTTGAATTTTTAATTTAAATATAATTTGCAGGATTTTTAAGGTTATGTATGCTTTACACAGGGGAAGGCACAATTCATAGTGGAGATCATAGGTCAAGGTTTGCTTTTCTGGTGACAATGATATGACATTGTGCAGGCCTTGCCTGTCTATAAATGATAATGTATCTGTTAGCCATACTGTCTGAAGGGTTGTGGTTCTCCTCTGCCTACACATGCAGTTATCTGTAGCTGCAGAGAGACCTGCATGTTTTTGCCTCAGTCCTACAGGAAGCATGATTGTCAATGATGATACTGCCAGCATTTATCTCAGTTAATATTCTGTTCAGATAAAAACCTGAACTTGTGAACATGATTAATGTTAACTGAATGATAGTAGCAAGACATCAAAGAAAGTAGTATGGGTTAGATCTGAAATTAAACTCCCCTGTGAAAGCATGACCATTTTTATCTAGAAATGTAATCTATTCTGATGTTGCATCATTTAAAAAGAGTGCCATTAATAGCAACCCTGACACATTTTGTCAATTTTTTTTTAACATGAGAGATAAAAAGGGATTTTCTAATTGAACCAAAGATCAAACAATAGATTTGTTAATGTAGTAAAAGACATTTTAAACACGAATCTGTAGTTTGAATGAATAAACTTGGTCACTCTTTAAACAGCTCTGTCATTTGCTTTTGTTTAGTCACTGGTTAAAAAAATTAATTAAAGTGACAGGGAAGAAGGGATGGGATTTTGGGACATTTTTTGGAGGCACTACCCACACGGCTGTTTGTGTCCCTCATTCTGTAGAAGCATTATCCTTATAACTTATACCTTGTTGTAAAAGTGACTAATCCGGCTTTCCAACCTATAATACAGCACCATTTTATATTATGGGAATTACATAATAGGGGAGAAATGATCAACCAAACAGAAATTTGACTTATTTTTCATGCTAAATTTGAGTTTTCCCCAAATTAATTGTATAATATCTAAAATTCTATAAAAAGTTAATTTGTGCAAAGGAACGTGTCAATTTTTATTAAAATTTTTTGTTTGTTAATTTTCTGTTTGTTTTTTTTACATTAAATCAACATTGTTAGCAATCCGTTGTTTTCCACTAACACAGCTGACAATAAGAAGACTACTGTGGCATGGCTGGGAGCTTCTAATGCAGCTTAAGAGTAATGTACACTCTTTCTTTATCTTATCCCTCATCATCCTTTCCATACAGAGTCCCATTGCAGTTAAACTAATAATCCTACTATGGTAACACTGTGTTGACACATATAGTTGTGATCCAGTACTTTATATAGCTATAGTAAGGCACTGGATGTGAGACAGAAATTTTTGGGCAGTGGTCCAAGTGACAGAGTTCATATGAAAAGTTTGTCTCTGCTGTCAAATGGGTCATGGGAAAATGCAGAAATTCTTTCATTTCTTGTGTTAACTTTAGTAGGTGGGGAAGCATAGAAAAAATGTAGTTATATATAGTACGTATATACTAATTTAATACTTGTTTTTAAAGATAAAGAAATATAATTTTGTCTGTTGGAGAGGGTGCCAAGCTAGATCTCACGACTGTGCTTGTCACAACTTCATAATGTCAATCAGTAGTCAGTGCACATTTGACAAGCTGGATAAATGTGGGTTAAACTGTGTTTCTGAGACAGGGACTATAACACTGAAACTACATTAATATGCTAAATGGACTCATGCATGGAGTGAACTATGTGATCCATGGACATATGCCCTGAAATGTTCCCATTACGTAATTTCCTGTTCCATACTGATCTGATACCTGGATTATGTTTAAAGAGATTTCTAATTTTACTAAATGATAGATTTTGATGTATAATATTGTTGTTACTATCATTTAATGGCAACAGAAACATTAGACCTGCATATTAGGCATGCTGCTCTTTTCATAATGAGATTATCTAATGAGTAATAACACCAGTTTGCTAACATAATGCTAATGCTAAATGTTAGCGCATCTCACGTGCAGCCGCTTCTCCCCCTACCAACTTAAAACAATGCACGACTGAGTAACTTCCTGTGCGTGTGTGTGGTGGGGGTGGGCAGTAATAAAGATTTATGATCTTGTATCAAAGGGTGTTTAGATAATACTTGCCGTTCTCTATTTCCAACTCAAATATCAGCTGTAATGTAAACTGTGGTAATATACATTATATCCATTTTAGTGATTGATGGCCTTCACTTGACTCAGATCTAAAATCTGAAACAGTTTGAATTGTTAATTATAGTTATTATTAACATTTGCAACAACAAAACAAAAAAAAAACAAACTAAGAGAATTCAAGAGAAGGCTGATGTTAAAAATAAACAGTCTGGCATCAGCAGGCTCACATTTTTACCAGCACTCAGATGTAAGCAATCAAGTCATTACAAAAGTCAGGACAATTTAACATCAAAGCTCGTTTCTGCCTTTTCCCTCAGTGTCATGGATGCATGTGAAGAGCTCTGCCTGAACCCTGATGATAAATGAGGGAGGTCTGTTAGACTGACCTGTGTGTTTGCATTTCAGGGGCGCTTTCTCTGAGGTGGTCTTGGCTGAAGAGAAGAGGACCCACAGACTGGTGGCTGTTAAGTGTATCCCTAAGAAGGCTTTAGAAGGCAAGGAAAACAGCATTGAGAATGAAATTGCAGTCTTGCACAAGTAAGTATTTGGAAAATTTGCATTAATACACAATATTTGCACTATTTATTATATTTGCTAATTGTAGTTTTAAGCCTGTTTAAGACTTTAATACTATCAATAATGCATTTAAAATACTACCAAGATATTCATTTTTTTTACATCTCTATTACTGCACCACTAAAGTCGTATCACTTTTCTCAGATATCATACATAGTAGATCATATTTGAAATATAAGCTGTCGTGATGTAAATCATATTAAACTACACTTTACTCTAAAGCTTTGTTGGACTATATAAGTATGAGTCAGTATTTGACCTTATTTTACCCCTTTCTGTTTATTTTTGTTTGTTTCGGGGGTTTTCTTCCTCTGGCATGCTGACAGTAAAGACACACACACTTTTCCTAATAGGGGGAAGTTAAAAACATCAGTTCAGCCCACCAGAAAAACAACCTTTAGCTGACCTTTAGTTGATACCAAGCCATGCATGTAGATTTGTATGTGCAAATTAGTTGTGATTAAGGAAATAGGAATTTCATGTGGTGCTAAAATAATTAATTAACCTTTCTGCTCTGGTTAATTTGAAAAACCCACAAATAGTACAAAGAATAATTTTCACTCGAAATTCTTCTTTTTAACTAGCCCTTTGAAAACTGCAAAAACCGGATTAGTTTCTTTGTTTTTTGCCTGATTACACACAAATCTCCTTTCTATTGAAGTTAAATTTAGGTAAAATCTATAATCTGATTGAAATAAGATTTTTTTAAACATCTTAAACTATGTTATATTGTTTGAAAAATGTAACATGGAGTGATATGACCAGATATGATGGCAACTTAACCTGCTGCACACGATTCCTTTTCATCCAGCATACCCAGGAAATGTCTTTGTACCTGAGAAGGTGTTTTTTTTTATATCAAGGCAAAGGAAGTGACAAGAACACTTTTTTTGTGATTGTGAAGTGTTTCTTATGTACCCTTCTTTAGATGTAGGGAATTACAGGTCAGAGTGAAAATGGCTGATCTACATCGGTCCCAAGTTATTTTTAGAGCCCTTGTTGCCTGGGTTACAGGAGACACACAATATACAGCCACGATTCCTCCTGAGGTGAGGAT
The DNA here is from genome assembly GCA_037177495.1 of Rhadinocentrus ornatus. NCBI lineage: Eukaryota > Metazoa > Chordata > Actinopteri > Atheriniformes > Melanotaeniidae > Rhadinocentrus > Rhadinocentrus ornatus. The sequence continues at coordinate 28,962,347 of JBAMHW010000003.1, forward strand.
GATGGAATGAGTGTGGTGAGGTTTCGTTAGCTGCTCAGTTACAGTTGTGATAAATGAGGTAAACTGAAATAAACTTGGCTTTGGAATCGTGGCTGGATTTGTAGGAAGTTTGTAGAGACTCATGCAAAGGCTTCATTACTCATTTGAACACATCTTATCTTGCTCCCCTCACTACACAGAGCGAGGACAGGGTTTGTGTGGGGTTTTAAATCAGTCCTATTTCCAGATAAGAAAAATAAAAGAAAACCTGCTACCAGTGTGAATCCAAAATGCAGATACGTACAATTAGCTTTTGATCCCATGGTCACTAAAAAGGAGTCGATTAAGACCAAATAAGAGCTAAAAGGATGCTGGTTTACCCTTCATTACATTTCTTTAGACTCTAGACTTTAGATGGCTACTGTATATTTAAATAAACCCAGTTAAACAAATATATTAGTTGAAAGATTTGATCAATTGTTTCTCTGATTCACTGTTTCCTTGTCATTTGTTAGGCGTTACCAGTTGTTGCTAGTAGCTTCCATATAAGTTATCAATACAGAACAGACAGATGCCTCTTCAATTGCTGGCATTGTGTGTTCTACTGACTCAAAAGTCAGAGTTTCCAAGTTGCCAGTAGGAAGATTCAGCTAAAACATCCCCTGAAGTTATGTTCCTGAATAAAAAAGTCAAATAAACCTCACCAGCCCTTACAACTACATTCAACATGGATTTCCTGTACATAAAAAGTTTGGATTGACACATTATTAAACCATTTAATAGTGTTACTTTGAGTCTCATTAACTGAAGACAGGATTGGAATCATGTCTGTATTGCTAAGAGGTCATTATTCTGCCATTATTGGGTTAGATTTGCTGGCAAAAAGTTACTTTTAGATAATGTATGTAGCATGCAACATTTAGTCAGGGTCTGTGTGATGCAGCTGTCACAATTAGAGAGTGTGTGTTAAGTCTGATTTGATTGTTGTTAAAGCCTATCTAGTGGAGCACAAACCTTAACACAAACATAATGTCTACATCTGCATCCATGTAAGCATGCGGAAAGAAGCGGTTTAAACTGATTATTACTCATCCTGCAGTACGGTGGCACAATCTGAAATGAGCAGTTGGTGATTAAAATGTACAGAAGTTCATGCAGTTCAAGTCTAATTTATGCACCACACTAATTATTGCCTAGGGTCACCATTACACCATTATCAGAATCTTTAAAATAAAAAAAAACAACCAAGAACTAAGCATTGTTTTATCATAAAATGATGTATAGTTTTGCCAAGTGTTTATTCTTAATAATGCCTGTGACTATGGAATGTGTAGTGTCCTTGATATTTGTTAATAATTGCTGGTATCTTCCCAATACTTTTGAACAAGGATTTTTTGTTTTATTGTCCATGTTTTTTTTTTCCTTTATAATAATAATAATGACAACAATAATAATAATAATAATAATAATAATAATAATAATAATAATAATAATAATAATAATAATAATAATAATAAT
>JBAMHW010000003.1:28963943-28977086 GCA_037177495.1 Rhadinocentrus ornatus
AATAATAATAATAATAATAATAATAATAATAATAATAATAATAATAATAATAATAATAATAATAATAATAAAATGTACATGACACAACGAAAATCACATCAAATATCAATCGATGCACCTCTCAAATAAAATGATTTACTCTCCTGTCCACTTCTTCTCTACACAAATATGTAATTTAACTTTACAGCTTGGCACAAAAGTGAAGACTAATAGTAAAGTAAACCTGCCTTGTTGTTCTGACCTCAGGACACAGCTGTCACACAAAAATGTTCTTCTCTAATGAACATCCTGGCGCTATGTTATATTGCCCACTTTCACCTGCTGTCAGGTCAGAGCCACAGCTGTCATCCTGGCTCTCACCTAACATGAGGTAAAACACTTTTTGTTTTACTTGTTTCTTCAATGGCAGAGATAGAAGATTTCTGTGGGATTCATCCAGTAAACACTTTCCTGTCTTGTTGTCTCCTTTTAATTACAGTTTATAAGATGTCTGCCTGGCTCAGGAAGAGTCTAATGTATCCTCATTTTATCATTACAGTAGTAAACTGGCTTTCCTTCTCCTTCCCAGTGTGTGTGAGCCAAATATTTACTCAAAAAAGACATTTGTAAATACAGTGACTAATGACACTGTTGTTATTTATCAGTCAGAGGAATTAGTGAGCTTGTTACTTAACCTTACTTAATACAATACATGAATGTCCTCGAACACTTTCTTGAGTTAGATGTTTTAAGTGGATCCATCTCTTAGATGATGTGTGCATCAGACTACATGTGTATATCTGACACCGATGGTACAAAGCGTATGCACAAGATGAGGTAGATGAGTCATGTGATTGTGTATTCTGCTCCATGTCAAGCAGGCGACAGTGTTAACCACAACTTGTCTTTTATAGGGCTGTTATATTAGATAAGCCCACAAGAGCCTCCAGTGAGGTGTGATATCACGAGGAGAGGGTGCATCTACACTTATAGATGACTTTATACGTGGCAAAATGTTGTGTCTGCACAGATGTTTAGGTGGCTTTGAGTCTGTGTGTGCATATGCAGGACATATTCTGTAGATGCTTCTGCAGAAATGTGACCATCCACGCGGAAACTGTAATAGGAGTATACATGTTTCCACAAGGAAGTCAAAGCCACTTACATGGACTTGCTTGGTATAAGTCGCCTTCTAGGCAAAGAAATTGTAAGACATATAAAATGAATTATACAACATTTTAAAAATTCCAACTTTCTAACTTACAGTATAAAAACATATGCATGCATCCCAGAAATTATATCGCATTTTGGTAATAACTGTTAAACATCTTATGAACAAGAAAAAAACATTTTCTGGTTTACCTTTTTATTTTTTATTGGGGAAATCAGGATGAATGTTTACTGGCCTGAGATAGGCCTTATCTCTCTCAGTGTAGGAAGGCGGAGGCGTTTCTTTGAAAAAAAAAAGCTCCACAGAGCACAACCATCTTTAAAACACACCTCACTTACAACAGGATATTTACAGTTAGTTGCCCCAGACACAGTAAGAACAGAAAAAAGGAACAGAAAAATTCCAATCGGTCACTACAATCTCCATGACCAGCATCCACCTCAGACTCATCACTTCCACAAACACATCTGCTCAAAACTAAATGCCAAAGGTTTTCTGCTTGTTCTAGACTTCTGTATGGAAGTACATGCTGCAGCTTATATGGGGTCACACGTGTGTCTTCGCGCTGTTTTAATCCATCACTCATCCTTCATTGGGTCCATCTCCACACTGAGTTAAGCAGATATATGAAGGTGTCCAAGCATTCTTACAATCTGGATAAGAGCCATTGCTGTAATCCAGCATGAGCCAAAGCTGATCTATACAGTTACCTCCGGTACATCTCACTCCCATGACTTTGTGTTCTGTTTGTCCTGATGCTTTCAACAATATTCCCTCCAACACAAACAAAAACCTAGCATCAGGTTAACTCAGTGTATGATGTGGTGCAAAAGTCAAATCACAAAAGTCTTGAAGTGAAGGGTGAGTGTTTGTTGTGTTGCAGCTTCCATTTTATTTAATATTCACTGATAGTATGAATGACCTTAGACCCCTTTTGTTATATATTATGCAGCAAGACAAAATAGATAAAACATGAGATGCTCATCAGTAGCATTTCACACTGATTAGTCAGACAGGTAAAATACCGGTCTTGATCTTGTGAGTTGTTTCCCACCGCTGTTACTGCATGTACACATCTGAAATGAGCAGAAGAACACAGAGTTCATTCAGTTAGAAAGCTTCATGCCACTCCACAATGACATCACTTCTATATCCAGGAAGATAATCAGTGTGAAGGATTTTAAGCTAAAACTAATCATTATTGATGTAGAAGTAACCATTTGTATAAATATAGAACATAATGAAATACTAAACTTTTTTTTCTTCTCTCTCTTGTCACAGGATTAAACACCCCAACATTGTATCTTTGGAAGAGATATTTGAGAGTAAATCACACCTCTACCTTGTCATGCAACTGTGAGTATTCACATACGTGTTGGACTGTGAGTTTTGTTTTTCCTATTTTGAAACAGCCAACTTGTGCTATCTCCGAAACAGTCTTTGTCACATACCTTGAATTGCACTCTAATATACAAGTACACGTGCAGAGGCATGAGCAACAGTGGGGAGTGTGCCCTCACACCAGCAGTCTGTTGGCGTCCCACCCACCTCAAGTGCTGAAATGTCACAGAAAGGAACCAGGGCAAGGAGAGACCAGGATCAGTAGAACTTTAAACTGTGAGACTCCTGAACATATAAATCATTTATGCACTAATCACAGTAGAAGCAGTAGGATCAAAGACAGGGGGAGGGGCAGAAAGGAGGATGTAAATTTATCATGGGAGGGACGGGTGACACACCTCTGTTCCTCATCTATACATTTAACAGTTTTGTGTGGTTTTTAAATACAACTTGTGCGGCGCCTGATTCATGTTTACTTAAAATGTTTAAAGCGCAACTTGAAACCTTTGCTTTATGTAGGATATTGTAATCTTTGCAGTTTGGGTCTCAGCATTACCTAATTTTTATATCATACAAAATAACTGCAAATATGTAAGATTCGAAACAGTGGAAAGTAAATCATGATAAAAAGATAGAGAGCACCTATCTAAATTTCAGTGCCTGATATTTGGTTAAAAATTGTTTGGTTTAAAGTCTGACGTCGAAGAGTTTTTTTTTAGTTCATTCACTAGGCCAAATGAAATGGTACAAGTATGATGATGATATGCTGATAGCAAGGTGTTTCTTCCATCTCGCAGGAAATGGACAGTGAAAAACAAAAATAAAGAAAGGATTTGTATTCATTAAGCACAATTTAGGAATTGGAGCTTCTACAGATGGCTTGCCAGAATCAGTTATGATGCAGAGTGCTAGTGCATTGTAATTGTGTCTTTATAAAATTAGCACGTTAAAAAGACAAAATCTGTTCAGTTGTAAGTTAAAAGACAGACAGCATTTAATAGTATGAAGATATTTTTTTCATACCATACCATTTTATTTCTAAAGCACTTTAAAAGCATAACCGCTGAACAAAGTGCTGTACAATAAATTGAAAAGAGAAAAAAGCATAAAAACCAAAGAAAAAGAACACAAATGAAAATGCAAATAAGACTATAAATGACCACATAGGAGCAATAAGAAATTTGAAAAAATACAAGTACATTTAAAGGGTAAAAGACACAGATGACAACTCACACTTTTTCAAACTTATATTTTACTGGTGGTTGAAATGTGGTTATCAAAAAGGCATTCGTGTAATGTTACATATGAATTCTAAATGTAAAGCTACATAAACTGTGTTGACAACAAGATGTCTTGCACATCTTATCATTATAAAAAAAATGTAATGACTTGACATAATTTAGAAGTATCCTATCATTTCTAGGGAGGTTGTTGCAAATTAAACTTTGACAGTTTGAATATGTGAATTTGAAGCTTTTGTACATTGTAATTTTTCGTGCAGCACATAAGAAAGCACATTAATAAGTCAAAAAGGAAATTGTACAGAGATGCAAAGTTGCAAAGTGCTTCTGAGCCATAAGAGCTGCGAGGAACCACAAATAAACCTGCAGTCTGACATGCTCTCAGTATGTGAGGAGAAGAAATTTAAGTGTTTTTTTTATTTAACAGGGAACCAATGAAGAGAAGCTAAAACTGTAGAAATATGTTTTATTTACAACCTTCGCTGCAGCATTTTGGTCAGCTGGAGACTTTTCAGGGCATATTTGGAACAACCCAATAATAAGAAATCTCAGTAGTCCAGTTTCGGAGTCTGCATCACTCCATGACAGGATTTTCCTTATTTAAGCAATATTACATAGATGCAAGAAGGTGGTTCTAAAAACCTGTTCCAAAGCAAAAATTTCAAGGTTGCTCACTGCAGTACCAGAAGCCAGAGTAATTACATAGCTAGAGAATTTCGTCCTGAGTTTTCCAGGTTCAAAGACAACCTCATTCTTGTCTGAGCGGCTGGTTCGAATCCCCCAGGGAACGAATATTAACACTTTCCAGTTGGGTCCTTAGACAAGACCCTTAACGCTACTGCCTAACTACAAGTCGCTTTGGAGAAAAGCGTCTGCTAAATGATTGCAATGTGATGAAATAAAAGGAAAAATTCTGAATCATCTAGGTGTTTATGTCTTTAAAAGATCTTTGTAATATAACAAACTGTGTGGTTTTATTGACTTAATGAAGAAGTATATCTGGGTATCATCCGCATAGCAATAAAAATGTATGTCATGCTGTCTAATGACATCACCTAAAGGAAGCAGAGTGAAAAGTATTGGTCCAATTACATGATCCCGAGGAAAGACTTCTAATTTACACGAATAAATTGAAAAGTTGCGAGGGATAGAATTATTAGTTATTATAGTGCTCCTTGCTGTATAGTCTTCAAGTTGAGTAAAGTCTCCATCTAGTGGCCAAAATCAAGTCAACATGATTAAGTGTTGTTTTCCTTGGACAATTAAGACCTAAAAACAAGAATATACTTGCATTTGCATTTGACTGAATAATACATATAACTACCTTAGAAGCATCATTGCAGTTATTCAGGAGTTTTGAGTAAAGATTTGTTTGTTGTAGATGGTGGTTATTAATACATTCCTGCTTTATGTTCCCTCAAGCCTTCATCATACATCCTTTTATTACATCTGTGACATTTCCCTTTTTATCTATTTATAATTCAAGTCCAAAAGTATTTATAAGTTTTACTGGTTGCATCTATTTCCACAGGGTGTCTGGTGGGGAACTCTTTGATCGTATCATAGAAAAGGGCTTCTACACAGAGAAAGATGCCAGTAAGCTCATAAAGCAGATTCTGGATGCTGTCAAATACCTCCATGACATGGGCATTGTGCACCGTGACCTGAAGGTGAGTCAAGGTGAACAGGTCGGTTGGGGCTGACATGTTTGTCCTCATATGAGATACAGAATATTGTTGAATTTGAATTGTCTCGTTCTTCCATAATAGAATATAGATGTGGGTTTTATTTTTTAATGGTCTCATTTTATTTTTTGCATTTTGTGTCTAATTTAAATGAACACATTTTTTCTTTTAAACCAATTAAAGGCATTTAACTTGAGTAATGAATGCCAACAAAGCTGTGTCACACTGTGTCCATGTGTCAGCAAAGAATAAACAAAAACAAATATTTTTAGTGCTTAGCAAGACCTTGTGTTCCCCTACATGTTCCCAATATAGTGCAGCTTTGTGAATAGCAAACAATAGCAGGCTTTAGTATTGTCAGTATAATCCTATCCTCACAAGTATATAATCTGTTTGTGTAGATAAGTAATTACTGCGTGAGTGTTGCTTTGGAAGAGGTTTGTCTGTGTGCTACTGCTAAATGATGATAATCTACTTACATCCCTGGTTGTCAAATTTCTCCTTAAACTAACAGCCGGAGAACCTGCTGTATTACAGCATGGAGGAAGACTCCAAAATCATGATCAGCGACTTTGGTCTGTCTAAAATTGAGGGCTCTGGCAGTGTGATGTCAACAGCCTGTGGAACACCTGGATATGTTGGTAAAGTAATCAGATGCTATCTTAAAGTAGATTTCTGTTTTTTATTACCTGCTTTACAGTAAAGAAACCAACAGATACAGTCTGTTAGGCTATTATTTTTTATTAATTGGTTTGTATAAATATTGATTGGATCACAGTTGGTTTGAATCGATTTTACATTAAAGTGATCAGACGTTGTTGTAAATTGGCACTATAGAAATAAAGTTGGATTGAATTTAATTAAAATAATGATATAAAAAAAAATAAATATAATGAAAAAAAAAAAAAGAATTTATATGACAGGGAACATGATTATATATACAGTACCACAGCTTCTTTAGTAAAAGTTAATGGAAAAGCATGTACAACAGCACATTTTATAATAGAAGGCTTGAGCTATTTTTAACATGTGTCCAGTATCATGAAGCGTCTTGTCTTAGACAGATGTGTTTTGTGTGATGACTTAAACTCTTGTCTTCTCTCTTTAAGCCCCTGAAGTGTTGGCACAGAAACCTTACAGCAAGGCAGTGGACTGCTGGTCCATTGGTGTCATTTCATATATTCTGTGAGTACATCTTTTAGAAATGGAAGTAGTCTTAGAAAATATTAAGACAAAATTCTGCACATATTCCAGTTTATTACAACCCCAGTTTCCAAAAGTTTGGCTTTTTGTGTAAAATGTAAATTGCACAGATAAATAATGTGGTGATATTGAAATAACTGAAACCATGTATTTTATCATAATATAACAAAGATAGTTTATCTACTTCTGAAAGGCTTGGCTTCTGAGGAAAGATCTTCTTAAACCCTAATTAAGTTAGAGACGTTCCACCGAATGTTTTTGCTGTATTTCGCAACTTTTTCACTGTTCACAGTAAAAACACGTTGCATGCATCAAATGTAAAATGAGCTTATATTTTCTGTGTATGTCAGGTTATGTGGATATCCTCCGTTCTATGATGAGAATGATGCCAAACTGTTTGAACAGATCCTGAAAGCAGAGTACGAGTTTGATTCTCCTTATTGGGATGATATCTCTGATTCAGGTAGTGTTATTAATTATTTTTCTGCAGTCCTGCCATTAAACCTTAAGTTAGGCTTTTGTTATGAATACATTTTTAAAGCTTTAAAAAATAGCTGAAATACTTATAAATATAATAAAGATCTTTTTATCAACTTTACAAACTGAATCATCTGAAGAAATTTTTGTCTGAAATATGCAGGTCCTCTCGTTCAACAAGGCGAAGCCTTCAACACTAAATCAGGCTGTTAAGTTTCCACTCAGCTACCAGAGATTTTTTACTGTTAGCAAGTCTATTGGGCTAGACAAAGACCTCCCCTTTCTCACTAAAAAAGAGCGATTTAAGTTTTCCAAGCAGTTCACGTTCCAAACATTTAACCCAATCACAAAGACAGTAATCATATTCCAACTTCCCCCCCTCGCAGTTTGGTTTCCCTGCCCAGTCTAACTATTATCAAGTTATATAATTATTTAGTTAACGTTCATTTAAATGTAATGTTCTGGCATAAAATACTAATAAAATAAAGTAAAATTTTATTAATTTGGTTAGCTTGCTGTAGCATAAAAAAATCTTATTAAAGCTTTTGCATGGATATATGTAGATGAACATTAAGATTGAGTTTTTAAAATATGTTATGTATCTTCTCTCATTAAAGCTAAAGACTTCATTACGCATCTCATGGAGAAAGACTCAAGCATACGTTACACCTGTGACCAGGCTCTGCAGCACCCATGGTATGCTCTCATCATGGTTGTAAATTAAATTTCTGTTGTTCTGTCGTTATTAAATCCTCAATGTGTCAGTTTCATTGTTTACTTTCATCCCCAAGATGAGACTCCTGTGGTCTCCTTTTTTCTCTTTTGTTAATTGTGACTTTATAATTTGTACTCACTGCAAACACTAACAATTACTTCTATCTTTCTCTGTTAGGATTGCTGGTGATACTGCCCTGGACAAGAACATCCATGAGTCTGTCAGTGCTCAGATCAAGAAGAATTTTGCAAAGAGCAAGTGGAAGGTAAGTCAGACTCTTATGAAGAGCATATTGTTTTTTGGTTTTTTTTTTTTTGCAGTAAATGGAGAGAGAATGTAGTAGTATCAGTCTGTTCTAGATTTGAAACACAGGAATCACTCTCTTACATTTATTTTTAACTTTGGAGAATAAATCTGGTGTGACTACCAAACATGGGGTGGAACCGTTCAGTCCCTGTCACTGAGCAGCTACAGTCAGGAGCTGAGATTTTAGTGTTAGTTGTTAAACGTATCTGTGGCTTTTCCTGCAGCAAGCTTTCAACGCCACTGCTGTGATTCGTCACATGAGGCGTCTCCAGCTGAACACTGGTAGTGAAGGACCCAACCCCACATTGCCCAGTCCGTGCCGAACTCACTTGCTGATGCCAGAAAAAGATGGAGGTACCAGTCTCACTTTAAGTTTTAAGTTTATTCCTTTAATCCCAAAGAAAATGAAAACTTATTGCTGTTTTGTCTCTGTCAGAAGATTGTTGTGATGGGGGGTGCTCCCAAAATGTTGATGCAGGAGCAGACTCTCTGTCCAGCAGCACCTACCGCTGCCACCCAACCAGCAGTGTGTGATTCGTAACCCACTTCATGTACCTATCTTTCAATCCTAAGACACTTTCCAATTTTACCCCCCTCGGTGGAACCAGCGGCACCATCTCCCCCCTTGTCTGGCTAGGAATACAGCGTCATTCCAACCTGTTGCCTGCAGGGGGAGCAAGCCTGTTAAGCCTGAAAGGGAAGATCTGAAAAGGGTTGAGAAGGATGTGGAGGGATACTTGATGTCAATGAGCATGATGCACCAGAGCGGATCATTTTTAGGATGACTTGAAATGGATACCAAGGAAGGAAGGGAAGACGACCTCCCCCACCTTCTTATAGGGGGATTGTTTTTGCAGGGACAGGACAGAGCTTGTTGGACATAATGTTTTTATTTGTCTCTCTGTTAAATTGTTTTGTATATCTTTGTGTTGTTTTATGAACCTCCTACTTTTAGATTCTGGAGTGCAAAGCCAAAAATAATTTAAAAAAGTATCTGCATGACTAGGAGAGAATTTCCCATTGCATGTTTTATCTTAAAAACACTCTGTTAAGCAGACATGCAGTGTCACAGTACATCAGAACAATGCAGATTTTTTTATATGCTTTAGTGAAAAAAGTGATTTTCCAGATTTGTTTTCTATGTCTTTAAGTTATGCTTTTAGAGAATCAGTGACAGAGTAGTTTATCCAACAAAATCTCCATTTATTTATGTTGCCATTCTTGTGGCATTAGTGTTTTCATGCAGTGGTTTGGCTTGTTGGGAGGAAATGGCTTCTTTCTCTTTTTTTCAACTCTAAACCTTGTTAATGGGATTTATTTTTGTCTAAGGTGCCTTTAGGATTTCCTTATGATGGAGTTATTGGTGATAGTTAATTTCTATAAAAAAACAATCAAACAACCTTTTCTTTCTCTTACATTTTTTGGTTTGTGTCACATGTAACTTAAACTGAAGTCTTTAAGTCTGTTTACTCCTTGAAATTAATAAAAAAAATTAAAACTAACAGAAAAATAGCATCAGTATTTTAATGTGAATTGGAGAATCAATGATCATTTTAACACTTTAGTGGAGAGCTTCAATTTGGTATTTATAAACATCAGCTTCCAAGGCTCTCCCCTGAGGCTGGAACAAAAAATAAGAAAAAAAAGAAAATGAATATGCATCTGTCATCATGTACTGTGTCACAGCGCTCCAATTAAGCACATTTCTGTCATATGCAGCCATTTATAAAAAACAAAACAAACAAACCTTGATTAAAGACTGGGATGTGCATCAGATGTCACTCTGTGTATGTATGCACCAAGTATATATTCTTCATATTATTTTATTTTATTTGACGCCCTTTAGAAATGTGACATAGACCAGCACTCTGGTGTTTTTCAACATAAATTTTTAAACTTGCTCTTAGTGCTGTATACCTTACTTATTGTATCAGATATAGAACGGCTGTATACGAAATGTCTTCTTATAATGTGTACCTAATGAGCTGGACTTGTTGCAGCCACTGACCTAATGGCTTAATGGTTCAAGAGACAGTAAAAGGATCTTCCACTGACATTGACTTGTCTCATCCTCTGATCTCTTGAAATAATCACAGTTCATATTCAGGCTCCTTCTCTCTCTTATATGAGAGTATTTGTTTTGTCTGGTTATGATTAGAATTGGATTGAAATTTACTGTTTAGTATCAAATGGAAACATTTCTGCTACAATAAGATAAGTTCTGGTAAAAGATTAAGTGAAAAGATTTAAGATCTTTGATTATTCTAATTCCTAATCCTGTCATACAGATGCGTGAAGAGAAGCAGAAACTGTAATATGAAGCTTTGTTGTGCTGCTTCAAGAAAGTACTATTGAGCTTTGCTGTGCATTTTGTTGGGTAATCGGTGTGATGTGTCTGGACATTGATGAAAGTGTTGCCTTCAAACTATAAAGCACATTTAAGATACTTTTTTTTTCATGATGTAAGTTCTGTGACAGAGAAACATAAAAGCAGTAAAAGCTTAAAAGCAACAAATCAGATTTTTAACTGATGATAAAAACAGCTATAGCATTTTTGATTAATTTCCTAAATTGTTCTTTCACTCAAATCTTAAAATTTGATAAAATATGTAAGCATATTTTATACTTTCTTTGCTGATTCAGTGAATTATTTAGCAAAGAATATAAAAAAAAGAAAAATAAAATCTCTATTTAAATGTTCTTATTTGGTTTTGTGTTGACACAGGCAGCATACATTCCACAGCAACAGTGATGCTGACATACAAAACTATATCTCATTTCCTGATTACTCAGGCACCTTGGAAGGAAACATCAGGAGTGAGATTCAGGAAAAGAAGACTGACCTCATCCTTAGAAGCGCTTTTGGTGGTGGTTAGACTGCTGTAGCTTTGGCATTTGAATTGATAACACATTTGTTCCTCTCGTAGACTTCATACTGCCTCAGTCTATAGGAAAAGCAACATGTATATGAATGTTTCTCTCTGATTGCTGCTTATAATTGCTTGTAGAGAATGATCAATGTGTGGTTTAAAAAAGAAGAAGAAAATCTGTTGTACAAATGAGTATTTGTAACATAAATATGTTGCCTTTTGATTAATGCTGTTTGAGCTACAGCGCAAACTGTAAAACACAGATGTAATGCACCATGAATTGTTGAGAAGTGAGTATTGCAAAGTGTAAAAGCCGGGGATTTGGAAGACTGTGCTTGCTTGGAAGACATTTGTCAGTGACACATTAAATTTCCTTCTATGCATTAGGGGGCTGTTTGAGGTCATTTGTAGATAATAATAACAATAAAAAAAAGGAGTTCTCCATCCATTGTGTATGCCATGCACATTGAACATTTGCTTAAAAAATATAAAATTCCATATATTTGTCTTAACCAGCAGAATTTTCTGAGCTGCTTGTCTAAAACTTTCAACGATAGGAATAATACTTTTCTCACTGTTAAAATTCTGCAGCAGTTTATCTCATGAAAGAGAGTTTTTGTGGCAAAAAAGGTTTGTCATGGGGGTTAATTTTATATTCTGCTGCCTGAAGCCTTTTTTGTTCTCCAAGGAATGCTGGGTAATTAAGGCTTGTGGTTTGGCTTCTGAAGAAGAACAGAGACCAGAGTGCAGGAGTAAAGTCTGGTGGTTACCTCCATTCAGGAGACAGTGGATAGAATAAAAATGATGTGGTTGAGTCAAAAACAAGGGACTGGTTCAAAATAATGACAGGAAATTTATGTAGATTACAAGGTGGAACGTGCTGAAAGATGCAGGTCATATTAGGATGAGGAATAGTGGAAGAGATGAACTGAGGCATGAACAAGAGTGCAAGACATCATGCACTGTGTTAAACCGCACAAGTAAAGCATGGCACCAGATAAAAATAACCCCACACAATAAAATCATGCAGGGGTGAAACTTTTCTAAATAAGTGACAGCAGCAGCTCAGTAATAAAGACTGCATCCCTGTCTAAGAGTTCTGCTGCCCATGCCCTCACGGAAAGTAAAACTGAGACTTGATATGGAGATGAAAATGAGCCAAAACAACAACCATGATGACAGATGTGCGAGCTCACGACTTGCAAGCTGATTTATCTCAGAGAAGATGGTAATTAAAACCTTACAGAAACACTGAAGGCAAATTGCTGATGAGGAAGTCTGCAGAAATTTATGAAGCTTCCATTACCAAGTGAATGAGGCACAAAATCATAAACACCTGCTGAAAAGTGTACCAAAAGAATCATCAAACTGTAAATATCTACTTTAGGTCCTCTTTTAGATGAAGGTTTTTAAATTTCCTACCTTTCACATCATTACTGACATGTGTGACTGTGATACTGTGCTGCTACTTCAAGGCGATCTACTGTATGTTTAAGAATTAAGTTTCACTCCAGTAACTGTGCAGATTTCTGATTATATATTGTGGTTCTCTGCTAATGACAGACAAGCTACTGCTGTGTGATTTTACATGCCATTCATATAGGATAAAACATACTTCTATAACGAAAGTTACTCATTTAATTTTCAGGTATATTAGAGTGTTTAATAAGGGGTTGAAATAATCAATGTTGAGTAGACGGGAAACAAAAGGCTCACTCTGCCCTCACATCTGTCAGCAGGACGTTTTTGTGCTGATATCTGTCAGTGCTCCCAGGAGGTTTGAATGCCTATTATGTCCATGCTGTCCATCGGCATGTGTGCTGTCATTGGTGCTGAGAGGTTTTTACTAGTTATTTGAGCCTTTTTTCCTTTTTACAATTTCCAGTAAGAAAAATCTAATAAATACACAGTGAACCTGTTTCACCATGAAGACATTTGGGAAATGAAAAGAGAAATGGAAAACACTGGGAAATATACAGAATTAAGAATGCCTAAATTCTGGGAAGCAAGACAGTTTGATCAGGAAGACTAAGTGTATGCATACAGTCCTACTGTCCTACTATCCCGTATTATTATACATTTGGCTCCAAGCCATCTTTTAAGTATAAAAAACAAACTTCTTCAGTCAGTTGCTGAACTCAGCACAAATCTTTAC
>JBAMHW010000003.1:28988520-29008492 GCA_037177495.1 Rhadinocentrus ornatus
TAATAATAATAATAATAATAATAATAATAATAATAATAATAATAATAATAATAATAATAATAATAATAATAATTTTTATCCCTATTGGGAACTTTATCTCTGCATATAACCCATCTCCATATGTACCAGAGACCAGATGCCGTGTTTTGGTGCCGTCAGGGGGTTAAGAGCCTTGCTCAAGGGCCCACAGACAGATTATCAAACAGTTGATGAACCTCTTGCACAATATATGTGAAATCACAGCTAAATTACTCAAGAATGGAAGGATATACAGCACATAAATAAGAAGGAAGAACAAGGAAGAATGAGGACCATGCTGCAGTTCAGGAAACAGAGAAAAAGGTTGCCTGCAAAAAATATAAAATGAAAAAAAAAGTGATTTTAGCAAACCAAAAAGTAATTTCTATTTCTGTTAAATGAAATAGGCTACACAACTTTTATGAGTTTTTTATGAGCTGCACTGCATTTTTTGCAGTGCAGCACAAAGCAAACCTTAAGGTGATCACATTGTCTTCTAGATCATTTAATGATTTCCAACATCCCACTTCTTATCAGCAGGACTTCCAATGTATGCATTTGATGTATCAATGAATCTAACAAGAGGAAATATGTTTGATGTCTTTTTAAGCAAAAATAGACAGGTATCTGTGCACCCTGACTTAAAGCCGAGTTGAGTTAGGCCATAATGCTTGAAAGTGTAATCTTTAAAACATGGATGATAAAAAATAGCTCATCTCACCCCTCTTATCTCAGCCTCCTTGCTTCTCAGTCCCCCTGCTCGTGACCCAAAAATTGTTTATAGTAAAATATTGTAAATAATGAGCCAAATCCTAACAAGCACCTGGAGAAGGGAGGTTTGATGACACAGGAGACTTTTAAAGGGGGCATGGCAAGTTAATCTTAACTTGTAAACTGAAGTAAAATTAACCTTCGGAAAAAAGTGAAGAATTTGAATTAAATGGATATGATTTTTTTCATTCAGATAGGAAAAAAAAAAAAAAGGGGGGGGGGGTGGCTCCGTATATCGGTAAAAACTTAAATTCCAAATGTGTGGAAAGAATGACGACCGTCATTGATGAAGTGATGAAAGGCATAACAGTTAAAATCTATTTAGAAAAAAAATTTATGATTTTCTGGTGACCTGTCCAGGGTGTACCCTGCCTCTCACCCGAAACAATGCTAGGATAGGCTCCAGCTTACCCCGCGACCCGTAATGGAATAAGCGGCACAGAAAATGACTGATGACTGAAAAATGATTTTCAGTTGCATATACAGAACACCAGGATCAAAGATTGAAACATGTAACAATAATATAGAAGAATTATTTACTGACTTAAATAATAAAGTGGTGTTTATTTGTGGAGATTTCAACATTCACCTGCTAAATCCAAATAATCATAAAAATACGGATTAATTTATTGATACCATGTATGGCCTGGGTCTATCTCCTCTGATAACAAAGCCAACTAGAATAACATCATATGGTGTCACTTTAATAGATTATATATTTATAAATATAATTGAGGATAATGTAAGTAGCGGGTTAATCAATGATATGAGTGATCATCTACCTGTATTTGCAGCCTAAAACTGTAACTATAAGCAAAACAGAAGTGAGAGTGATATTATATACAAAAGAATTAGAAATGAGAAGACACTAATTGTATTAAAAAAATGAATTATTAAAACAAAACTGGGATATAAAATATGAAGAAAACGATGTCAATAAACCATATGTTTTTAAAGATATTTAAAGCTTTATATGATAAAAGCGATCCAGTAAATAAATATAACAGAGGAAAGAATTAAAGAAGAAGATTATGGATGATTAAAGGCGTACAAAATGCCTGCAAAAAAATAACTTTTTATATAGAGAATTCATTAAAAATAGAACAATTAAAACGGAAAGTAAATATAAAAGGTACAACAACAAGCTAACCAATATAATTAGAACTTGTAAAAAAGAATATTACATCAACAAATTAGAATACAATAAAAACAACACAAAAGGTATATGGATCATAATAAATAGGATAATTAAAAATGAAACAAGGAAAACGTGTCCAAATTATTTTATAGATAATCAAACTAGTATTAAAGATATGAATGAAGTAGCCAAATGCTAAATAGTAAATGCTGGACCAGAACTAGAGAAAGCCATAAAGACTGATAGGGCAACATTAGATGCTGTAGATTATGTTGAGAAAAATGATAGTTCTATGTTCCGAAAAGAAGTGGTCAAAAACGAAATTTATGAATTTGTCAATGGGTTTAAGAAAAAAACCAGTACGGACTGGAATGGTATTAACATGGTAACAGTGAAGAGTGTGATTGATGGTATAATAAAACCACTACTGCATGTCTTCAATTTGTCTTTTCAGAATGGAGTTTTTCCATTCAAGATGAAAGTAGCTAAAGTTGTTCCCATTTACAAATCAGGAGATAAACACCACTACACTAATTATAGGCCCATTTCAGTACTTTTCCAGTTCTTAAAAATATTGGAAAAACTATTCATAAAACAATTTGACAGTTTTGTAGAGAAACATCAGCTGCTAAGCAACAGTCAGTATGGCTTTAGAAATAACAGAACAACATCCTTGGCACTGATTGAGATGGTGGAAGAAATCTATTGATACAAAGAGATATGCACTTGGAATATGTCTTGATCTGAAGAAAGCATTTGACACTGTAAATCACAACATATTGTTTTAAAAATGGAGAAGTATGGCTTCCGAGGTGTTGTTCTGGACTGGTTAAAGAGCGATTTACATAACAGGCAACAATTTGTACAAATAAATCAGTCTGAAATGAAGAATATTACATGTGGGGTACCTCAAGGATCACTTTTAGGTCCAAAAATGTTTATTGTGTATATTAATGATATTTGTAAAGTATCAGATATATTCAGGTTTGTGTTATTTGCAGATGACACTAACATTTTTTGTTCAGGTGTGGAACTGCAGCAGCTTTTGGAGGTGGTCACAAAGAAACTACACAGACTAAAAATGTGGTTTGATATAAATAAACTCATAAAATTTGAATAAAACTAGCTTTATGCTGTTTGGAAAGCCTAAGAAAAATGTAGAAGTAAAATTAATCATTGATAATGTAAATATAGAAGAGTTAATGAAATTAAATTTCTTGGCGGGATCTTAGACCACAAAATCTGTTGGAAACCACACATATGTTCGGGGGAAGTTGGCACAGAGAATTGCTGTCTTGGGAAAAACAAGGCACATACTAAACGTGAAAATTCTGTATACCTCATATTGTACATTAATTTTACCATACATGAGTTACTGTGTTGAGGTGTGGGGAAATACATACAAAAGTGGTATAAAAACAAAAACTACAATGCAGAAAAGGGCCTTCAGACTGATAAATAACGCAGCATATCAGAGCACACAAATGCACTATTATTTCAAAATACAAGCTAAAAACATAAAATCTAAAATTTCCAGATTTGATCCAGTTTAAAACACCACAAATAATATTCATTTTTTAACATTTTTGTATATTTTTTATTGTAAGTGTGAAATTTGAGATGTGTAACAGAGTTGGAGTGTTAGTGCTTTGTAAAAATGGGGTAGGGCGTTAGAAGTTTATACTTCTGCCTACTCCTTTCAGGCAGGAAATGGGAAAATGTAAATATTGTGAAAACGAAAGAACATGTTTGAAATAAACTTTGAAATTGAATTGAAATTTAAATAGTTACTTTATTACCAACAGATTTAAAGGCTCAAATTGGAGATTCAAATTGGGAAAAAAATAGGAGGGATAGGATTTACATCATGTTAGTCCAATATTTTTGTCGCCCATCTAAGCTATTGTTTTTGTATTACCTGAAAAAAAAACAACAACAAAAAAACAACAACTGACTCTTAAAATGATGTTACTGATACAGTTTGGGGTTAAATCTTAAGATGACTTCATGCCATTTGATTTAATTTGGCTTACACTGATGTGAATGGTATGAGTTGTGGGGGTCATGTTAATAGTCCTATCAATGGTTGCCCAGAGCCTGTAAAAACAAAGTCTGATGTTTTATTTTGCAAAGAGGATATCCCATCACAAGGATTATGTAAGGCAGCGGCGTGAGATTTTGCTTTGTCAACATAATCACTAGCTTGGCTTAAAGGGTCTGCTGTAAAAGAAACACAATTCCATGTTTTCTTTCTTTTTACTCATTAAAGATTTTTGATTTCATAAGTAATCAGTAAATTATTAGAAACAGACAGAAAAGGGCTGAATCTGAGCTTAATCAGATTCATTATAAGAGACGAAGTACTAGTGAGTCTTTGGGATGTATTTACATAACAACATCCTCTAAAAAGATACTGCAGAAGTCAACAATTACCAGATGCTTTCCAGTGATATTCATGTGTAAATGCTCTTTAACTAATTAAATAATGACAGCAGAATTGTGAAGAAGACTGAAAATCTTATGTGCATCAAAAATAGCTTCACAATGTAGTCATAATAGTTTAACTCTTATAAATCATTATATGCATGTTGTGTGAAATTTACAGCAGGAATTATTTTGTGAGAAATAACTTGTATGATTTTATAATGCAGCCACTCTCCTTGACTTTGATTCACTTAGTGGTTCTGTTAGTGACTCTTTTTTGTCTATTTTCCTTCAAATGCTGTATGTTCTTTGTAACCTCAGCAAAAGGGCTTATGGTTTCTCAGGCATTAAAAACATATTAACTCGCCAACTTCTTTGCAACATCCTTTTGAAAACAACAGCATGTAATGCTGAATCATTTTGTGTGTACTGCAATACGTCTGGCTTTAGGAGCCTATTGTACTATTTTGTGCGTGAAGCCACCATGAAACTGTAACTTTCACCAACTGTCCAACGCAGAGAACTTCAAAAGAAATTTTTGAGGTCAACTATGTTTTCAACACCAGATCTATGTTGGTGGTTTATGTGGCTACGCACCCTGCTGTCCTCTTGAGCCTCCCACTCCGGCGTAAAACTGTGGACTTGAGTTCCAGGTGTGCAGTTGGAAAACTGGAAGAGACTTGCAAACATGCGATGGTTCTCTGCGGTGTCAGGGAATATTGGGTCTTGGAAGTTAACTCCATGTGGGACAATATTATAGTTCTCATCCATCCTGCATGTGCAGAAAGGGGACAGATTAGCATGTAAAAAACAATAAACAAAGAAAAATTAGATGTAAACACACACAAGCACACTGGGAAAATGTGTAGCATTGAATTGCAAGTTTTCAAATTGAAGAAAATAGACCAGCTTAAAGCTTTTTAAACCAAAATTATGTTTTATTAGGCTTCTAGGGATTTAGCTTAAACATACTGTGTACTAAATTGGGAGGCATGTATCAAGTAAAAAAAATGTTTTAGAGGATAAATATCTTTGCAAATTGTTAGCAGACTGTGATCTATTTTTATGCAATCTTAAGAATCATGTGGATGACTCAAACTAGCAAATTACAGGCCCAAAAGGAATTATAGTGCATGCTTTATATCTTTGGGAAACCTTTTGGCATACATCTGGATTCCATCTTGTACACCTCCAGGGACATCTAAAGCCTGGCTGTCCCTGTCAGAGGATTATGTGTGTTGTATATGTGTGTGCATGTTGAAAAGCAAGAACAAAGCCGAGATTTGGCTCCATCAGAATAGGTCAAATGTTAGATGTAATCACAGTAACTAAATGAGGTGCAAGAATTTGTGGATATTGAGAAACTTGTCAAGGGCCTATACAATGCCAAAAAAACAACAACCAAAAAACCCCAAAACAACAACAACAACAAAACCCCCCAAACAAACAAACAAACAACTAAAACCAGTAAAATTCACTATTTTGCACTGAGGTCAATGTACATATTTAATGTCCTTTAATCTTCTGTTTGGTTGCTATTTCTTTGACTGAGAAGTGAAAAAGTTTGAAGGACTCAAATAGAAGCAGTGAAACACATGGCTAAAGCAGGACATTCAATCTGTCTTACTTAGAGGTCCTGAGGGAGATCCTTAGATGTATTTAAGGCACTTCATCCTGTGCAGGGAGCTTGTGCTTATGATTGATTGGAAAGTCTATTTTAGTGTAAGAAGATGTTTTGGGGGCATTTATAACTAAATAAATGTAATCTGGGGACTGCAATTATATGTTTTCAGTTTTTACTAGTTTCTGGGGATTGATGTTGCTAAGCAGCCACAACAACTCAAAACTTATCAGTAATGGTTATGATGCAGAGGCTGAAGTGAACAAAGAACCACAGACTGGGACGTGGTTGCTGAGCTGTATCTAATTTCTTCAAATCCACTGATGTAATGCTGTGTGAATCTTTGGGTGTTGTGCTGCCAAATACCATATCAGGTAAAAGAAAACAGCTCTAACTTTGAAGCAATTAAACATATTAAATCCATATTACTCAGTAAAAAAAAAATTATGATGCTTCCAGTTGTTCATCAAGCTTTACTACTCTGCCGTTCAGGATCTGTTTAAATTTATTGTATAACACAGTTACACAATTATAATGCACCTTTTTCATCTGGTTTAAATTTTCAAAAGTCAAAGAAGCTCTGAGCTGCAGACAAATTACCTTTACATTGGCAGTAATATAATAAAACAATTATCTTGTCTGAAATATTCAAAGGCAGTTTCAGATCCTGATACAGAGGTTCAATTGCATTTCAAATCTGGATAAATAAGTTAACTGGACACAACAGCACGCAGAACAGAAACAACATCTGGAAGAAGGTGCAAGCTGGTCATCCATGCACATCATATAAGGTATTAGGACATTAACAGAAACAGGCTTTGAAACGTTGTGTTTGGATCACCAGTTGCAACCAAATTACCTGTTTGAAACTTCAGTACTATATTTATTTTTTTTAATGTAAACGATTTGTTTTGCTAAACGTTTTGTTATTGTGACTTATGTCTTTTGGGTGCAGTAAAAACTTGCAGCCATGAGAGTGTATCAAATGGCTCAACATACAAACAGAGGATGTCGGTTAGAGGTTGTTCACCTTAGAAAGAAGTAGTAGTTGTTGTTTTTGGTGACACTGTAGGAAAAACACGGCAGGTAACCCAGACCGCTGACATTAAACCTGGATCCAGCGGGGACCTCCAGCATGCTGCCCCACGCCTGATCGCACAACAGCTCGATCTCTGCAGAGAAGAGCAGATCGGTGTCGTGCTGCCACGGTAGGTAGTTATACACACTGTACGACTCCTTGTGTAGCGCCAAAACCTTGGCGAAGACGATGATCTCCGCAAGTTCAGCGCGGCACGCTTCTGTCTGCGGTCTCCAGTCGTGGGGTAACTGACATCCCAAGCTCCCACCGGGGCTGACAGCCGCGAGAATCAACGCCAAAGTAATCCACATGATCTGACAGAGAGGAGACGTGCGTTGGTCCGCTGGGCGCACCAAGGCGCACATTAATGGTGATTAGTGAGATGAATGGAAAAAATAAAAAAAAAATAATAATAAAATAAAAATTAATGCAGGGATTTCACAGATGCAAATTTAGATTTTTGGTGCCAGTCTATTTAAACAAATGTTTTAAAGAGCAGAGTATCCCAGAATAATAGCCTAAATCTCCTGCAGCCCTGCTACCTTGTCCAGTCAGTTCCTACTGGTTCTCTCAAATCTCACCAGTATCCTCTGCAAAAAACGGTGGCCCTCTGAGTCGACGGCGAGGGAGAAAATGAAAAAAGAAAAGAAAAGAAAAAGGAAAGGAAAAACTATTGTAAAACCTTCCCAGCTTCTTTAATCTTTAAAATAAAATTTCTTGGTCCAAAATAGCGAATTTTTGTTACATTTAAAGCTGTAAAACTACACAGAAGCGAACAATAAAGTTCTTAAGAAAAAATCACCGGCGCCCTCTAATGACAGTTTTAACAAACATCTTTAACTTCGGACTTCTGTTGCGTCAGTTTGGTTTAAAATATATCACTTCGCAAATATCTATGAAAAAGACACATGGCAGCTCAGTTCATTTGGAGCTATGAAATTGTCTCTAGTAAAGTGAACTGAAGTGTTTTAATACAAGTAAAAGTCTCTGCAACTAAAAAAAATAAAAAGGGTGATAGTGTAGATTATGACAATCAGAGCAGCTAACTATAACTATGAATACATAATTATGAGGGGCAACGTCATTGCCCAATGTTAATACTCAATGGTGAGATTAACTCTATGTTGTTACGCTTAAAGTTGTGTAGTTGTGTTGATAGGGACATAAGGAGCGTCTTCCATGCTGCAGACGGAAGAGGGGGACAAGAAGAAGACGAAGAAGAAGTAGTAGCAGAAGAAGAAGTAGTCGTAGGAGAAGAAGAAGTAAATCTGAGTCACGTGACCGGGTTGAGCATCTTTTTGGTCCATTTTGGAGGATATTAACAAGAACACCGTGCAACTCAAGAAAATGACCAAACTACAATTCTTAAACGTCTTTTTGACTGAACGTCTCATGCTAGCTGCGCAGGAGATTTACAAGTCTGTCGAGGACACGATTTTGGAGTACCAGGAGGAGATAGCAATCAGGGAGCGGGAGAACGACCATCTGAGACGGAGGCTCCGAGAAGCTGGAATTGAAATATGGCCAGGTTAGCTCTCCCGAAAGCTAACGGTGTAGTAATGTCCCTGCATTGCAGTGTTTGCCATCTCTCAGTGTGACAGCGATAGCTGAAATCAGGATAATGGCAAGCGGGACAAATGCAGTAACATAAAAATAGCCACGGAATAATATTGCATCACTCTTAAAGAAGTTAACAATGGCCATTGCCAAGCTAGTTGACATTAGCAGCTGCTGTTATGAAGCGGCTAGCATGCTAGCGACCTTTGTTCGTTAGCCAGCCTGCTAGCCCAGAGTCCAGTTATCATAAATGACTGGTAGAGCTGTGATTCGTTCTGATCATATAATCGTTTCTATTGTTAAAGCTTTTGATTAATCTCTGAACGGCACACTTGTGATAATCGACCGACAGACATACAAATTATGTGTCAGTAGTGTTTATTTTTTACATTCTTGAAGTTTTCCTGGTATGCTTGGGTTATTTCAGTTCAGATGTACATAAGTAATACACATCAAAATTGTTTTAAGGTGTTGCTTGAATTATGGCTTCACTTATTATACAGCAGGATTGAATGTTTATGGATAAGATAAATAGCAATCACAATAAGATTTTTTTTTTAATTCGTTGCAATATCTATATAAACAGAAACAGGATAAATCATGCCAGTGAGTAATATTCACAGTATTATCAAAATGATAGACATTAAAGTGTAAATGTAATGCAAAGTGCAAATGTATAACAGTGGATTTTATTGCTATATGGAGGAGTTGTACAGTTGGATGACCACAGGTAGGAATGATTTCCTGTGTCATTCAGTGGAGCATTTGGGTGGTATCAGTCTCTCACTGAATGTACATCTGTCGCTGATCAGCAGGTTGTAAAGCGAGTGGGAGGTATTTTTCAGTTTTGTGGTAACTGAGCTGCTTCATCTTGGGAATGTTTCAAGGATTCCTCAAATTAAATGTTCATTTAAGGTCCCTGCACAACATTTTAGCTGAATTAACATAAAGACTTTGGCTACACTTTTCAAAACATTAACTTTATAATTTTTTAGCCTATCATTTATAATATGACTGGTGCCAAAGTCTCTATTTTGCTACACGTTCCACTTATTTTACTTAGTAGACAGATCTGAACATGATTTCCATGCACTTTTCTTTAGAATTTTCCAATGTTATTAAGAAATTATTAGTCCACCAGTGTTGGGAAGCCATCCTGGTCCATAAGCAGTAAAACTGCAGAAAGGCACTAGAGTTATTTTTGGAAAACATTGGCTCCTCAGCTTGCAGTTTTGCTACGCATGCCATTGTTTTTTCACATATTGTGAATTTATGGACCATTATCATTACCTAGTTTGTTAGTTTAGTTGCTTAAAGAATTTAGTTGCTTAAAGTTGACACAGATTCACAAAATATCCCTGGTTGTCTTGGTAAAAGTTGAGATTATACTTTGACATTTCAAATAGAAGCATGCCTAGTAGAACAATGAACCATTTTCTTTAATGAGTTAAAGTACCCATTTGTAATTACCACATTAAAAATGTTTCTATTAACATTTTTATTAGTTTTAGACTCTTCTGTTACTATTTCTAAATTCTCTGCTGTAACTTTATAATCCTTTCACTTTGTCTTTAAGTACAAGTTAATATAGGACCCATCTTTTGAATTTTCAAATATAAAATATAATAATTAAACTAAAAAAATCTAAATAATGGTAATGTTATATTTGCTGCAATGTTGTCATTGTTTTCAGCAGATCATTTTTCTGCCATTTTTATCTCAGATCGTCCGTCTATGGGGTTGTTGGATGAAGAGGATAGTGAGCATCCACGTCGTGAGTGGAGTCCAAGTATGGGGCATGAAGAGCGTATTCCTATTCAGATCAAGGACAAAAGAGATCTGCGCGTTAACCAAGGAGATGATCAGCTTCGGGGTCATGGCTCTTGTAGCACATCAGAGAATATGTTCACTCCTTCACGTGTTGCAAATGAATACCCCCAAGATGGCCCCCACACATCCAGCCTCCCTCAAAGTCAAGGTGTGGAAAACAGGGAAAGGGACCCTGCATCTCGAGGCGCATCAAGGCATGTGAAGGCAGAGGCTGGAGGTGGCCACAGGGGCTCTACTTCATCCAACAGTGGTGCCCAGCCTCTTGCACCGGTCAACCCAAACTGCTCAAATGAGAACAATATTGATATAATTGGGGTAGAGAACGGTGGACAGATGGTTGGTGCTAAGGGAACTATAAATGGAGCTAACCGAGGACAGGCTGCTGTTATGCGTGGGCAAGCAGCCAATGCTGTAGACTGCCCTCATCAAAAATCCCCCTTACAGGGCCACATGTCATCTTTTTGCTGTAAGGTTTGTGGTGAGGCATTTAGTCACATTGGCCATTTGCATGTGCATGTTCAGGTGCACACTCGGGAAAAACCTTACCGCTGTGGAGTATGTGGAAAATGCTGCAGCTCCTCCGGTAGACTTCAGGAGCACCAGCGGAGCCACACGGGAGAAAAACCCTTCCGCTGCCAGATTTGTGGAAAGGGATTTACACAGATGGCTCATCTCAAGGTCCACATGAGGATCCATACAGGCGAGAAGCCATACAGTTGCCCTGTGTGTGGCAAGTGCTTTAGCCGCTCTGACAAAATCAAAAGGCATCTTCAAACCCACAGCCGTGAGGGAACCTATTTTTCAGGGCAATGATGCCAGTGTTAAAAACCCAGTTTATAGATCACATTGATGTGGGAAACTTTTCTATAAAAAGATAAAATTGCTGCCGTTGACAAAGCTTTTCTTTCTACCTTGCAAGAACTTTGAATTCTGCAACTCCTAAATAACATTATTTTTTATCTAACTTAACACTTTTCAGTCCCTCAGTAGAACTTGTATTAGTCAGTTTAGTATGTCGTTTACTCAATTTTGTATTTCTCACTGAATATTATACCTTTAAGACACAATTGAATTATTAGCTAGCTGAATTATTTAGCCTTTTTGTAGTCACAAAAATTAGCATGAAGTCTTCCACACATACAGAAACTTATCAAGAAATGCAAGAACATTCAGCACATTAAAGTCATTGGTCAGTCACTTTATACCCATGACTCTATGCTTGAGTTTTGTAATTTTGTTAAGTCGTGAAGTTTAGAGCCAGTTCCCTCAGTAAAAGCGGACTTTAGAGAAATGTAACATGAGGGTTCACTATGAAGCAAGATGAAGGGGTTATGATGTGGAGGTATGTGGAGCACACAGTTTCAAGTTTTTGGTGTCATAACTGTGGCTTTGTTTATTTAAACCTGCTAGAACATCATGATAATGTGTGCTGGACACAACCTGCTGCAGAGGAGGCTATGTTCAGTCTCAAAGTTAAACTGGCTATAAAAAGTGCTGCCTTGTTGTGAGGCAAGGGTATTTGAGTTAAGACCTGACATTGAATACTGTTTTTTTAAGGTTAAGATTGTCAACCATATCTAAAAGGTACTTATAATTCAGTTGTCACAGCTTTTCAAAACATCCAAAGCTCTTTACAGTGAATCCATTATTTGTTCACTCCACATTCATAAGCTGTGGTGGGAAGCTACTTGTGTGGCCGCAGCTACACTGGAGCAGGCTAATGGAAACATGGCCGCTAATCTGCTATCCACTTTTTTTTTTCTTCTTTAGCTTTCAGCCATTCAGCCTCCTTCCGACCATATATATACTTTAGCAATACTGACACTGGAGGCAACGATGTTGGGTGAAGTGTCTTGATCAAGGACTTGTCAGCTTGACTGGGAGAGCTAGATTCAAACTGCCAATCTTCTGCTCATTGGATGACCTGCAATACCACCTGAGCCCCACCTGTAAGGTTGATCCATAATTGAATTTATTATTATCCTGATTATTTTTTATATATTTGAAGAAAAGGTGTACCTATTGCACAAGAGCCTAGTGACAACTTAACCTGTAGAGCTGAAGCAATAGATGGCACATGCAAACCTGCTGAGCTGTACACTTGTCATACTATTTACAAACTCGTGGAGTTACAGTTAAGCGAGCTGTCAAGTAGCTCTGGGAAGCCTGCATGTATTGAATTCTAGACTGTTTTTATGTTTGGTCTGTTATACATTGCTGTTATTGCAGGTGATAGGATAAAAAACAGAAAACAAATCTATTCTTTTTAATATATAAATCATGGAGATTAATAAATTTAGCTTTAATTTGGTCAAAAACTAAAGCAACGTCCACATCTTAAAAGATGGGACTGGGTCAAAGCTGACTGCCTCTTGTCGATCATGTCATGATCTGTCCTGTTAAATAGAAACGTTTAACTTTAATTAAATATTCTTAAGTACTAATGAACACGATTAACAATATTCGGACAGTTCTCTTCTAACCTTATTTGTAGCAGCAGTGTTGCTTTTTGTTGTAATGCTTTTCACCTTCTTGACAACTTCAAGGAAAAATCCCTGTCATACTCTGCAAATTCCAATGTGTAGGGTGACATTTTTTAAAATGGTTTATAATAAACCCCAAAGTGGCTTTTGTGCACATCCTTTACATTTCTAAACTGAATTCAAAAGCTGGGGTTAACAAAGGATGTTATTAACACTGCTGAACCATTTTCTTTGAGTTTTGTTTTGTTTTAGAAAGGCAGGTTGTGTAGAACTGAGTTCATGGTACACTCCTTGGACACTCCTTTTCAACACGCCGTCTCTGTTCTATTATCGCAGAGTAAAATACTGCCATCTCATATCAGAGCTTCGTGGTGTGCTGTAGAAGAACTAATCTGTTGTGAGATTGCACCACTATGAAGTTGAAATGTTGTGATATACTGTAAAATACCACTACCTACCACACATTTAGGAATGCTGTGGGTTTAACTTTTTTTATTTTTTAGATAAATGGAACATGCACTACAGCATCTGTCCTGGAAGATGCAGAAATCTCTTCTAAAACAAGGCCATGCAGTATTAAGTATCTTTGGGTTTTCCGGGCTCTAAGCTGGAAAAGATTTCTGTGCACCTGTGTTTCCACAACTGCAACCATTTACATGTGTGGAGTTTCTCAATTGATGGTTGAATTGTCCTGGAATAAAGTACTTCCTCTTCACATCTCTGACTGATCCCTGAACAACAGGTCTTTTTTTCTTTTTCTTTAATCTCTCATGATTAATGCTGTATTCATGACATAAGGTCATTTCAGAGACAATGAGGTATGATTACCATAAAAACCAGTAACTCAGGGTCTGTGAGTTCTTGTTAATCCATGCTTGAAGCAGAAATAAAAGTATTTGGGTTTCCCATAAAAAGATGAACTGAATATGTGGTACCTTCAGAGCTCAGTTTCAGTGATCTCCCCACATGTGACAAGTGCAGTTTGAGACGACCTCAGCAAAGTCTTCATAGAGTGTGTCTTTACTCTCCTGCACACTAACTGCTGTACAGAGTTGTATTATTGCTTATTGTTATTTTTTAATAAAGTAATTGAGCATCTTCTGTACGTTTTGCGTTATGTCATCTATCCTGAGAGATAATTTATGTTGTTTTAGTTATGTGTGCTAAGATACCTGTGGTAAAGATTACATATTGTACATTTTTTTCCAGTAAACTCACCCATGTAAGATGAGATTAGACTGAAATGCCTGACATTTGCTTGAAATAATTTTGATCTTTACATGTCCTGAGTTACATTTAGTTATTTTTTTAGATGGAGTATCTAATATGTGTATATATCTGAAATTATTTTTATTCCAAAAGATATTTCTTTAGGTGGTCTAAGGTGTCTATAGCTCTGTGATTTAATGAAAGAAATGGTATTTTGCATGCAGGCTGCGCTGTGGCTTACCTCCATACAAAATACAACCATAATTAATGTTCCTTCTACAACAGTTTGTAATAGAAAGATATTACACTCCAAGGATTGTAATACTGATAACAGGATACAGATTATTTTGTGCATAAGCACAGAAAAAAGAGATCGGCTAATCCACCAAATTTTCACCGCTTTAATGAGCAATATATAAAAGATAATTAGATTTTAGTAAAGGAATTGTGTGGGTTTTGTGTGTAGTAACAGTTCACAACACTTGGTGGGGTACTTTCCATTCCAGTGTTTTTATCTGTAGAGGGTTGTATGACAAAATTGCTGAAGTGGGATAGTAGATAGGTCTGACTCTACATTGTTGTATCTACAATTATATTGATAGAGTGTATGCAGCTCTGCACTGAGGTAGTCTGCACACATTGTAGTCTGCCATTGTAATTTCATTGCCTAGTGTAGACAGGAAGATGGTGACAGAAAGCACAGACAAGGCTCATTAAATAGAACTATCAAACAATTTATTTACTAATGACACATAATTTTAAGGATGTGCAAGATCACACACACAGTTCTTGTGATATTTATCAGGGTTTTATCAGATTTCTGTGTAAGTAGTAGAGATTTTTCTGTCAAACCTAAAATTAAGGAGTCCTTTACATCTCACTGAATTTGCAAACCATACAGTGATCAGATGTGAGGTGTCATGTCTTGTCAGGGAGCTAGCAGGAATGGATGAATGCACACACGAGGAAGAGTGGAGAGGTCCCATCATAAAGCTACGTGACTGATGAAGATGATGCTACTGTAATATATCACCTCATTTGTTCATAACAAATTTCATGAAAACTGTTCACTTAAAATTCTGCTTTTGGTGGGTTCATTTTAATCTAAATTACAATATGACATAAAAAGCAGTCTGTGATGATGATGGCATGTATTAAAGAGACACGCTCCCTGTAATGCCGTTTGCATTGATGATGGCTGTTTTCCTCACCATCTGTTCACAAAGAAAGGTGACATTTATTCGATGATAATTGCTTCAGTAACTGTAAAAGTGTTTCATGAGAAGAAAAAGACCACAAAGCTGCCAGTGAAACAGATTTAGCCAGTAGTCTATTATAATTAATAATTTCGATATTTAAATAAAAAGTTCTGTCTAGCCATGTTGCTAACAAGATGGGTACCATTTATCTCTTAGCTAAGAATGAAACATGTTTTGCATGAAAAAGTAGACAATTTTTATATTTTCTTCCCAGAACCAGTATTCAAAATGAAAGGAGCACTAGCATCAGTTGTCACTAAAGTGAAGTGGTTTATATGGGTGTGTCACACATTGCTGCTTTATATTTGAGATCTAATTTTAAGATAAACTATGCAAAAAGCAATTGTAGTATCTGAGTCATCATCACTGTCCAAAAAACTCTTATGAACACACAGTGGTTTCCTGAGTTCCCATAAAGATGACAACCTGCTCCATCACTCTAAAAATAGTCGGGCTTATCAATATTCAATGATCATTTCAGGGTTTTGATGTCAGACGACTAGTAAGGTATTGAGATGAGAGAATTTTTCAGGGAACATTTACATTTTGATATGCACATTTTGGATTTTTTTCCCCCACCCGGGCCTTCTGATCCCCTGTATTTAGATGAAATTCACTGATACTCACAGCATCTCTTTGTAAATTTCACCTATTTGTAATGAAAACACCATGACTGTGTACTGCTGCTATGTAATAGCATGGAGCAATCATTTTCAATAGAGAAAAAGTGCTTGTATACTGGAAAGGATCTGTGAGGAAGTGTTGTTGAGAAACAGTCCCACTCTGAAACCTTGCAGGATATGATTTATTGCAGGAAGATAACAGTCTACACATAAGTAATAGCAAAGGCAGCTGCACTGGGAAGAGTTAGCATTACAATCACAGATGAAGGTGAAGTAGTTGGGTGAGCAGTGATGTGCTTATCAGGTCTTTTGGAGGTCTTCAAAAAAGTTCTTTGATGGATAAATCAAGCCATCTGTGGAGATGATATGCCAGTGTTTGGTGTGTTAAGACTTAGATCAATACTGTGCAGCACATATAACTTGTAAATATTTTTCACACTAATAGTGTTCAGACCTTCAGACTGTATACAGAAGTGTGTCAGCTTCTCTTGTTTATCTCCTATAAATAAGTGTTTGAACTGATAGATGGTCTAGCTGTGTAAATATCCTACATCAGTTCCTAAATGAGGTAGAATAATTTGATCTTTTACCCAGAAAATAATGTCCATCAGAACATTTTCTTTATATTGATATCTTCCCTATTTGTCATCAAAATGTTCAAAACAATATTATTTTCTTCAGAAAAGTTATGTAACTTTAACCTTATTGAAGTCATTAGGCTTGGTCTCTTAAGGTTTATGTATTAAAAGTGATGTAAGATTTATGAAAATGAAAGAACTGTGCCATGCTCTAGTTTCCAATGCAAAACTAGGACCCACCTAAGAGAGGATGCTGGCTGTAGATGATGAGCAGCTCAGATGTTTCAGGAATCTTTTCATGATCTCTATAGTTATACTGTTAAATTGTGCTTGATTGACATTTAGTTTTTTTTATTAGAATCACAAGAATCTCTAAACATGTATTGCTTGAGATTTTTGCACTAAAGCATCCCAACAAAAATCCCTACACAGTCCAGTTTTTGCAATTTTAAGTACTTGATAAATTTGAAAAAAAAAGAAGAAAAAGAGAAAAGAGAGAAAATCATTTAGAGTGAATGGAAGAAGCTTTCTTTCAGAACACAGAACATAATTGTTGAAATAAGCTTTCCTCCACAGGGGCTGCTGCAAAGGACAATGTTGCTAGAGGAGACAAACCCCACATCATTACTAATTTGGATATGAAGAAAGCCCCTTAAGATGTCCTGTAGTCAGCGCCCTCCTTCAGCTTAGTGCCCAGCTGATCCGGAATGAGGCCAAAAGAGGATGATTGTGGCAATGAAATTAAAGTAGCAAATGGTTGAGGTATTAGGATGCTTGTCCTCTAGCAGCAAATACTTTAAATGTTCCATTAAAAATTAAACTAAATTCAATTCAGCTTTAGTTGTATAGTTCCAATTCACAACAACATTATCTCAGGGCACTTTACAGACATAATCAATTCAAGCCAATTCATTGCAATCCAATCAGTATTCATATAAGCCAATTCATAAAACAATTATAGCCTTGCTAAGGAAACCAACAGATTGCATAGAATCTTGACTTTAATTTAATCGCCAATCCTGGACATGCATGCAGCGGGCAACAGTGAAAAGGAAAAAACTCCCTTTTAACAGGAAGGAAAAACCTGGAGCAGAACCTGGCTCAGGGAGGGTGGCCATCTGCCTTGACTGATTTAGGGTGGAGAGGACAGGAAAGAGGGATCGAAGGGCACTGCAACTTTTAGCCAGGGAGACCTGCGTGGAGAGAAGAAAAACAAGTTAATGATGGCAATACGCTCATAAGTTTATACGTGGAAAAGTACCAGTGGAGTAGAGAGATAAAAGGGAAGGAAGTGCTCTGTGCTTCATGGGATGTCTCTTAGCAGTCTGAGCCAGTGGCAGCATAACTTAGGGAACGGGCAAACCACCTTTAACTACAGGTTTATCAAAAAAGAAGATTTTAAGCCTGATCCTAAAGATAGAGAGGGTGTCTGCCTTCTGAACCCAAACTGGGAGCTGGTTCCATAAAAGAGGGGCCTGATGTTGTGCCTTCCATTTTACTCTTAGAGACTCTGGGAACCACAAGTAAACCTGCAGTCTGAGAACGAAGTGCTCTGTTGGGAATATATGGAACTATGAGATTTTTTTTGTATACAATGGAGCTTGATTGTGAAGAGTTTTGTATGTGAGGAAAATAATTTTAAATTCTATTCTAGTTTTAACAGGAAGCCAATGAAGAAAAGGCAAAACAGAAGAAATATTATTTCTCATGCTAGTTCTCATCAGAACCCATCGCTGGAGCACTTTGGCTCAGCTGGAGAAATTTCAGGGTATATTTAGGACAGCCTAATAAAAAGGAATTAAAGCAATCCAGTTTTGAAGTAACAAAAGCATGGACACATTTTTCTGCATCACAAGAACACGTTCAGTCAATGGTGCTGAATGCAACACTGAGATCAAACATGATAAGTACAGACAGAAGCCCTTTATTTGAAGCCATGAGAAGATCCTTGGACACAAGATGAATGAGAAAAACAAACAAAAACTTTGTTCAACTGGAGATTTGGTGACCTGTGGACTCTGGGGAAGTTGCCGCAATGAAGTTGTCTTGTGTAAAGGTTTACAGTCACTTATCAAGTCAGATAAAATGAAAACTTAATATCTGACATTATTATTTAAAGTTTATTTTGTTTGGCACCAACAGTCTCCTGAAGCCTTACCTCACAACGTGGCAAAAACTGAGTTTGTTCGCATCTCCAAACAGTGCGAATATCAACAGTGAGTCACACAAAGCTTTACTGCTGACACTGAGTGGTAGTTTGATTCACACACGCACACACACACACACACACACACATACCTGTCTAGACGTCAGTGTGAGGACCGGGTCAAATAACCTGCAGAGTGAGAGCCACCATTTCTGCTTCACTTGGATGAAATTTTATGCTACATTTTAACACTAGGTGGCAGCCCAACTGAAGTTGTCACCTCAGTTTTTAAAAAAAACAAATGGAAAATTTGAGTGTGGGACCAGTGGAGTGAGGACCTTTAAATGGAGTGCCATTAACCCTTTAAGTACTGTCCGCCTGGTCTTTTTTTTAAATTTTTTTTAATAAAAGTGTCAGAAAATGTCCTTTGTGTAAAATTTTCTTCCTATTCTTAAGAACAGCTGTACCTTTAAGAAAATGGTGAGTATTTGTCATTATTATATTATATAAATGCTTATAATAATGTGTCATTTAAAAAAAGCGAAAAAACGGATTTGAATTTACATCAGGTTTTTCTTTACAAACAATTCAAATTGACATAAACAAAAATTCTGAGATTACAGAAATTAAATTTGACAATTTACATCATCACAAACTGTTTGATTTCCTTAGAGCTTTTAGTTTCCATGTAGAATGTTTATATATTTTTAAATATAAGGTGTAATTTAGCTGCAGTAATAAGTGTTAAAGCAGTTCCTGTCCAGCTGAAGACAAAGCCCAACCTTGCACTCCATACACATCCAAGGTGTACATCTTTTGCGCAGAGTGAATGGTTTCCTCCCTAGGCTTCCATTCTGACTTTTCCTAGTGACCTTTCTTATATTGGTGGGTACAGGAAATTGGTCTTGAGAGGGAAGTTTAGGTGGGCCAGCCACACCAAGCAGCTTTGAACAGAGCTCCTCCTGGCAAGCCTGGCGTGTCATCCACTTCTGCTGCTTCCTCATGCTGAATTCCTTGTGAACAATAAAGCTGTTAGTGACAGCAATGTCCAAAATGTGCTGGAAAACTGTCATGGGCAATCTATTTGTTGTCCTGTGCAGCATCATTACCTCTATTCCTTCCGGACAATAGATCAGACTTCGTCCCCGCACTATCCCACCATTACTGAATGGAATGAACTCGGAGTAATCTCTAAAAATATAAATATATTATGAGGATAGAAAATTTCAAAAGAAAA
>JBAMHW010000003.1:29089119-29100714 GCA_037177495.1 Rhadinocentrus ornatus
TATATATATAAACCTTTTGTGTTACCAGGAAAAAATCAAGTGTGTGTTTCTTGCTATTAAAACTATGAAAGAATTGAAAATCCCATCTCAACATCCATTTAAGGGAAACATTGTAGTAAAAATCAGGTTGTGTGTAAGTGTGCAGAGTATCTGCAATGGATGGTCTTACTCCATCTTTTCTAAATGATGCTGCTTTTGTAGCTTGCAGCAGATAGGAAGTGGGGACTGGTTTCAATGCTTAGTTTAAGGAAACAATTTTTTTTTTTTCATTTTTTTGAGTTGTAAATTAAAATTTGCATGTGTACAAAATTGACAAAACATCATTGCTACTATTTTTTTTTAAAAAAAGGATGTAAAGTTACCGTACCATCAAACTCAGCTTGACCCACTCCGACTATGATGATAGACATGGGAAGCTTGGCAGCCTGTGGAGAAATCAAAGCACAAGAGATTAAAAGAGGTTTATTTCATCATGAACACATTCCACACAATTTCCATGCACATCTGCAATTATCTCGTATCTATCTTATATTCTTTTTTTATATATTCAAATGCTTTTCCCTTTACTTTCCCTAATGCAGTGCTCATATAGAATTACACTTGATTTGATTTCATCTCTGCTTGCTATTCCACATATTTTATAGCCCGACTCTTTTTGATATTTCCTTTGTCAAATGACTGCATCCTATCACTTATCTGGAGACAGCACTCTGTGCTGGTTATCAGACTCTGGAGGTGGGATTAAATCCATTGTCAACAGTAACAGTGTCAACTAAAATGCTGTGACAGCAGGTAAGTAGTTTCTGTACTGATTAGGTTTCGATAGATACACAATCAATCTAACCATAACTGGGTTTTTACATTACCAATTTTTACTAAAAACATGAGGTTTTTTTTATCTCGTAATTCACAGTCTGGGAGGACAAAATGCTGACGTGCAAAACTAACTGTGCTGACAAACTGAGAGGCTGGTTGAGATGTCCATATGGAGGCAAAAAGAGGGCAAATCTGTCAGCAGACAGCTTGATAAGGTCTTTCAAAGGAGTTGAAGGATGAGCCAGGAGAAGATGGAGGGGGAGGATGAGCCAAATTCAGTGGGGACAGCAACCATCCTCATTCACCCTCCCTGCCACTCCCAAACTCCACCATGAGTCAGATGACACTGCAGTTCTGTCAACTGTGTCCACCACCAGGTTGTAGGAATAGCAAATTACACCAACATTTCAGAAAGATATGTTTGTAGTAAATCAATAGAATTGCATCACATTTATGCATCCACAGTAAAAGGTAAGGTAGGGGATCCTGGAAAAATGGTTTGAGCAAGCTACATTTTGAAAATACACAATTCAAAACCCCTTTCTTTAGACTTCCCCCTGAAGCCACGCCTCCAAAGCACAGAAGCGCGCAATGCTTGTTTCCGAGGGCTGGGCAGTGTTGATTGATTGTACTGTAATTTGATTTAGTAAGCTAGTCAAGCTCTGGCTTTAGCTTTGCTGCCTCTACAAGTACTCCAAGCCTCTGAGAGCACAAGATTTGTGCACAGAGGGGCACATGCAGAGGGGATGAGGGGGGAGGGACATATGGCAGCTGAGGTTGATAGACATATTACCAACCAATCTTTTAGAATAATTAATATAATTATTGTTTTTAAGTCCTGTCTGTTCCACAGGTGACTAAATTTTTTTTATTTTTGTGTTAGAACATTGAATTAATTGACTGCAATCAGGGTGTGAAGGAGATTTTAAGCAATGTTGTAAAAAATGCTCCTGGAAAACATCTCCTACCCTACCTTTAAGTCTTCATTGTACACAGTGGATGCCATCACAGAGTTTGTAAAAGGAGAGTTAGTGCAGTTTTGAAATCAAAGGTGAAACCAGTAATTATTCCAAATATTCGGGAGATATAGTTACTCTAACAGTCGGGGGGAAATAATCTTCTTAGCGTAAAATCTGAAAGCTTTCTTATTTTATTTTTAATGCTGATAACAAGTGCAGAACGGTAATTATATTACATTTTAAGGAAATCCAGTAAGTGTTCACCAAGATACTTCACACAATTGAGTTGCTCAAGGGAAAGACAGCAGAGTTTTCCAGATACTTAAAAATGAATTAACTTGGTGGCCGGAATATTTACACAAAATGTTTTTTTTATTTATGTTTTAGTTGCTGGTAGCATCACAAGAGAAGTCAAAATTGATCAAAATCAGGAGGATTGGTTTTCTGGGAATTAGGATTCTAAGAGATCTGGAAATGAGACCAAATATGTCCTAAAATGTCCACTGTCTAGTGGACAC
Source organism: Rhadinocentrus ornatus (assembly GCA_037177495.1). Classification (NCBI taxonomy): domain Eukaryota; kingdom Metazoa; phylum Chordata; class Actinopteri; order Atheriniformes; family Melanotaeniidae; genus Rhadinocentrus; species Rhadinocentrus ornatus. The sequence goes on from JBAMHW010000003.1 coordinate 29,091,413, forward strand.
TTCTGTCATCCTTGTTAGCAGTGCTCCTGTGCAGAGATCAACAGCACTGCAGTGTTAGGAGAGCACAGAACATTAGCTGAAGCAAGAACGTATCCCACTGCTCAATTAAATCTTAGTTTAAAACATATGTGCAAGCACATTTTTTTATAGTTGAACTCACTCGGGAGCCAATCATAATCAGGTGTTCAGTTTGCTGAACCGCACTGCTCCATGATTCATTTGTTGGGGAACATTTTTCACATGTCTAACATTTGAGCAGTGGGTCTCTCCAGATTGATGGCTCCTTAAATTTAACAAGTTTTCCTCAACTCAAGTAGTTACAAAGTAATCAGATCAAGTGTATTTTAATCTCTGACACAAGTGTACAGTAGCAAATCAAACTACCTCTCACTGCCACAGGGTTGAGAACATTTCCATCGACACTTCCTTGCAGCATTACAGTACATCAATGTGATTATCAGTGTTCAACATATCTCCTGCCAGTGCTTGTCCTCCCACACACTCTTATTTGCAGGCCTCTATAAATGTGAGTGTAGCCGCAGACAAACACCCACTCACATCAGAACATCAGATGCCACCAGAAATAATCTGGCAATCCACCATGCCCCACTTTTCCCACCCTCCTGTCATCCTGTCTAGCAGAGGATCTCCAGTCTAATAAGACAACAAAACAAAACATGAATTATTGTGGCACTCTGTTCGGGTTGTCTTCTGTACCATCGTTTTAAGCCAGTCAAGCGACTAGTATTTGAAACACGAGTGAGGCAAGTTAGTCGTTTACAAGGTTTTATAACTCAAAAATATTTAATTATACGTTCACACCTACACGGTCAAATAACTATTTCCAACGTTTCTGGCTTCAATCTACTATTAAGCCTCATTTACCGCATCATAGTGACGCAGCATTATTTAATTGGAAGCTCAAACTCAAACTGTTTTAAAGTTAACATTACTAACTTATGCATTTTAACAAAATCATTCTTACACATTATAACAAAACTATTACTCTTTAAAGTTACCACTTTGCTTTTAACCAAAAAATGATCACTTCAGGTAAAATTATGAATATAATATAATCCAGCCCCTAATTGGTTAGGCAGGAAGACTAAGCAATTACAAACACAAAATACTATGACCAAAAATACTTTAAGTGTCCATAATCAATAAAAGTTCTTTCTCTTTACTTTTCTAATATTGCTTCTTCCAACAGGCACAGCTTATTTATAGGTCTTCCTGGAGGCTGGTCCTGGTCTTTATCCTTACTCTTTTTACTGTCCCCTTGGAGTCTGTTAATGTTTCCACAACTTTTCCCATGAGCCACAAGTTGCGTGGGGAGGAACTGTCTGCAAGTTAAACAACATCCCCAGTCATGAAATTTCTTCTTGGCTTGAGCCATTTCTGGTGCTCTTGAAGAAGGAAAAGATATTCACGTGTCCATCTGGTCCAGAATAAGTCCACAAGATATTGTACTTGTTTCCATCTTCTTTTTGTGTATGTATCATCTTTACTGAAGATGCCTGGGGGCATGCTGGGCTGAGATTTCATCAACAAGTGGTTTGGTGTCAGAGCCTCAACATTATTCACATCATCTGAAACAGTTGTGAGCGGCCTGCCGTTAATGATGCTTTCAGCTTCACACATTACTGTGTTTAGGCAATCATCATTAACTGTTCCTTTAGTAGACAACTGAGAATTTTGCGGACAGTTCGAATTTGCTCCACCTTGGTAGGAGGCAGTTGGACTGTTGAATATCGACTTTATTTCCTTTGGTTGCAACACTCGTTGCAATTTTGTCATTATCCAGTTGTTGGATGGCTTCTCTCAGCTCTCTTTCAGCAGACACTAAGTTTGTGCCATTACCTTACCTCATGATAGCAACTTGACCTATTCTGGATCGCTGAATTGGCCTGTGGGATCCAGTACTTGCATCTTAGTTGGGCCAGGAAATAACTGCGCCCACAGTGGCCTGATTTTTGGTGTATGTCTCTCAAAATCAGTGTGGATACTTTGCTGTTCTTTGACAGAATTAATAGATGTTTAGCATTTTCTGGCATTGCAGACTTGCTGACTCTTCCACAAACTCATAATGTGGCATCCTGAAGAACTGGTTTTAGTTGATTGCTGCGACTGAGCTGTTTGTTGTTCTGCAGAAGCTTAATTACTGTCTTTGACTGAACTGTTTTATCTCTGACTCTGCAGTGACTAGATCATCCAAGGTAAGTTTTTTCTTTCCAATAGTTATTCTGTATTTCTTTGTGTTGTTCCAATTTTGTTTTTTGCAACTCAAGGTCTTTTTCAGTTTGAGTGATTGTTCCTGATATCTTCTTTCTTTCCTCTTTCAGTTTCCAAAGAGTCTCCTTTACCTTTAAGATCCAGGCCACTGATCTTTTCAGCCTTGGTCAATCTGAGTGGTAGCTTATCAGTTCATTCATTGGTTCTTCTTTGACTTTGATTGTGTGACCTGCAGTTTGGCTCTTGATCTCCGGATCGTTTAAGAGGTTTTCATTTCTTTGCTCCAGCTGTTCTGGCCAGTCCATTTCATTCCTGACCAAGAAGTTTGGCCCATTGATCCATGTTTCCCTTTGCACCAAGCTCCTAGCTGTACTCAACAACAAATGTTGCTGTACTCCCTGCGTCTAAAAAAACCACAAGTTTCAACCCACCTATCACTCTTGCTTGACTTAACTTTCACCGATAATATGAGCAGCACACATTCTGCTTCTCCGGCCCCAGTGAGGCTACAAGACTGTTGCTGAACAAAGACTTGCGCACAAGAAATCTCATTTCTGTGAGCATCTTCATTCTTTACAGACATGAGACTTGTTCTCTTTCTATGTGCAGAATTTCAGGATGTTTCATGGCACATTCTTTACATTCAACTCTTTTTACAGAATTTTCTGAGACGACCAGGAACTAAGCATCCGAAGCATAAACCTTTTGAATTCAGGAAGTCCACTCGGTCTTTGTATGGCTGACCTTTGATCTTACTGCACAAAGATAGAGTGTGTGACTGCTGGCGGTACAAACATGGCTTCTCAAAGGTGCTCACAGTTTTGCCTAATGTTGCTGGCTTAACATGTGCTTCTGGATTACTTCTGCTTTCTGCAGAAACGTTGGTAGCAAAACTGCCTCCACGGATTTGTTTCTTTGCAAAATGCTTGTCTTTCTGCTCACTTTCTCTTGCTTGAGCGGCTGTCCGGTATATTACCAAAGAGGGGATCTGAAGCTATTTTAGCTTGACGGTCAATGTAGTTCTCCAGGTCAGCAAACTTTGCTCTTCAGCACGCCAACGCTCTCTCATTTTGTATGGCAGTTTTGACACCACTGTCCGTAGGTTGGTAGGGTTGTCCATTTCGTCTAAGTATTTAATGTCTTTCATGGTATTGAGACATCCAATCAGGCGTAAGCAGTTAATGCTGCTGCGTCATCAGATTTAATCTGTAGCCATTTCAGTGCTTTATCAATGTTTGCACGAGCAATTTTTGGTTCCTTCCCATATTGCTTTTGTAGCTGTCGCTTTACCTCATGGTAACCTCTGCTAGGTGTCATGTGAGTGCAGCTCCGAACAAGCTCTTGAGGTTCCCCAGCTGTGAACTGTTCCAAGAAGTATAATTTATCCTGGTGATTGTCAATCCTCTGATCTAGCGCTTGTTTGAAAGTATGTTTAAAGCCTTTATACTGTAGAGCATCACCTCTGAACACAGGAATGTCCTTCGTCAGTAGATGAGATAGCTGCTGTTATTTTACTAGTAGCTCTGTGATTTAATTCTGCTATTATGTCAATACCTCTGTCCATTTAAGTGTTAGGCTAATAACTTGGACATGGATGAGAAAGCGGCGATGTTTGGTGGTGCTTTATTGGAGGTTGTACGTGCATGTTATCAGTAGCTTGTAGCGGCGCCATCACGCTGACCTTTTCTTTCTTTATAGATCCAGGTGGTAGTTTTCGCATTGATACGTGGCTACTGTAAACATCTTCAGAACTTTCATATACTTTAAGCACCTTTAATTTCACTTGACTTTCAGCCAATGCGGTTTTCAGCTCTAACTTTTCTGCTTGGATTCCAGAAGCTTAAATTCAAGCTCTTGCTTTCTGGTTAATGCTGCTGCACGCTCTAGCAGGGCTGCATGTTCTGCTTCCTGTCTTGCTCGTGTAGAAGAAACACGTGAAACAGCTGATGATCGACTTTCCTTTGAACCACATGAACCAGCCTTTTCAGCATTTCCAATCCCTGTCTGTGAAATACTGTCACTTGGTCTAACAGATTCTTGCAGCTGGTCCATAACATCAGATCCTCCTTCATGCACATTTTCTTATTGTGGTAGCATGTACTCCTGTTCATTTACTAGCCACGTTTTGGTTGGTCTTATAAATTCTCTGATTGTTGCCATTTTAGGTTCAAACCAGGTGTGTTGGTAAAATGTTTTTTCATCTTCCTTTCAAAAGATTTACAACTTCTTTATTGCAACAATGAAAGTCATTTATCAACAATGCAAAATCATTTTCCATCAAATCTTGCACATTCCGGACAATTTTTAGCATCACTCATTAATATTTCAAGGTCTTTTATTCTCCTTGTCAGTGTTCGTAATTTGAGTCTCCTCAGTGCAATACACTTCTGCAATTTTTCCTCTAAAGCCTTCAGTTAGCTTACGTGATCTTCCCTGTTCTGAAGCATCTTTCATACTTGTCTGCTCCTCTTCATCAGCCATCTTTCACTTTGCAGAGTTTAAAGCTCAAGTTGCATGCCGTAGTTCAAAGCCTCTTTTTTGGGTAACTTTAAAAAGAAAAAAAAAAAAAAAAAAGTGCAACAACTTCTCAAAAAATTACCAAACTCCACATGTACTAAATTAAGACTTGCCGTTAAGTTTGCTCAGTTGTCGGAGATCTGCATTGCTATTCTTAGAACAGAGCGTTTCGCCTTAATTTTCTCTGGACTCATTTATCTTCGTTCATCAGAGAATCTTTGTATCTTCGTACTATCCAAGGCAAAAACAGGGAAAGTACCTTTTCTTGTAGAGTATCCCAGTTAATGCCAGTCTTGTTCTATGCTTCTGCATCAGAGCTCCTTTCTTTTACTCAAAAATGTTGAGAACTTAAAAGGCAACTTTCTCTCATTGAAAACATTAATATTCAGTTGGTTGCAGATTCTCTGTGACAACTTAATGAGTTGATTTTCTTTTCTAATATGTGGACAAACTTAAGTGTTTAAAAAGGAAAAGGATTTAATCTAATTGAAATGTTTAATGTTTCTGTTGTTATTAACCTGTAAAAACAAACTGTACTGATTGTGATGGTATTGACATGGCACTGGTGAAAAGAGTTATTGATTGCATTTTATAAGGCGCTAAACTATTTTTGTAATGTATCGTTCCAAACTGGCTCATTCTGACAGAAAATGAAAATAGTTAAAGTAATACCATTATTCAAGCAAGGGAAAAGACATCAGTACATAAACAACCGGCCAGTGGCACTCCTCCCACAATTCTCAAAAATCCCCCCCAAAAACCTTTTTAACAAAAGACTAGAAAACTTCCTAAATAAATTTGAATTACTGAACCAGAGTCAATATGGATATAGAGCAAAGATTTCAACATAATTCGCATTAATGGAAGCAATAAAAGAAATAAATAATGCATTGGATCAAGGAAAACATGCAATCGCCATTGTGATATATTTTAGAAAAGCATTTGACACCATAAATCATTCTATACTTCTCAATAATCTGCAACTGTATGAAGTTAGGGGAGTGGCACTGAGCTGGATTAGAAGTTATTCTTCAGAGAGACAACAATTAGTAAAGATGCAAGATCATGTCTTGGTTTATGGAGATTGCCTGTAGTGTCCCCCAGGAGTCAGTATTGGGCCCCAAATTGTTTAACATATAAAAATTATTTATTTCAAGTCTCTAAATTGTTCAAATGTATACTATGTAAAGATTTTTTATTCTGTAAAGGATTATAAGGAGCTATTTATTACTATAAATAATGAATGAGAAAAATAAAAAAATAGATGGCTAACAATAAATAATCACTGAATGTAGGAAAAACTAAGGTAATGGTCTTTTTTCATTTTAAAAACATAAGATGATAAACATCTATGTTTATCATCTATACCTTTTTTAAGTTTTTATTTATTCCTGGGGGTGATACTAGATGATGGAGTCCTACATCGGACACTTACAAAAACCGAAATACAAAAAAACATTTCGATCATAACTAAAATTAAGCAGATCCTGGTTTACGAATCACGTTATGTTCTTTTTTGTTAATTAATATGACTTTATTTAGAGTACTGTATAGAGGTCTGAGGCAACAATTATGAACATACACTTTACACTTGATATTATAAAAAATGGTAGTTATACATAAAGTTATTTATCTAGATCATACAAATTCCCTGTTTTACAGTCCAAGTTACTAAAACTCCAGGATCTGGTTCATTGTCACACAGCACAGGATATGTTTAAAGCTAGCAGGAACTTATTACCATACCATATACAAAACCTTTTCAGTCAGAGAGATGGAGCGTATCATTTATGAGGGAACACAATATTTAAGATGGAATTGGTGAGAAGCACCAGGAAAAGTTTTTGTGTCTGTTTGTGGGGTCAAACTGCGCAAAGGATGGGGGAAGAGCACACACGGTGTCCACATATCCAAATATTTAGATCATTATACGACGAGATGGTACTCGAACAGTACAGAAATCGTCTGGAATGAAGTGATATTATATATATTATTGCTGCATAACTTTAATTGTAATTGATTATTGTAAGTTTATAGATTATGTAACATAATGAGGATAATATTACTATATGGCTATCACTATTATTATTATTACTGTATTGCTATTATTATATAGTTCCTTGATAAAAATGTATTCTATAAGAAGATATTGATTGTATAGACTGAATGTTGTTATTAGCACTATTCTTTTCATAAGATTATGTAGTGCCTTGTAGTGATTGTGAAATGGTATAATATCTAAAGATTATTTTAATTCACTGGGGTGGGAATATAAAAGCTTATGCTCCAACCCACTACTTTTGAACTTTTTGTGTTTTCTGCTTTTGGTAATTTATTTTATTTCTATTTTTTGTTTTTATATTTGTCATTTGTCATTATGTTCAAATAAACTTTCTAATCTAATGTTTAAGTATATGGCTGTCATATACTTACTGTAACTATCTAAACGCACATTCTTTCAGCATCTACAGTAAAATCTTATTAGAGTAGGTTCAACCTTTTCCCTCTAATGTGGAACTCCATAAATGGTATTTATTTTACTGTGTAACAAACTTTACTTGTCAGACATGAAAATGGCAGTAGGACAGGATGTTTACAAAAACGATGGCTGCTAGAATCTGGATCCTTCATCAATATTTAGAAGACCACGGAAAAACGTAGTCTTTAGTTCCATAGCAGCTGGCAACTAAACATTTTTCTTCTCTGACCAGGATAAATAAAAGAAAACAACAAAGTGTGTTAACGACTTGGTAAATTTGGAATTCAGTTTTTTTCTCTAATTTCAAAAATATAAAAAGAAACAAGAATGTATGAACTCCAACAAGCCATACAGCAGCTTTTGGTACCCACGAACAATAGCGAATTTCCAAATCAATCTAACAATAGCTGATTAATCAGATTATGAAAATGGAATATATTTGACTTCACTAGAAAATGACTTTTTTATAAGAACAGCAATTCTAGCTTAGTCCGCTATGCTAATAATTCCTCACCAATCAATCTTGTTGGTTAAACATATAAAGCTACCCCTATTTATTGTCATTTAAAAAGATTATCTTGGGTAAAACTTTATTATTAAATGTAATTTCACTTGTAGGAGCCATATGTCGGGTTATTTATTATCCCATTAAATTTATGTGTGCACATGCGTGATGACATCACCGGTAATTGTGGGTGGCACTGTGGGTGTTGACTTCATTTAACGGGTACGCTCACCTGTGTGGGGTTTGGGCCTGGAGCATGGAGGCAGGGTGAGCTTGGGGAGAAATTTTATATTAATCATCATTGTCACTACCATTAACGTCATCTAAATGCACAGTTTTATATATCCTTGCACATCTGGAATAACATCAATGGAAGTAAGTGCCTGCTTCTTAAGTTTGTAATATGGAAATAGAAAAATAAAACATTGTGACAAGTGCACTGGTTAAATGTGACACGTTTTTGATACAAAGCCTTATGTCTTAGCCTGCTGCAGCGTTTGGTTTAAAATTGGAAGTTGTTGCGCTGCAATATCACTAGAAAATGAAGTAATAAAGCAGCTTAGAGAAGAGTAAAGGTAAGTCCTGTTTCTAGGCAACAGTAGAATAAAGGAAGTAGTGAGAGACTACAGGTGTGTCCCAATTCGGGGTCTGCACACTTCGAAGTGCGCAGACTACCTAGGCTACGGAGTGTGCTTTGAAGTCCGCTTAACGTTCTTGAAATGGGACAGCCTACCTAGCCAACAAGAGTCTCCCACAGCAACAAATAGGACATTGAATCAGTTAAACCTCTGAATTACTCATAGGACACTTCAGTGGACACGCAACACTGACAGTAAAAAATAAACAAATAAAAAACACAGTCTGAGGCTCTGTTTTCCAGCCGGTACACACTTCATTAACCCCTTAAATATCCACTAATAATCATATATTAACGATTTTTAATGTCACCATTTAACAAACATGCTTTTAATGTACTTGGTTTTGTAACGTTTCTTATGAAGTGCAGTAAAGAAAAAAAAAACTACTTTTTTTTTTTTTTTACGAAACTTTATTGAAATCTCAAACCTCCTGAGCTCGGTTGTTGATTTGCCACCGTCTTGTGCGCAATGAATTCTGGGAGAAAAGAGGCCGCATGAAGGATGCATCATTGGCAGCCTTCGTTTGGGGCCAAACGAAGTGCGAATTTAAAGGGTGGATTCGGAAGGTCCTTCAAATTCTGTGAATTGGGACGGTACTTCGCGCACCGTGATGTGGCTGACGAATCCGCATTTTGAAGTGTGCAGACCCTGAATTAAGACACACCTTACAAGGAGATATCTTTAGCTGTATTTGATTTAAGAATTCCATGATAAAATCTAGGCAAGTCTTTTAAAACTCCCCACTTAAATGGAAGTGGAACACTGTGCATTAAAGTAAACACACACAGAAGAAAGTCTGTTTTACTCCACTGCAGGAGAAATGCAGGTGCCTTCATCGCTGTAGGTACATGCTAGTAGGCTAGCTAGGCTTTTTTTTTTAGCATCTGTGTAGCTATTCATTTATTAAGAACATAATTTGTGCATATATATA
>JBAMHW010000003.1:29102834-29113476 GCA_037177495.1 Rhadinocentrus ornatus
GACATTACATCAAAGTTGGATCAGCCTGCAGTGTGTTTTTCCACTTTAATTTTGAGTGTGACTCCAAATCCAGACCTTCGTGGGTTAATAAATTTGATTTCCATTGATAATTTTTGTGAGATTTTGTTGTCAGCACATGGGTGGGACTCCATTAAAAAATTAATCTAATTAATTAGAGCCTTTGTAATTAATTAATCTTGATTAATTGCATTTTAATCGAATAACAATAGTTGCCTCAATAAGCTAAATATTTAAATTTAATTGGATTTTTGTGGATGAATGAATCAAACGATAGACACAGACAGTAATGTTGTAAACTCAAGCTCTAGTAATAACTGGAAAAATAGATTAAATTGTATTTCAATTCAAAACAGTAGAAAAAGAGATAGAAATATCCCTGGCCAAAACTGAACAGACCTAAAGTTAAATTGCCATTTCAAGTACTTTAATTAGCATCTTCTGTAATTAAAAGTCAACTAAATGTTATAGTATTTTAATTAATTTCATTTATTGTTCTTCCACACTCTTTATTAATGGGCGTAAATATCTGACAGTAAGCCAGGGAAGGAATCAGCCAGCAGCAGCTTTGAGTCTGGTCATGGACCAGAGGTGAACATCACCTACTCTGGAGCTGGGAGCTGGACTTCATACTGTGTAAGGACCGGGCTTTTCTTTTGGATGACGGCGGGGCCAGTAGCAGCTCATTGAGAAGAGTAAATGTTGCATGTTTCACGTCAGTCTCCAAAAGTCTCCAATAACACCAGAAAACATCTCTGGGTTTGTTGCTAGTTGTTTTCTTTTGAATAGAATCACTAGAGGGGTCTAAAAACTAGCTAACTACAGCACCCAAGCTCTAACCTGTGAGTCGAGGTAATCGGATTACCAGAAATCATCCCATGATAAACGTTCTGCATTGTTTGGAATGCAAACTGCAGTTAAATGCATTCATTTTTTAAACACGTTTATTTATTTTTTGGTAATTACTCATAATGAACGTTTTAAAGTCCCACCCCTAATATAAATATACACACTTTACCCCAATTTTTTCTAATTACTGTAAAGCTGCCACACAACCAATGCAGATTTTCCCATATATTTACCCACCTTCCACCCTCCAAAAACCCAACAAACAAAATACCATGTTGCTGCACACACAACTTGTTGAAAGGTAAGTTAAGTGGTTAAAAAGCAAAATACAACTGTTTCCCCTATTTCTGTCCATTACTATATATGTTGTATAAAAGATAGAAATAGTCGTCTGGTCCTAAAAATGAAGCCAGTGCAGAAAAGTAGTAAAGGACTGTTACAAATTTATGACGAAGGGGACCTATACCCAACTACACAGTTTATTTATTACCTGAATAAAGCCTGTGAAACGTGAGTTTATGGCTTTAATCACTAGTTTCAAGGCTTCAGCTCTTTCAGTGATGTTAATTTATTAGTTTAAAATAAACAGTAATAAAATATATTCTTTGTGCATTACTACGTCATTAATATTTAATATGATTGAAATTGCTATGGAGATCTTTTGGGTCTTGAGGTTCTGAGTAAGAGCCACTCTTTACTTCTAGTAATCAGACTAAGAGAGCCACAATATAATTTAAAGCTTCAAAACTGTAACTCACAGTCCAGTGGGCCATGTCACAGAGGCCATGTCCACCTTTTATTAAAAGCCTATGGTTTTAAAAACCACACTTTGAATATATAGATATTGGAAAAGTTAGTCGCTTGTTTGGTGTTTTTATGTTGAGCTAAATCCTTCTTTGGACAGCACCATTTGTGTATCTTTAAAGGCCACATAGAAAAACCCTGTGTCTCCCCACCTCTCCCATTCTTACATTTACAATGGCTTCTTTGGTCTGGGCCATATCTGAAATGACGCCATCTGTGATGATGAGGAGGACAAAGTACTGAGAGCCATCCTGCACTGCTGCTGCGTACCTGAATAAACAGATTTAATCAAGTATTAGAGGATACTACATTGTCTTTTTTTTTCTTTCTTTTAAACAAAAACATATTCAATGTTATCTTTTTATTTTTAAAAACAAAAACATATTCAGTGTGGCCTTTATTAATAGATTAATCTAAAATATCAATGGGGACAATAAGCTCATGACAGGGCATGCCTTATCATGATCTCCCACCTTATGCAAATTCAATAAGATATTCTTTGTAAGTCCCATAGTTCAGACAAATATCAATATAATACCTCACGAATACAAACAGATTAATCAAAACAGTTGTACTTTGACAGCTTATTTTCTTTCTTGGACTCTATATGAGTGGATCCATTCAAATGCTAAATGCTAACTGGTTTTATATTCCTCCAGCAATGGCTTTTTTTAAAAACGTGTGGTTCTATTTAATCATACAGAAATTTTTAATTACTTATGTAATCAGATAGCAAAATGTTTCAGTAAGGATCAACAAATGAGATGACGAGAGCAAAAGGTGGAATTTGGTGAAGAATCAAGAAAGATTAAAATCCATTTTGCATCGGTTTCTGTGAGGATTTAACCCTTTAGGTGCCAGAGTTTTCAAAACTTTTAAGGCACACAGTAAATAAAAAAGTAGAGTTTATGATTACAGTGAAATTACTCATATTGTGGCATCACAAGTTGGCAGTCACATCTATGATTGCTGTTAGCCTATATAAATACATATTTAAGCATGTCACCGCTCATTTGTTGTCCTCTTTCCATATTTACAAAAAAAATAGTATTTGACTTATTAAATATAATCAAATTGTTAAAGACTTCATCCGGGGTTGCCTCTGAATATACAGTTCTAAAAAAAAGAAAAGGGGAAAAACATGAAACAAAAAGAGTATAGATAAATATCTTCACAGATCTTCCATCTAAAATGGGGGATTATTTTAGGGTCTTGTTACAGTTGTTTTAAATGTGTTGCTCGCTCACCTGGCAACATGGTTCACCACAGGAGCAAAGTTAGTTGGTCCATATAACTGTACTGTCTTCAGGCTTTGATGATATGCCTCTAGGATACCTTCAATACCGTTACAGTAAGGATTCTCCATGTTTCCATTCTAGAAAAAGAAGAAAAAAAAAAACAATTTTACGTTTTAAATGGATGCATTAAGTAAATCTATGTCTATGTGTACATCTAAATAAACTGTTTTAATTAAATATAATTTACTGGGTTCTAATTCTACAGTCACATGGGTGATTATTAAGTAAACTAAACAGATTAAAGAAGAACTTTTTTTTTTTACTATAGAAAGTTAATTAAAAAGTAGCACATTAATATTGACAAAAAAGCCTTGATGAAAATCAAATTAAATGACTCATCAAAGGTAAATGAAATAATGAGGATTCACCAAGGGAAACTCATGAGACACCCTCCCTTCAGGTGGCAGTTTGGCTCCAAATCCTAGAGCTGGGAACATCTTGTCACTGTCATAATCCTGAATGATCTCCCCAACAGCTTTCAGGGCCATGGCGTAGGCATTCAGCTGGTAAGGGTTCATGTAATGCAGTGAAGTGGACTGGGAAGGGTTACCTGGGGACAAATTAATCAGTTATAAGGTCATCATGGTTTATATATTGTGGATATTTTTCTGTGAATATTGTAAAGATGTTGTGTTTGCTGCAGCTTTTGATTACAATTAACATGATTCCTGTAAAGTAGCGGTCATGTTATAATTCTGAAACTCTCAAATATTCCCTGTGCACTAACCAGTTATTTACCATCAACAGCTCAGCTGGGGTATTTATGTTGCTATCGCACCCAGTAAGATTTGTAGATCAAGTGCTCACCTCACTGGTTACTGATACCGTAGCAGAAATCTGACTGCTGGGGTTTTGTACTTAAATATATAACATAAATAATTTTGTCCACTGAGTAAAGACAAAGAAAAAAGTTGCTGCCTGTAACTTTGTCCTGTATCAGGACTGGAATCCTGTACTAAAGTTGAAGTGACTGAATGCCATTCAAGTTTTCTAGGTCTTTTAACGATTGTTACTTCCATCTTTTTTCTTTTTCTTCCAGAAATGGTGACCTAGGTCACCTCTCTTGCAGTCTGAACTCTTTACATAATACGTGACACTCCCATAGCCATGATCACAGAGGTCGCCATTTTCAGATGGCTATCAAAAGTGTGTTCAAAGCGAGCGGAGTGATATAGTCTCTCCAATGTGTCCTGGATCTTCTGCAGGGTCTCCTCCCTCACCAGGGAGGCATCCTAACCAGGTGCTTGAGCCACCTCATCTGTTTCTTCTCAATGCAGTGGAGCAGCGACTCTACTCTGAGCCCCTCCTGGATCACCGAGCTTCTCACCCTATCTCTAATGGAGAGCCCGGCCACCCTGCGGCGGAAACTTGTATTGCCGCTTGTATTTGTGATCTCATTCTTTCAGGCGCTCACCTAATCTCATGAACAGGTGAGGTGAGGGTAGGAACGTAGATTCACCAGTAAATTGAGAGCTTAGTCTTTTAAATTTAGCTCCTTCTTCACCACAACAGACCAAAGCAGAATCCGCATCACTGCAATGATCCGCCTGTCAATCGAGGTTATTTAATAATTCATATTCAACTAATTTCTTGGTATTTCTATAGAAAAAATCATCAGATCATTCCCTGTATTGATATTTCCAAGTTACGCCTATGCCTGAAAGTATTCCTCCCCAAAATATGCCCATGGGGTGTATGTTTATGAAGGAAGATAATAATTCTGTAATTGTTATGCTCTATATAAAATGTTTTCATATTGGTCTGGACCTGACATCAAAACAAAAAGTTTAAAACCAATGTGCATAACTGCACCGTCTAGAAACAGCAGCTTCCCAGATCAGTTTGAGTCTAAATTGGATCTGAAGTGTGTGACTGGACAGCTTGAGCATCTGCCGCAGCAAAGATTAATGTAGGATATCTGCCAGGCAAATACCAATGCCATTCCCTGCCCACCATGTGGCATAATGATCAGTTCAGGCTGATGGTAAATGGACTTATAAAGAGCTTTTCTAATCGTTTGACCTATCAAAGCATTTTACATGGCAAGTCACACTCAACCTTACATTCACACACACAGCACTTTGGGGAATTATCAATGAACTGTTTTTACCCACATTCACAGATCAATGTGTGCTGTGGAGGCAATGTGGGTTTCAGTATCTTTTCCAAGGATACTTGGACATATAGTCTGGGAAGCTGGGATTGAACCGCTAACCTTCTAATTGATGGACGACTGCTCTTGCCCTGAGCTACAACCCCCCCACCACAAGTTGTATTTAAACTTGGTTTACACAAGTTTGTAATCACACTATAGATGTGCATGTGGGACATTTCTTCTGTTGCAAAATGACTTAATGTTAACTTCTTGTGCCATGTTGGAGTATAGATTTACATACATTTCCAAACAGACAATAGTTTGTCTAGACTTGTCTAGAGCAAATAACCTTATGATAAGCACAAGCAGATCAGTACAAAATCATTAACAAAAGAAACTAATATTCACAACATTATATCACAACTTAACTCAATAAACCACCAAGACACAATACAAGGTGTACATGCAAATTTGGACATATTTTGAGGTCACTGTAGAATGGAAAGTTCGATCATGTTCAATGTAAGTACCAATCATTTTAACACAGGTAAATTATCCTTATATGGCATATATTGATAAAACATTAAGGGGGAAGGACTCTTCAGAAAATGTTTCACTTATTGGAGACTCCATGTGTACAAGTGTATTAAAATAGAACTTGCCACAGTCATAGTCACAGCCACTTTGATATTGGTATCACTCACCATTAGATGCTGTGAAGTCAATGGCTACAGTGAAATTGATCTGTGTCCTAAAAGGGAATTGGAGAGGAGGACGTTAAAAAGAAAAAAAAAAAATCTGTGACAGTGACCAGCCAACAATAACAACATGCCAGGCTTCTTTTAATTCTTGTGCTCTCACTCTCGGATTCATGCAAAAATGCACATTTATATAAATAATCTCAAAGCAAATGAGGTGCATCAGACAGACATTACAAAAGTAAAATAAATTATCGTGGTAATATTGTTTGCAATTATCTGAAATTCAAAACGTGACAACCAACTGCGTGGATGAAGACACAAACTGCAGTCGCTCAGTTGTCAAATAAGATTTGGGTGATTACATCCCATGTATCCGACCTTCACCTCCATGAGCACAAGCAGGAGGCCCCTCTGAGACACAGAGTCTGGAAACAAGCAATTACACTGATGTAGCACTTAAGAGCAAATCATAGTCCAATTTTCCCTGCTGATGAAGCTTTCCTCTCTTCTTCCTAATTTACGACAATGAGATGAGGCCTTCAGGGGCTTTAACAACAGCCTCTCATTAACTATGAAAGTCACCAGAGAGAACAGTGAAAGAATGATAGTAAAAGGAATGACTTAATGATTGGCATTAACCTTTTATTTCAGAGTGGGGACAGAGAATATGTCACAACCTGACCCTGGTAACTCTTAGCAATAATTAAACAGCATTTTATTAATTCATAAGGAATTTTGAAATGTATTACACTCCCACCTGGGAAAGCAGGCTAGCAAACTGTACATGAAATGGAGAGTTTTTAACTTTGTTTCTCAAGTTTTTAAGAGTTATGACTTTCTGGACCCTCAACTTAAAGCCGCAAAAAAAAAAAAATCAGCTTTTGTAGATTCTTGTCACTCTGATTTAGCTTTCTACCCTCAGCCTTTTTTTTTTTACACATGCTCAAAAAAGCTACTGTTTATATTTCCCATCCGTTTTGGCTTCTTATTTTCTAGTTAGTTTGGGAAATTTAAGATTTTACACTAATTTCCTTTAAATGCAGGCAGGTCCACTTATATTAGATTTTATACAAACAGCTACATGGTTTCTATTGTTCTTTCAATTTTCCACTTCACAATAACGCTTCCATCTATTTGAAATTCAAAGCTGGCAGGAAGTAATGTCGTTCAAGCCATTAATCTGAAATGGGTGATATGAGTGCTTTGAACCATAATCAATATAGAGAGATGGTCTCTCATTACATTTCAGACATATCATGTCCTTACCGCTTAACTGTTCCTGTACTGAA
Source organism: Rhadinocentrus ornatus (assembly GCA_037177495.1). Lineage (NCBI taxonomy): Eukaryota > Metazoa > Chordata > Actinopteri > Atheriniformes > Melanotaeniidae > Rhadinocentrus > Rhadinocentrus ornatus. The sequence goes on from JBAMHW010000003.1 coordinate 29,109,889, forward strand.
GGGCTTGAGAATGAGAAAAATCAACCATCTGATGACACCTCATTTCACCTCAGGGCCACATGAAGATGGAAATGTTTTTGAACTATTGGAAGGGTTTATTCCTTTCCTTTAATAACTAAAGTGCTTGTCAAATAAGAAAAAAATGCAATCACAGTTTTTATCAAAATAAAAAAAAAAAAAGAGAGAAAATGAAGCTGGATTTTAAACAAGACAAGGTGGAGTGTATCTCCTGTTTTGTTGCTGCAAATAACATATAATATCTTTTATTCCTAACTTTTATCCATTTTCTACCCTAAGATGTTTCACATTTGCAACAGCCAGCTCCGTAATGTGTCATCCTGTAAGTGCCAGAATAATGTTAAAAGGCCAGAATGATGAGGGTGATTTTTTTCTGAAGTGAGGTCACTAAACCTTAAGGTTATTGTATCATAAATCAGCCAAAGCCAAGAACTGTCAGTAAAATCTGTCACACTTGTCAGCTCTGCCAGAGGACATAAAAAGCTCTGACAGGCAACCTGCCGTGATGAGACAGTGGAGATCAAAGTGCAGCCCAGCCTGCCTGGAAAGACACACTTCACCTATGAATTACTTGATGTGCACATGTCAATCTCGAGTGCTCAAACTAAGCTGAAGGTCTGGTGCCCTCAGTGAGGACTATTTAGCATTGAGTTATTTAAACATATATCTGACACTATACTTCAGACAGCACCTTTGAACCTTGAAATTACACATTTGCAAGAGAGCATTGTACTTAAGGTATGGTCATTATTTTTTTAAAGAAAATGCTGTGATTACTTAAATGGCTGTGCATAAATTAAATGTACGTTGACATTTTCTTTTAAATATATGAGTGTTACTAGCATATAAATCAAATTTTACATTTTTATAGTATAATTTTAAAACATTGCATTTAAAAAGTAAGATGACCTAACATATTTTCACTACTCCTGCCCCTCTGCTTCTGTTATGAAGGAATTCATTTTTAATATGACTACAACTGTTTTTACACATGCACCTTCAGCCCTAAAATTTCCAAGCAGGGTAACCAGATTTTCCTCAGTGTGAGTATATTAAGATAACTCCCTGGTGCTGAATCTAGAAAATCTCCACACCTGTGTGTGAATACAGGAGGAAGTATTTCTCGGAAGAATTCTTGGCAAGCACGTGTGCAGGCCGATAAGCTTGATAAGGGTTACTATTTGATATTTTCAACTTGTCTGCAAGCTGCTTTCCCCTCTATTGTCCAATATTGTGACCATATATGCATATATTGTCAAGATAAGAGGTGAAGTACCTCATCTACCATCCTCTGTGTAAAGCAAATACAACAGCGATTCCTGGAGAATATATTTTGCACCATCTGAAAAGATGTGAAAATACATCTATTGCAGTATTACACCTGCTGTGTTGTTGTGGAACTGATTCTCTGGTCAATCTATGAAATTCACATGCAAAACCTTTAGAAAGAGCTCGCTAAAACGGCCATTTCATGATTTCTTCAAAAGGGCAAATAGTCATTCCCACTCACCCTCCTTTGATGTAATCTAAGAATGTGAACTCTGACTCAACGGAGAATGAGAGCAGGGTCACCTGTAAGTTAAAGACAAGAAGATAGAGTTGATTATATACATGGGGTATTGATTTCCTCCTCCTTATACATCCAAAGCATCCACATCTTGACTTAGTTCAGCACTGAAGATTCTCACATATTAAGGGATAAAAGCAAGTAGCTGTTGTGATCACTGAAGCATTTGCATTACCTGAGGACAGGTTTAAAGAAAAGATGCATTTATATGCATTACTTGCTCATGCACACACTGTCAGGAAAGATGTATGAAAACTGCTTTCAACTGGCTGCTGGAGCTGCTCAAGCCTTTGATGTCTTTCAAGTTCTTCAGTGTCTTCATCCTTATTTTGTCCTGCTTGGAAGTTTTTATTCAACCAATTTTTTTTCAGAGACTCCAGGACAAATATATCTTTTTCCTTTTCTCTTTCATTTTTTTCCGCTCATCATAATCAACTTTTTGTGTCTTGCAAAAAGATTTAATTGACTGGTATGCAGCTTAATTACCTACCAGTGGAAATGACTGTTCTTTTCATCATGTAGAAAACACAAAACCATTTTGAAGATTCAACTTCTGAATGAATTTAGGAGGAAATAATTTAACAGAAGAGCGAGCGGTGTGCAACAGAAAGAAAGAAAGTTTTGAAGAAGTATTTTTTGGAACTATACTTACTGTTCCTGAATTGACATATTTCTTTTTCTTCATTTTCTTCTTTGTATTAATCACCTAAAAAATAAACAGCAAGAGCTACAGGTGATGTAAAGTGGTAAAATGTTAGTTATAAAGCTGGAGCCTATCCCAGCATTGTTTCATGTGAGAGGCACTGTTTAAAAAGTGAAAAGAAATAAACACAATAAATGATGAATAAAGTATGGATATTTTGGAGTATTTGGAGCTGATTTTTAGGATACTGCAAGTTATTGAACTTTTTAAGACATGATCTGAAAGCTGATATCGGCCCATGTGTTTCTTGGAAAGATCATTTACAAGTACTGAAACTTACAATCTATGGAGGAGTAAAAGTGCCACAATTAAATAGTTAAATATATCAATAAATACTTTCTCAAATGTGTCAATAAATAAATAAAATGACAATTAAATACCTCAATGTATGTAAAAACACATTTAATTATTTAACTATTTAATTAACTTTTTCATGGTCTTGTGTTGCAGTGCATCATGAATTTATTTTATCTGTCAACCTAGTCCATCAAAGTCAGTGGGCGGAATATGACACCTGATTTGTTACCCTTGCCACAAGTCCAGGCAAATACACTTCAGATAATGGATCAATGCAGAGCTAGTGAACACATTCCAATACACTGTGTGGTGCTATTCCTCTATGTTGGTTTAGATACTCTATTAAACAAACCCATAAAACAAAATTTTATTAGCAATCGCAAAATATCAGGCAGTGAAGGAGCAGCTGAGAGAAACAGCAGATTTGATTGCGGTGCTCCAGAGCTGGAGTCGGTATGTCAAACTCCAGATGCCCTGGTCCCTGTGTCTGTTCTGCTTCTTGTGCCCTGGTACCAGAGAAGCGGTGGAGTACTTCTTCTAAACTTGCAGTCACACTAAGGTCAATATTTTAGTCGAAAAGTGACGATATATGTCCAACAACTTCAATAAATTCCTCTGCTTTCCTTGCTAAACCCTCTGTGTAAGCATCATCATCTGCTAGCTCTAAAATGTCTCTCACCATCGCCCTAAAAAGTTCACAAAAATCATCCATCATCTCTCTCCAGCCTCAAAATAGGACAAAAGCAATAGATCATACTGGATTAGTTTTATCTCCACCCACTGACTTTGACAACTAGGTTGACAGATAAAAAAAAAAAAAAAAATCATGATGCACTGCAACGCAGGACCATGAAGTAATTAATTAATTAGTGAAATACTTATATATGTTTTGACATACATTAATTAGTATTTAATGAATTAGTGATACATGGAAGAACACATGAAGGCATTTAAATGGAATGGCATAATAATAATAAGTAAGTATTAAATGATATATATATGT
>JBAMHW010000003.1:29113576-29143280 GCA_037177495.1 Rhadinocentrus ornatus
TGGGTTGTAAGAGCAGAAGCTGCGTATGGAAGGCTATATATATGTATATATATATATATATATATATATATATATATATATATATATACATATACATATCATTTAATAATTGTGCAAGACAAACATTTACTTTACCAGCAATCTGGCTGCTTTAGAACAAAGGGGAAATGCCAGTCTACAGACCAAAGACGTCTCAGCCCATTACTTCAATTCTCAATGGCTGCTAGGCATGAAAGTGACAGCCCCTAATTTAACATGGAGGGATGGCAATTTGTCTGACACACCGAACAATCTTCTGATGCAAAAACTAAAGGGCCTTTCAGTCTCACTGGGAGGTAGAGAGGAATCAACAGTAGCATATAATGGAGCTGACATCTAAAAGACAGGTATTTGTCCTTCATTGAAGGCCACCAAACCTCAGGGGCATGAAGACATTGACATGCCCACTATTTTTTGGTAAGATTTTGACTTTTAACTGCCACTCAGACCTTTAAATTCCCTGAGAAGGGCAGATTATAAATGTAAAATTGTCATGTTTCTCTCATAAATAATGTATGAAATTATATTTGGCACATTGTTATCAGTCATTTTGATAAACATATGACTAACTTGTGTCAATTTCAAACATAACAGTTCAAGCTACACCTCTAGGACATTTGTAACTTGTAGCGCTGCATTGCATGGTAAGATATCCCCTGAGAAATAGCTATAATCATTTTAAATCCGTAAATTGAACATCTATTAATCCCATTTCATCCTGTTGCTAATAGCTTAATTTTTATGCATGTCAGCAGTAATAACATTGTCAAAACAAAGGGAAACATTGGAGTGTAAAACTGCTGGCGAAGATGGGAGGACATGAAAGAGTGATGAAATACACAAATGGTCCTAAAGAAAACAACAGCCGGAATATGAAGCAGCTTAATTAATTGGCTTCAAAATAGATGAAATCCACGGTGGGGAAAGTGTTTAAGTGTGTGAAAAACAGTGCAACACTGATGTCAACGAAGGAAATGTCTGGGAAAAAAGCATAAGAAAATGAATTCGCATATCTGCCCATCATTCCCTACAAAGCAAAAGGCAACAAGTACACAGTTTTTAAGATTGAACTTAGCTAAAGGCCTGTGTGTTGTTTCATCCTACACTAACAGGGTCAGTCAAACTGTATGAGCATTTTGGTCAGTTCAAGTATTTCAATAAAAATAACTTAAACTATTAAACTGCAATTTATTTAATCCAGGAAAAATCTAATGTATGCAGTATGTATGATTAACTATAGATTTCCCCAACATGACTGTAAGTGAGGAAGTAAGAAAGAACACAATTGTCACGTTATGCTACTTTAACTCACATATATGAGCAGATATGAATGCTGGCCATGATAAATTGATGTGCAGCTGCTTTTTTAAATGATCAACAGACAAGTTGTTGAACTGTGAGAACACTGGAGTGACTCACCTCATATACATTGAACTGGCTCTGGCCTCGAGCTAGCTCTCTGTAGCTGGTCGTGAAATCTCCAATGAAGTCGTGGCTTTGGAAGAGAAATGGACATAATAATAAATTTTTAAAAATTAGGTGCAAACAACATGAAAGGAACTAGCGACAAAAAACTATGTGACTCAATATTAAGTATTTTAGTAGACTTTGTTAGAGTTATTTTAGAATTGCATTGTGTAGTTGAATATAATTGTTAAAGAATGCAAGTCATGTCTACATAGTTGGACTTACCTGCCGTCACGATCCCAATCATACACCTCCACCTTGATTGTTCTGTACAAACAAATTAGATCAAACATTTAAGAAACTTTTTTGCTTGCCACAATTTGGGAATTAGCAATTTACCACAATTCCATTTTAAAACTTAAGAATGAGATGGAAAAAAAAACTTTAAAAAACATGGTGAGATAATTTCACAGGCTGTAGTTTTGTTGTTTCAAAGGCTGGATCTTGTTTTTCAAGTTGTTGGCATAAAGGTGTTGACAGTCAACCATGCAATCCGCAAAGGTCAGGGTTTAAAATTGTGCTGCTAACACTGAATACTGCAACAAACATTCAAACTATGGATTTCCTATCATTCCATTTCCTCTTGCTATGAGAGCAAGATGCCAAATTATCAATGGTAAAAAACAGTTTCACTCCTCAACAACTTAAAAATGGCATTCACGATTAGCAAGGACAGGAGACAACACCACTGAAAAACATGCAGTGGTAAACATAAAATCTATTAGAATATAAATCACTTGATTCTAAACTAGGCTGTTTTGCTAGAACAAGGTGGAACAGCAAAGTGCACGTTTGCAAGAGGAAAAAGTCAGCTTGTATGAAGCACTCACTGAGGAAATTATAACTTGCAAGCTTCAGCACATGTTTACTTCCAGTATTCGAAACTTCAGAACAAAAAGAAACACTGAGGACATTTTACACAAATGCAGGAGAAAGATTTCCTGCAGAGGAGAGAATGGAAAAAAAACACCCAACTTTTCCAGGCCCTTTCATGCTTCAGGCATTGATCTCACCCTGTATGTCTCCCTTTTTGCCTCTTTTCTAACTTGCACAAGCAGTGAGACCTTCCAGCTCCAAAGAAAACAGAATCAAGTGATACATCATAGACGTTTTCCTGTCACTGAGGGACTGAAGATGCCTGATGTAAGCCCAACTTCCTGCCTGCCATCTGGGCCCAGTCGTTCTACAGTGAAAGTTTATTCCTTTGATGCTGTGAGCTAGAGAAAATCTGCTTGTCATCTAGGTGGTGGAAACATGGTGCTCTTCCTCTAGGAAGCCAGGAAAAACAGATGACGCAGGCAGACAGCAGAAAGTAAAACGTAGAGAAAAGACTGAGTCATTCTTCTCCTCATCAATCTGAGTCAAAAATCAAATTTGATGCAAGTCTTACTGCTTTACTTCGTTTCACCAAAACAGGATCTAGAAGCTGTCATCACACCAGCTCAAGGCATCTAGACGTAACTTTATTTATACCTTCACTTATACCTCAATAAAATGGCTTGAGTTCTCAGATCCTTTAGTGCCACTGGAGCGTGTAGAACAGTTTACACTCAAAGACTAATCTGCAACAGATGATTCAGTTGCTATCGTAAGGCATTTTTAATGATCATGGCTCATGTTCAGTAAAGGAGGCCCGTATCATTGTGTGAAATAAGGATACTTAACAATTCTTAAACTTCAACATCTGCCAGTGATATTTTGCTAGCAATGAAAATGGATCTATAAGTAGCCTTGCCTAGCTTGTAAACAAGGAAGATTTGCTTCTTTTTCATGTATTTTTTGGAAGGCTAGAATTTTAGGTACTGCCTACACATCTATAGAAAGATTTTAAAAAATGGTCTTTGTTACTGAGCAAAACTTACAACAACTCTTCCCAGTGCCTCATCTTCTGTAACATGACTCACTTATCTGAAACTGGACTTATTTGAAATATTGGATTCTTTCTTTCTTCTGTATCACCGCAAGTGTACTTGAATTTGTTGCCTGTTATGAATTGCTATCCTTTAATTTCTTTTTTCTCTCCTTGAGCTGCAGTCCATCCACTCTCCTCCTCGTGCCCCTTGTTTACAAAAATGTAGCCAGCTGCATGCATATGAAGTTTCTGCCATCGGGGGATTCAACTGGATACTGTCACAAGGACACTCTGAATAATCACTGTGCCACTCTGACACTGGCAAACAAAGCTGATGTCCTTTTTTTCTATTTTTATTTTCTCTCTTGGCTGTGTGTTTGAAAAATGTAAAATGTTTCCAACAGATCTGACCAAAATATTTCCCACCAGTAGCCTCTAGCAGAGATTTAGATGTTGTATTGCCGTTTGTTGTTCTCTTCTGAAAACAAGCAGGACTTTCTGTCACTCAGCAGAGGTGCATTTGTGCGTGAATGCAAGTACACAGCATACACCCACCATTGAGTTTTACTTACTTAAAACCAGTGTATATCAGTATAAAGCTGGAGTCAGTGGTTTGCTATGTAGTATGTGTTGCTTTCTGCACACAGACTAATGCGTTATGACCTCAGCCATAAATATCTGCAAAAAGTGCTCTCCTAAGGAGAAAACAATCCAAATGTTTCCATTTCCTGGTTGTAAAATACTTGTGTTTTGTCCATTTTGTAGTGCCTCTAAGAAATACTTGATCTTGATATGTCTGAAATGTCTCAGTACTTCTATTTTGAGAAAATTATCTCTTGTCTTGCAGTTCAATTTTTATAAAAGTTCCTCTGGTGCTGAACAGCCTTGTTTGAAAAGTGGCCTCCCACTAATATTTTCATGTTGTTTGTTCAAGGCTAGAATACACACCTGGTATTGGTTTAAGCTGCTATGAGGTGAGCGACAACCCAATACTCAAAGCTATCTGAACCTGAACGACACAGATTCCTTAGCCTTTATGACACCTCCCTCTGCCTCTTGTTCCTTTTTCTTCCTTTTCTTAAGAGGCAGTGAAGCTTTTAATTGCATTTTTTTCCAAAGCTAGAGGGAGAGGGTGCATCTGAGCCAAAACATGCTGATTTCTGAGGAAAGATGAGAACTAACAAAAAGATTTAATCTTGTAATTGGAGACCCATTTTCAAATCGTTTTAGCGTGTGCCCTGATGGGGTGTTAAAAGCTTAGTTTCATCTATTAGTTTTGCTGAAAAGTTCTCTCCAGATGTGAGACAGACAACATCATCAGCCATAAGAAGTAGAAGCAGAATACATTAAAAACTTGGATGCAGGTTTGACAGCGTTTTACTCAAGATACAAGATTTAAAGATGCCACAATAATCTCAAACAAACCCCCTACATACACTAATTTGGCCTTTGTCTGACTTGAAATTTGGAGTTTTTTAAAGGGATTTTGTTGATTAGGTTGAAAGGTTTTCTGTCTTTAATTCCAAGTGTTGAGCACTGCGAACCACTACAGTGTAAAACAGATCCTACATTTAAAATATGTAAGAAATAAACAGCATGCTAATTCAAGCGGGGGGATTACAGTGCAGGTAAATATTTTAATAGTTCTAATTTGTAGGGTGTGGGAAAGAAAAACCTGCAGCCAGTGAGGAGGATAACTTCTTTTCTTTGGTCATTTGGAGATGTAAGTTAGGAAAGAGAAAGAGTAAATGGTTTGGAAACTTTAAGTAGACTTTTTAAAACTCACTCCAATGTTTACCTTTGCCCTGTTGTGACACTAATGATTTAATTTCCAAAGTAAAGCCCACTTTTATTAGGACAAAGTTTTCATTAGTTTTCTGCTCAGAGTAATTGTTGGCGGTAGGGACTCAGGTGGTAGAGCAGGTTGCCAATAGAGGCTGACACTTTTTCAGGAATCCCATGGGTCACGGGATTACCGTGAGATTCCCACGGGATGGTAGTCAATTTTACTATTGGTCACGTGATTGGGACCATACAGAATAAAAAGTTAACGTGAGCAGACGGGAGCGGGAGCCAAACGAAGAAGAAAAAGACAGGCGCTGCCATTTTGTAGTTTTCGCTCAATAAACCTACACTGCAACCAAGTAAAAACAGAACTACACTACCCAGAAGCCAACACTGCTACGGGAGTCATTCTAAATTGGAGTGGGATGGGACCGGGAGTAATTTTATCAGGATTGGGATAGGACAAGATTTTTTTCTGTGGGAGTGTGACGGGACATGAATGTTTTGGTGGTGGTCTGAGGCCTTTGGCTGCCATGTTTCCATCAATGTGGCCCAGGGCAGCTGCGGCTACGTATGTAACTTACCATCAGAAAGTACAAATGAAGAGTGGATGAATAATGGATCCAATGTATGCGCTTTCTGAGTGCTGTTAGCAATAAAGTGCAATATAAATCTAATCCATAATTATTATTAATTCAGCAGCAGGTATTTCTCTAACATTTATAGACCTTGTGGATTCCTCCAGAATATACTGAATTTAGATTAAAAGGGAGAGGAGTATGCTAACCTGGATAAAAAATAGCTGGTACTATATGCATGAACTCTTCACAACACCGATATGGGAAGACACGTCTTATTAAAGGATAGTGCATCTGCACACCATGTGTAACGTTTTAGTGACATACTATTTTGGGGCCCATTTGATGTGGTGCAAAGCTAGCAAACATACAGATACCTGTAGAACACTAGAGAAGTCAAACAACTCGCCGAAATATGAAATGTCTAAGAAGAGAACACAATCCCTTAAGGTTATTACTGTCCTGGACGTGTGTCCATCCAGCTCTGTAAAATATATTCTGCAATCTGTTTATTGTTATAGACTCTTGTCTACTGTTGTAGACTGGCTGTAACAAAGCAAGATGTTGGGTTGCTTTGTTGTGCAGGTTTGGTAGAATTAGAATTTGGATAAATGTTTTTTTAAACAAATTTAATTTATTTATATTGAATATTCATTCAGTCTAGTTGTTGAATGCTGTCAAACCAATTTTATCTCAGCTTGTATTTGGATCAAGCAAGACTATTCTTGCTTGCGCATATTGTGATAAGCTTAAAGGTGTGGCTTTCCTTAATCATCCCTCAGTTTTGAGTGGAGTTGTCATGTAGATTACAATGCAAATTGTAGGGTTGGTACACATATGACAGCTGGGTAATTCACAATAAACCGTATATAGTGTGTACAAAGTGTCAGGCGAGCCAGAGGGAGAAGCCGGACACAAGCGCAGGTACAAATCCAAGTATTTCATGAAGGCTCTTGCATAGGCAACACAGACAAAACAATACTACGCAACCTATTAGCCTGGACCGGGAGTCTATATAGGTAGGAGACCAGGTGCAGACTGATGATGATTATGATTATGCAGGCGAGATCAAGATGGCTGAAACAGAGGGCTTCTGGGTGATGTAGTGCAGGAACCGGTGGTTAGTACTCAAGAGAAGTGGAGCACACCTGAGAGGCGGGTGTAGGAATGACACAAAGCCAACGCATTTATATTAACTTGGATGTGTCTCTATTTCAGGTTTTCAGTGGCAACAAATATTTTTTAATTGGTTATAAAATTGGTTATAAATTGACTCACTTAAAGTGATTTACATGTGTCTAAGTAAGGATTCAAGTTATGAGCATTAGAAAATAGATGTATAAAAAAATGCTACAAAGGCTCAGAATTGTTTAGTTGTTTTACTGAATTATGGAGCTCAACTGTTATAAGTTTTTAATTGTTTTTCTGGTCAATAATTTTAGGGCTAAAATCACAAGACTATGACACCGGGGTACACTGGAATAATAGCATGAAGATGTGGTATTATCGCATTAGGTGATATGTATGTTTGTGTCACACATTCGGACAACATAGGGAAAAATGTACGCTGCATATTTAAATGATTTGGTTTTCAGATTTCCCCGTAAACAGACAAAAATGGATCCTGAAAAATCCCACATCTGGCCACCCGTCAGCGAGGTATCCTGAAAAAATCGTAATATATTTGATCCCCACAGATCTTACTTGAGATCTTTCTGCATACTGGCTACATCTTTGACATATCACAACACCATATGGATGCCCCTGTTGGATACTTGGGAATTTATGGAGAAGATGCGGGAACCCGATGGCTGTTGCATCATCTCTCTTCATGAATTGTTTAATTTAGGAAAATTGAGTGAGGAGTTTAGAAATCTTTAATGTTTGTGTGGAACACATTTTTCCTTAGTGCTGTTAAGCTGTAAGGACAGATATTATACACCCAGTGTCCTCAAATTATTCCATAAAACATCATTAAAAGTGAAGAATCTTTGGTCATTAGTTCTGGAAATGTATCAAATTAAAGCCTTGCGCTGAAGGAAAAAAGGCTGACAATCACATAGAGCCTCATGCTCCACAAGCTGCAAAAAATGTAAATTTTTTACCAGCTTTTAGCCATTTAAAGTTCAAATTAATACTGTTATTATAGTAGTATTAATACATTATAATAGTCTGAAGTATAAAAAATAATAGATTTATCATTTTGTTTTTTAACTGCATAATTATATAAACTGTGGCACAAACATATTGTGTTCAATTTAACATGATTAACGTGTAGAACAGTGCAGAAAATTGTTTATGGCATTTTGTATTTATTTATGTGATGAAAGACATCTAAAGGCACTTTATTTCACAAAATTGCATACTAGCATTGACCAGTTGCATTAAATTGTGGATCGGCAATCACTTCATTTACAGTCCAGAAAAAAAGGCCTGAACAGAATCTGAAAGGATTACTTCATTATGATAATGAGTTCACTACAGGTCTATAGTCCTCTACATACAACTCCCCACGTAATCATTTGGAATTATTGAGTGAGTGTGTGATTTTGGACAGAGCCAGAGCATTTTGAAGCCAGCACTCGGTGGTCAGCAGTAGCATTTCCACCTTTAAATTCATGTCTGACCCAGGATGAATACATGCATCTTTAAAATACCATAGTTTTTAGATGTTTCCCTTCTGTTCTGCAACACACTTCATTAAAATGAAATAGATTTCCCCAACAGCGTGTCAGGTTCTGCACAAACCTGTTAACAATCCGTTGATTTGAGTCACGTGTATTGCAACAGGGAAACATCTAAAACCTGGAGGATAGTAACCCTCACTAACCAGGGTTGGTGAGCCGTGAGTTAAAATTCATTTAGATATTCATCACTTTTCTGTTAATGTTCCTCACATTTCTTTACATAGAAATGCCACTGAAAGTGACAGAAATAGTCTTTAATGCATAATTGGACAGCCTATACAGCAGAGTTCAAAACATGTTGTATCATCATATTAGTTCATATTAATGAGCCAATAAATTCAACTAATATGTAATGGTTGTACAAAGCATATTGCCAGTGGATGACAATGTTATACTCATGAGGGTTTAGCTGAACTACAGTAACAGCATGATGCTTATTTCACCTGCAGACACTATCCCTGCAGTTAAGCTGTTTGTTAGAAGAGAAGCTGCAACACCACTCAAAACTCTGTAGGTCCTCATAGAGCTACTGATTTCTCCTAACAACGTGTTGATTTACCACAAAGAGTCACTATACACTAACAAACACACATTGTTTTAAATAAAATGAATGGGAGTGGTTAAAATATTGCTGCATGCACACACAGGGAGAAGGAGGTTCAGCTCATATGCTTTTAAACACTTTTCTCTCATCCATTGAGTTCAGATGATGTATTTTATGGTCTTGTCCTGTTTGGTTGTGTTTTGCTTTCTGCTCTTTGTTCATTAGTTCACCTGGCTTGATTTGTTTATTCGCTTCACCTGTTCCTCTGTGTACATCACCACTTGAAATCACTGGAATCACTTGATAGATTTAAACAGTAATTATATAGCACACAATGCCTGACATCAAAGAGAGATGTGTTTGATGCATAAATACATGTAGGATGAAACCAGAGGCTGAAAATATTATTAATTAATAGAACTATATAATTAAAAAGACACACAGACCTCCCTACTCACTTCTTGCTTTAATATGAACTAAAAAAAACAAGCAAGTCCTGGCACAAAGCTTGTTTTTCACCCCATAAGATGTTTTTACTGCTGTCTCAGTGATGTTTCAAGACTGTCAGAGTCTTAGGCTGTTTCGGGTTGTGCATTGTCAAGTTGCATTACACTCCGCGTGGGCATGTGTATGTATCTATGTGCATGTTTTGTTTTTTTTGGCGTAGGAGCATTTCAGAAGGCTTCTTTTATGCCATGGTCGCTCCTCTGTATATTATTGGCTCTGACAAGGTACAGAACTCTTCTTGGACTCATGTTTGATTGACTGGCTGATTGGTTTCATCCAGTTATACACCAGTTTCAAATTTACTTCTTGCAGGAAATCCATCGTTGGTGCTGTCCCTGTCTGTCTGCTAAGGATTTATCTCAGCTTTCTATGTACATGCCAGGTTTTCAGCAGCTTCCATAATTAGCTTGACTGCATACAAACCAGATTTGACAGACACCTTTGAGAGAAATTAGAAAAAAAAACATGAGGCAGGAAAAAGATACATCATTACTTATGAAATATTCCCCTTTATAAAGGCAATCTGCTTGTCACTATATCCTTTCATCTATTCTCCTGGGCGTGTGTGTTTTTTTTTACCCACATAAATTAGAAATATGCAGAAGAGTTGCATGGAAAATAAATTCTTAACCCTTCTGACTAAATATGCCTGCATTAATTATAAGCCAACTGGGAAAGGCAACCCATTATTTATAAGGAATATTAAGAGTAATGCAATTGTACGTTATCAGGGTGAAACTGAAAAAAAAAAAAGAAAAAAAGACAGATACACTATATTGTCAACCAGTGTTTAAAATATTACATCATTTATTATATTATTTGCCTCAAATGTTTTTTATTACGAAAAATTTGCATAGCACAGTTGTAAATGGATGGTGGCCATTGGTAGTCAAAATTCTTCCAGACATAAACATATTTTTAACTGAGTGGATCCAGTGGCTTCAGGTGGAGTGATGGCAGCACTACAGGTATACTTTAAAATTGTGTACATTTTTACTGTCTTCTTCTGTATGCCTTTTTAAGGTTATTCCAAACAATGCTCTTGCCGGTATTGCAGTTTTTAATTCTTACATCATGCACGAGTAAAAATGGTGGCAAAAATTGCAGCTGCCATGTATGTAGGCCCATGACAGTTAGAAGAATTAATGGCTCATTCTAAGAGAATAATCACAACAGTTATTTTAGTAAAGTGATTAGACACCGGCAGAAAAACAGTCACTTCTTGGATGTGGATGTTTCCATGTGATGTTATCAGTGTCTGACATGGTTATGGAGTAATTTGGACTCACTCTTATGACAGTGTTGCATCAGTTCATTGACATATGTTTGTTTGCAGCTCTGCCTCCACTCAATTTCAGTCAGGTTGAGGTCTGGACTTTGACTGGACCACTGCAGCATTGTTCTGTTGTACATTTGCTGACATGTTTTGAAACATTGTCCTCTTGCATGAGCCCATTGCCAGTCTTTATGTCAGGCAGATGTCTCACATTGGACTCAAGAATACTTTGGTACACTGAGGAATTCATCTTCAATCACCTAAGGTTTTGTGGCTGCAGGTTTGTGCAAGATGTTGTAATGTCCATTTGTGCAACATTGTTCCAGAAGTAAGGGCTGCACGGTGGTGTGGTGGTTAGCACCCCAGCCTCAGAGCAAGAAGGTCACTGGTTTGAGCCTCGGCAGGGGGAGGTTGGTGGCCTGTCTGTGTGGAGTTTGCATGTTCTCCCTGTATGCGTGGGTTCTCTCTGGGTTCTTCCTCCCACCGTCCAAAGACATGTATGTTGGGTTAATTCGTGACTCTAAATTCTCCTTAGGAGTGAGTCTGCGCGTGAATGGTTGTTTGTCCCTGTATTTGTTGGCCCTGCGATGGACTGGTGACCTGTCCAGGGTGTACCCTGCCTCTCACCTGAAACAATGCTGGGATAGGCTCCACCTAAACCCGCGACCCGTAATGGAATAAGCCGCACAGATTAGATGCAAACTTTTAGAACCTGAGCAATGCTGCCAAAAGAGAAAAGTTTAGTTTTATTCTGGAAACCTTTCAAGCAAGTCATACTTCTTCAGTATTTTTCTAACTGTGTTATCATGAACTTTAACATTTAATAGGCTAACTGTGGCCTGCAGAGTCTGAGATGCAGCTCTTGTTTTGTTTTTTTCTTTGGGCATTGCACAGTCTGACCTTGGGTGAAATTGCAGGGTTGTCCACTACTGAGAAAATAGGCTTCTCTCTTGAAGGTTTTCCAACTTTGAACTTTGTCACTGTGGAATAATAGACTCCACTTTGTACAGGAAATTACCTCATGACCCTTCCCAGATTGATGGTGAAGGTTATAACAATTGCTTCCCAAAGATTATTGGTGATGTCTTTTCTTCTTGGTATTGTGTTATCACACACCTGAATGCTCCAAACCAAAAAAGGCCAAACATCTACTTTTATGGAGGTACTCATACTTACCATCAATTTATTAATTATATTTTTCTGCTTGTTACCTTCTTAATTTCTATGGAAGTCTACTCTACATGATCTACTTAGCTATGCACACGCTGCTTTTGGGTTAGGTTGCAACAGAAAAAAAACAACAACAACAATATATAATTTGTTTTTTATCTATGCTTGGGGTTTGTCATTTAAAAAATTATAAGCATCAAATGATCAAATATAATGTTACTTATCATCACATTGAGTTGATGCATGTATGAAATGTGCTTTACACTGCATTCCTGCTAATAGATCCTGCTACATACTACATGTACAAGGAAAGGGTATACACATAAAGCTAATGTACCAGTCAGTGTTTGAGCATACCTACTGATTCTTTTGGAATTACCATGTGTCCAAACTTTTGATATAAGCTATGTTTTTGTATTTAATGTAACTGTAACAACAGTACATTTTTTCATTCTTATTGTCTCTAAGAAGAAAGTGGTTGATAACAGAAACACAAGAGCAAAGAGGGCAGTAGGATTAGAAAGGTTAACCTGTGTCTGGCAGGTATTTTAGCTCAAATCGATACAAAAGGATGTACGAAGCACATGGCTGCTCTGAGATAATGTGGCAGAGCAAATAATGGGAGGCTTAACACTGCACCAAGCTGAATTGGTATTGATTTGTTCTGGTTAAATTATTTTTTATAAATTTTCAGGGTGAATAATTGCAGTACTTAGAATGCACTTTATCAGTCAAAGAGACACTAATTAGAGCCAAGGCAGAAGTCGAATTATTGAGCCAACAGAAATCAGTTACAGCAGATGTCTTTGGAGCCAACATTACAGACTATTCATGGTGTGTGTCTTACTATGTATCATTCATTCAGTAGTAATAGAGGAGCAAATAATGCCAAGTTCAGCAGTGAATGAGCAAACAGCAGTTATAGAAAACAGAAATTTGTAGAAAAGGAGGATGTTGTGTTGTACCTGTCATAGTCTCCATTGCAGAGTGCTCGTACTGGGATTGCAAAAGGCTGCCACACTGGATTCAGTGTGTTTTTCACCACCTCTGTTTTGTGGCAGATAGTAAACCTGGAGCCGGAAGAGAATGGAGATTAGGAATTAAATGTTAAAGAGGAGGAAGGGAAATACATTTTAGTTCTTTTTACTAATGCAAGCCAGACACAGCAAGAAAGAGCTAAAGAAATAAACAAATGAGGGGAGGAGCATGCAACAGTAAAGACAGGCAACAAGACAGGCAAATCCTACGGTCATATCTTGCGGTGACAGGAGAGTTTTTTTTAAAATAGGTCTTTGTTTTCTGCTTTGCTTTTGTTTTAGACCAGGGAGATTAATTTAATATTCAAGTCTGCCTTTTTAAACCTTTCTCTGGACAACACATGTGACACTGGATTTTTCTGATATGTGAAATGTTTCACAGAGCAAATACCACCCAAAAATCCTTTCAGAAAGCAACATATATAACTGGTTTGTTATTTGTTATACCCAAGGCCTTGGATTAGGCTATTTGTGTATCTCAAGCCTTTTACCACTGTGTGACTTCTTAAACCTAACAAGCCTCTAATTTAGACCCCCTTTGGTAGCAATAAACAACAGATACTTGTAGCAGAGCTGGGGAATCCATTTCCCACCCTGTTATGTATGACAGAAAAGACAAAAAAAAAAGCTTGAAAACATTTTCAAGCAGCCACAACTGTCATTGCCACCACATATGAGCTTACACATCCTTGAGTGAAAATCACGTTTTATTGTTGCTGTTTTATTTTTCCCTTTAGCAGAAAATCTAGATACGGTGTTGTATTAATTCCATATTTCTATGGATATTTTTTAACTGCCTCTTTTACATGTTTTCTTGAAGTCATTTATATGAATGGCTTACCCATGGGACATTGTGATTGTGGTGTGAAATGGATACATTCTCTCCTCTCAGACTCTAAACAGGTTCCTGCTAAACAACATGTCATCGAATGCTGCTTCAGTTGAATGTTGTTACTCCACTCTAGACTACTTCTCATTAGATTATGTACAATCTCAAGACATTCTCATTGCCATGGTGTTAGATAACGCACTCAAGTAAAAATGTAGTTTCGTGAATGAGGTGTGGTGGGAAAATTAGTTGAAAGACATCCATTTTTAAATCCTTGGTTCGACTAAGAGTTGGACACCAGACATTTGTAGACAACAGAGCTAGTTAGCTAGACTGAGTTAAGCAAGAAATCTGGTTAGTATAGCTAGCAGATTTACTCTGTTATGGATAGTTTTACACCATATCCTTCCACAGTATTAATCTTGTTTGATTAAAGAAATGCCACAGGATACCCACTGTAATACATTCTGAGACCAGGGATCCAGAAAAAGTAGCAGTACATGATGAGTTGAGCATTAGGCATCGAGGGCCTTCTAAAATACTGCTGTGTTTCAAATACTTGGAGAGAGAAAGCAAAATCCCATGATGTACTTACGTTCCATCCTCGTTGCTTCTGTAGAAAACCATGAATGGATCAGACTTGCCAAAAAAGTCCTTTTTATCCAGCTTGTTGGCACAGAACTGCATAGTGGCACTGTCCTGCAGGTATGAGTCAAAATGTAGGTATGAGGAGTGGAAGAAAAATTGCATAATAAATTCTTTACGGTATTATTTACGCTGACCTATTTGAGCTTCTCCCACTACACTACTTTAATATTTACAGTTTGCTGTAGGGCAATAAATAAATAAATAAGTTCATTTACTGAATACTGCATGATGGGAATCCATTATTAGATCATCTCCATCATACTGCATGTCTGTTCCTATATATCTGTGCACAAGACCACTCAGTTTTGATGCACAAAGCAATTTGTAGGCATCACAGAATGATTTTGTCAAGCAGCATTAAGGGAGTTGTCATAGATTCTCTGAATGTTGGTTATCTTTTAGAAGAAAATAAAGAAAAGGAAATAAAAAATATTCTCTTAATTTGTCACCTGCTTTCTTCTTTACTTAAACCCATAACTCTGATTTATGGCTAAATCAGAATACCTTAATTGGTATGCAACAAAGTCACTTACTGAGATTTAATTTTTTAATTCCCCAACGTACCCCTTAAAAAAGTTTTCAAAAATTTTGAACTTTGGCTGAATCCTAAACATCTCTTTAAGACCTTTAATTATAAACAGAACCACAGACAGTTGTTTAATTAACTATTTGTCAATTTGTGTCAGATAGAGTTTGTTCTCAGTTTAAACCCATTACTGTTTATGTAGATGTCTTTTGGTATCACTGATACTTATCTCAGGCCTCTCGATATATTGAGTTTTCTGCATAGGTTTGTCTTCACGTGTTCATGTTAAAATCACCGTTTATTTCTCTCCTTCTATTTCAGATGCACATATGATGCACTTGATTGGTTTCAGTCCAACTGTCCAACTGTGTCCAAAATTGTCCAACTATTTGAAAGAGTTTCTGATTCCATGTAGCTCTTTATGTCAACTTACACTTCTACAAAAATCCTTAGACTATCCTAAAAGGTTGGACACAGGGTATTCCAAGTTAAACCTTTAACTCATTTCAATAATTTTACTCTTTTGTTTTTAATCTCTTATCTCTAGTTGTTTAGAAGGTCTTCTCTTAAAATTACTCATGTATTGTGAAGTTAAAAGCTGTTACTTTAGTCTCTTTTATAACATTCTCTCACACATATGCAAGTACAGATGGCATTTATGCTCATAATTTTACATAAAAGCTCACAACCACTGCTGGTCTAAAAAAAAACAAAAAATATTGCTTTACGAATGCTGGAACACAAATACTCATTTGTGATTGTAGAAATTTGACTGTTCAATGTTATAGTCTGCATCGTGTGAATGTCACCAGCACATATGCTTTCAGTCTGTAAACTAGTCGCTCTCAGCCTGAAAACCACTCAAGCTTTATCTACAAACACGACCTAATGGTCCAGCATTGATGTGTGCGCGTGTCTGAGTGTGTGTATGAGTGTGCTTTTGTGTGTAGGAATTTTCTTTTCAAACCACGCTGCTTATCCATCCACCAGAAGTCATGCTACATTTTTAGTATCTGCTTTCCAAGTCTAATTTTAGTACTAGAAAGTCATCAAATAAACTGTTTTGTTACCCGTTACAGAATCTGTAATGCATCATGTGCTTCTATAATATATACGCCTCAGTGACACCACAAACACAAAGCTTAAAGCCCCTTCTTTTTGTTCTTAATGTACTTATATAAAGAGCACTTTTAGGTAACATTCAGGTAGCAAAGGATTTAAAACTCAATCTGTAAAGAAGGAAAAAAAAAAGAGTTTTAACTGTGCTAGCATGACCTATATGCTACTATTTGTTAAGCTGAATACTATGGTACTGAAAAAAGTAAATATCGTATATTAACAAGTTCATAATGCTCTCTTCCACTGGTCAGAAGTTCTCCCCAACCATATAATATCCCAGTTTATAACAACTTGATTCCTACTGTTATTTATTTACTTTGAATCATGGAATCTATGTAATCTTGCTGGAACTGACCAGAGGGGACAGAAAAAGAAAGAAGACAGCAAAAAAAAACTAAAGGGAAAGCAGCAAGAAGAAAGAAGAGACAAAAACACAACAGACAGAAAACGACCCTTCAATCCACATTGACGACAACAAGCTGCCAGACAACTTGCTGCTACATTTATACATAAACACACAAGAAAATTTCCAACAGCTTTTACAGAAAAACAGAGCTGCCAGTGATTAAGAGTTTTTAAATAATGACCAAATCAAAAAAACATTTCACAAACGTATCACAACACTGACCAGATACAAACTCACAGAAAAAAAAAGAAAAAGGATCTCTTAGTGTATAAACCCGCTGGACGACTCAGTGACTGTGTCAGCATGCAGCGGATGAGGAATAAGGAGGGATCAGTGATGAGGAGTGATGAGTGAGATCATGCAAATACCACCACGCCTCTACGGAGGCTAGAGGCAGACTAGGGCAGCCCAGAGACCCGGGCCATCAGCAATCCCGGAGCACAAGCCCAAACTACCCCACCCCGAAGATGAACCCAGTCCCCCCCGCGTTCTTGGGGCACAGGCCCCAGTGGGCCAAGATAGGCCATCCAGAGTGGCCTGAACAAAGGTTCCAGGGCCCCAGGAGCCCAGGGACCACTCCCCCCCAACAAATGTAGAGGGCCCCACACCATGCTGAGGAGAACCGGGCCCCCCCAAACAATCGCCCGGCGCGGGCCAGCACCCACCCTGATGTTCCAGCTGCAAACCCCTGTAACCAGGGCATCATTGACCCCCATCCCCCACCTACTCCAACCTACACCCCAAACAACCCCTCACTCACACCCTCTCCTGCATTGTACACATAAGCACTCACTATCACACAGTCACATCACACATGACCCTCCAACCATGCCCCGTGGGGGACGTCCCAGGCGGACCAGAGGACAGTGAGCCCCAAGCCTGGCCCACCCCAACCCCCAGCCATCCCCCCACCCCACCCAGAGTAAGCAGCCCATCAGCGCAGCCAAACTGGGCCCCCGTTCCCCAGAAAGCCCCCCAGAGCAAGACAGGCCAGGAGCAGCCGGCCGCCTTGTGACTGGGCCACGGAGCGACCGCAGTCAACAAGCCGCGGTCAAATAGCAGGTGAGCCAAGACCCACGGCGCACCACCCCCAGGCCCACCAGGCCTCCCCCACTAAGAATAATGTGTTGTTTGAAGGTGATGTCCAGTTAGGGGTCTGAAACCCAAAGTTCTCATGTGCATGTGGCTCTTCAACCCTTCTTTACTGGCTCTGGAAGAAATGAAACAGTGCAATTCTGCACGGACTGTCAACAATGCAGGTTTATACCTGTTTCATTTGTGCTAAGAAATTAGCCAAGAAATTAGCAAACAACAATAATTGTAACATTGAAGGACCTTTTCAGCGCAAACTAGCAAGCATTTGCTGAAAGATATGAGCTAAAAATAACTGAGAAATGACCTCTGTGGAAATCTGAGCTGTTCAAGGAGTTGATCAAGTCCCCAAACTGAGCTACTGCTGCAGGTTTCGTGGCAATTCAGGAGATAGTAAGCTGAAAGCCCTTTACACATGGAGAATGCACAAAAGAATAATTCATTAAAATATCAGAGTATCTATTCTTGGACTTAAAAAACAAACATAAAATGATTAAAAAAATTAAAAACATATCTCTTTCTGCAAAGACTGTCAAGGACAGGACTATTAAAATGACAACAAACATCGACAGCGCTGTTGTGTATATAAATGAACTCTAATAGTGCACATGTTTGGCATTTTCTTTTTTTGTCATGACAGAAAAAAAGCAAAAACAAGTTACATGTTGTGTGTAAGTTACTACACATTATTTAAAGTTATTATTAAGAGTCAAAAATATACATGTTGTGAGGGATCTCAAACTCTGGTCTTTGAGGGCCACTCCTGTGAATCAGACCACCTGATTCATATGAAATTGATACATTACATTGTTGTCTAGTTCTATACAATGACCCAGATGTGCTAAAGCAGGGAAACATCTAAAACTTCTAGTACAGTGGCCCTTGAGGTCCAGGGTTTCAGGTCCCTGGTGGTGCAGCTCTTAACAATGTTCATTTAGTGGGACAGGTGGTAAAAACGGCTCTTTATTATTATACGTTGCAGAACCCTGTTTCAAGCTAATATGAATAAAAAGAGATAACAGAAAAAGAAACAATATCAACAGTAAATAAAAGACCCACAAGACATGATGGGAGATTAACTTTTACTCCTAACTAGTGCTTCCTCCTCCCTTTCTTAATATGCTTTATTTAGCTTTTTCTCCACAAGCTGAAATGCTGTGCTTTTACACTCTAAATATAAATCTCACGCCTGCTGCTTAAGCTCTGCTTGTTTGATGCAACTCCTCCCTGATCTGTTGGCTTTCTCTCTCTCGTGTAGTGGCAGTGCAGAGATGGGGTCTGACTTATCTTTAGCATTTGAGCTGTAGCTTCTAATCTCTGAGACACAGTGGGTTCATTACAGTACACCCAGATGCTATAACAGAATAGATTGCTGTTGTTGTCAGAGCCTGAGGCCTTACAATGCCCGGCCATGCCACCACTAACGATAGCTTAATGGTTTTATAATGTTGCAGCTTGCACCTCGTGTTTGACTTTGTGCCAAGTAGCAAATCAGTGAGACAATGTCCAAGTGTGTGTCTGTGAGTGGGTGTTCCATACACATGTGTCATTTTTCATTTTAGTACCTGCATGCATTTTGTCGCAGTGTCTGTTCTGTGTCTTTATCAGGCCCATCCAGACACCAAGCAGCACACACTCATGAACACATCACATTCACTCAATTCCAGTAGCAAGAGAGGAACTTTATCTGTATTCATGCCCTCAGCCAGATGACACGTTCACTCTACATGACTGGCTTTTGACACAAGCCCTCCTACACAAACCTCAGTCTCTTATGTCTAATTCTCTTGAAAACACTCCTTTAATCCCTAGGGAGACTGTGGGCTCCACACCGCTCACTGATGAAGGCAAAAGCAGATGGAAATTCAGGTCACCTGAACATGACAGGAACAAGTTGTTGGATTCCAACAAGTTCCCTACTGTGCATAGGATTACTGTGTTTCAGTTTAAGCGACACAACTAACTGAACCTTTATCACCATGAAAATTGCAGAAAATTCACACACACTTCCTTCAAAGACAACAGGAAGTCATCAACATTTACTTTACTTTCTGTTTATGTGTGATTAGAGGGGATAAAGTAAACTGAGAGGAGGTAGACAAGGGATCCTCCTGCACACATCCAAGGTGAGTGATAACGAGGGATGACTTCAGTTTAATGGACTTAAAACATTTTGAGTGGGTGCAATACTAGTTTTAGAGTAACCATTACTGACAATCAATATAACAGAATTGAATTTTGTTAACTCAAATTTATATTCACACATATCATGGACATATCATGGTATTATAAACAGATAATAAACAATTTTATTACAA
The DNA here is from genome assembly GCA_037177495.1 of Rhadinocentrus ornatus. NCBI lineage: Eukaryota > Metazoa > Chordata > Actinopteri > Atheriniformes > Melanotaeniidae > Rhadinocentrus > Rhadinocentrus ornatus. The sequence continues at coordinate 29,133,457 of JBAMHW010000003.1, forward strand.
GTCTGATTAAATCCAATTGATTTTACAGCAATTAGAATCCAATTATTATAATTCAAGTCATGAGCTTTAAAACACTTGGCAGCATTGTATGGTAAATTAATTTAGTCCAATTGCAAACAATGGTCTGTTTTTTCTGTCTTTTAATATGAGTAGTCTTGGACACACACCGTTACATGCGTGCATATAAATACTGTATATTGTAGATGCACAGTGTATATATTACTTTCTGGGATCTAGAAAGGCTAATAAAAAATAGGTTTAATATAGGTTTATCAGTTATGTCAAAATATGTATTTTTATGTATTTATTGATTTGGTGTGGTGTGATAGATGTCTAGCTCAGTTGGAAGAGCATCAGGCTAATAATAAAGTAAAATGTAATGATATTGTAAGTAGTACTTAGTAATTAGTAGCTTACCTGCAATACAGGTTGGCTGCTTTCTCTTTTAAGGATCAAATGGTTTCCCTAAAGTTAAAGTTGAATGCTACTCGAATTTTCCATCTAAAACAACTCAGACCTAATAAATATCATAGTGGTTTGAATGAGTTATATTATGGATGTTACCTCTGTCACATTTACAGGGTAACATGCATGTGCAGCATGGTCCATATTACTACATGATGTTGCAAAATGAACTGTAAACACATCATGGACCGTTTTGCCACAGCACATTAGAAATTTGAGAAATCAGTTTGCACTTATTCTGTTGTACAAAAGAGGAGAAAATATCCACAATACAGTTCAACCTGATGTGATTAGCATTGTTTGGAAAGGTTTGAGGTTTTTTTATGTGGTGCAAAGTGACTCTTCTGGTGGCCATGCTCTGAATAGCTTTCCAGCTTTAGTTTACACTTTAGGAAAACTTCTGATTCTCCAAACTAATATCATTCTGACTGCTATCTACTGCAGCAAGGTTTATACAATCCCACTTAAAAATGGTTAAAAGTTTGTATCCGCTAATTCAGAGATGTGATGTGGATAATTAAGTTACTCCCAAAAACCTTCAATTTAAATTTCAATTCAACGAGTGCATAACATCATGAGTATTACCCCAGACACTTCTTTTATATAAATTCTTTGAAGTGAATATTAATTTGTCTGCCTTACAACTGCCATCAGCCATGTCATATTTCATGTTTGTTCCATCTACTTAAAAGAAATTAAACTTAATCGTCAATACTTACAGAATCTTTGTTGAGGCTTCATGCCACTCCTTAGACCCAACTAGACTAATGCAGATATCACATAGTAGTTTAACACCAAAATCATCAACTGTCTCTTCTGAAGCTTCCATTGTTTGGCACAGCAGGAATAAAATGCACTTTTGGTAATTTGCTGATCCAGTTTATCCCATTTTGTGGTTTTTGAACAAGCAGAATGTGGCAGTGTTGTTTCTCTGAGTCAGGACACACTTTACAGCCTCTGTGGGGCAGATAGGGACATAAAAGCATTTATGATGATGGAATGTGTTAGGGATATTAAATATGCATCTGCTCCTGCCTCATTAAGGTTCTAAGGCCTGCATACACACCCTCGCAAAACTCTGTGATCATCAGCTGTTTGCTAATATAGAGAGAATTAGAGTATCAATATTTAAAGAGAGGGCCGGCAAGGTAGAGCTATCCCCCCTTCCTCCCCAGGGGAGGAGTTAGAGGAGTGTTTGTGAGATGTGTGTGTGTGTGTGTGTGTGTGAGCAGGAAGAATTATAGTTAAACTAATTAAGTGAGAGATACACAGAGAAGACAGAATTAGAGTGAGCCTGTATTTTGTGTCTCTAGGGATATAAGATTGAAAATATTTCAAAGACAGGGTGAGAAAAGGGGAAAAAGTAATGAATCAATTAAGAGCCATATTGATCAGGTTGGGAGGAGAAGGTGGGGAGAAGATAGTTAAGGTGCACTTTACAGAATAGACAATGATAAATGATATCCTACTGATTGTATGGTTTCTCTGTGTGCAGTCGATGTATGAGAACTCAGAGTAGGGATGAGCGATACCAACATTTTTTCTGATGGTCCCTACTCTGAGCACTCATGTGTTTATGGTACTTTTTCATTGATAATAATACCAAAATTGATACTTCTTGACCCTTAAAGGAAACTCAGGATTTTACACAGTGCATTAATATCTTTTTTGCAAGACCAGTATAAAATATAAACAAACTCTTAAAAGAAATGTTTTTAAAACAAATATAAATTATACTGATGAGTAAACTAAACAAGAAAAAGATAAATAAATCTTTTTAAAATGATCAGATATTTAAGTACAGATTTTTCAAATTTATCAAACAGGAAATAAAAAATATATATACGTAATAGTTCGATAAATATAATTAAACATAATGTGCAATAACTGGCAATAAACCAGGAAAAGTTCAAAACCAAACCCCATCATCACTAACAGCAGCATCATCATGAAGACATCTGATAAGCTACCATTATCATGTGACACAGGAGGAAAACACTGCGGCTGGAATTCACATGCAATTTTATTAACAGTGATCTCCAACCCTGGTCCGTAAGACCTACCATCTTGCAGGTCTTAGATGTCTCCCTGCTGCACCTGATTCAAATTAAATGCTGCTCTGACAAGCTCTGCACAATTCTGCTAATGAGACATTAAATCAGGTGTGTTGAAGCAGGTAAACATCAAAAAACAGTGAGCCTTGAGGAGTTGGGAATCCAAATTGTCAGAAGCGAAAATAAATGGCACGTTTTGTATCAGCAGAGTGGTATCCGGATACTCAAACAAGTATTGAATCCGATATTTTGACTGGCTGATATTGAAGTGTGGACTCCAGAGTATTGATCCGCCCATCCCTAGCTCAGAGCCAACACAAACAGCTCTCTGACAAGCTCTGCACAAGTCTACTAATGATTTATTAATTTGAATCAGGTGTGCTGCAGCAGGAAGACAAATAAGACCTGCAGGATAGTGTGCCTTGAGGACCAGGGTTGGGAACCTCCGCTCTACACTGCCTAACAACCTGTATATGGATATTAATGTGTGATTACTTCAAGAGGAATTTTCTTGTTGGAATCAGTTTCCTCTTTTTTATTCATTTTTTGTTGTTGTTTTTCTTGTTTTTCTCAGTTTTTTTCAGTTTATTATGTATACAATTGCCAAAAGGTGAAGACGAGCAAAATAAGGCGATTTCTGTCTAAGCAGCCCAAGAATTCTCTAATTGGCCCATACACTGCTGCTATAAACCCCATTTTATTTTCTGTATTAGATATTTTCTTTCACTTGTTATCAACCCATGCTGGGAGTAAACCTGCCCCACTATGTGTTTTATCAAATGTGGTGAAAACTGCCATTCAAATTTATTGAGCAATATGAAGGGAAATTAAGAGGCATCAAAGAAAACTACAAAAGGAAATAGAAACACGGGATGTGAAGCAACGAGACGAGCATCTGCTGTTTGAACTTGCGCATCAGTTCTTCTTAAGAAGAGAATGTTTCATTTTCAGCACCGTTTTGTATGTTTTCAGATGTCAAAAGACCACAATCGCTTTAGCAAAGAACAAAGAGGCCTATAAGAAGAAAGAATATCTTGTAGGTTTTGAAGTCGTTCCATATGAGCTGTCACTCATGCACACAATAACCATGAGTGTAGTCTTCCTGAGGAAACATCCACACAGACTCTTCCAAGTCAAATTCATTTACACAGATTATCCAATTAAAGCTAAATGCAGTCTGGTTTTATTCTCTTTGTTCCTACATGATAAAGGTGTCTAGAACATATAGAGACGCTTTGGACAAACTTATGCAGCATGGCTCCCACTTTGTACTAGAAAGAGTTTCCATGTAAACCAGTGTTGAATTGCTTTACTCCAATAGGAGAGATAAATTAAATTTCTAATTTGTACAACCAAATCTGAATACACCGCACCACCGGCATGAAATACAATCTGATAAAACAAGACAAATTTTCTAAAAATGCTGTGGATGTGTGTTTGAAGTAATCTGCTCAGGACCCCCAAAGCATATTGTACTTGCATGAAGCCATAACCCCCCACTTATTTAATTAATGTAACCCAAGGTTTTGATTTTCACAGCAGATTTTTTTTCTTTTAATAACCAGGACACTGAGTAGGAGAAATCGTTTAACAGTTGAACTAATGGTTTTTTTCTCCAACGGTTCATAAATGTGCAGAACAATCCTTTCTTGTGCTGTTCTTCAAACTCATTGAATTTTAGCCATATGGTTTAGACTTATCAAAGACAATCCTTTATGGAAATCCATTCATTTAAAATGATCAGAAAAAGTAAGTGTGGAGTCATAAAATGGAATATTTGCTGCCATATGTTTGTTTGTTAGTTTGGTTACAAATACAATTTACGCCAGACAGCTGTTGATCCTTGAGAATAATTAGAAAAAGAAGAAAGATGAATGCTAATGGTTGCAAGAAATGACAGGAAACCACTTGGCTACAGAGATGAAATTGTAATTAAGAAATGCTTTTGTTAAACAAAAATAGGAGCTGCCCTTCTCTCATAATCATACATTGTTGAATTTGGCACAAGAGTTTATGTAGCACACTGCACATTTATGTATATAGACTAATTATTTTTTAAAAATCTTATCTTTTTTTTCTATCTAGTTTTAAAGTTGTTTTCTTCATTTTTATAATCTTTTGTGGCATTCAGTGTGGACGGCAAAATAAGAATTTCATAGTTCAGAGAAAGTTGTTTCCTTACAGGGCAAATGACAATAAACACTTTGAATCTTGAATCTAATGGGCTTTAATGGAGTAACTTGCTTGTAACTTGCTGCTCTCTGCATGTTTTTTCCATGTTTGCAGGTTTAATCAAGTTTTTACCAGCCACATTCTGTGTTGGCATGATGAAGCCAAAAATGGATGACTTTCATGCACACAAGGCATTCTCTTAGATGAGCTCGCCTGCTGCTAGCTGCGAGGCTATCTTAGCTGCTATTGCTAACCAACTTGAAAAGTTTGCAAAACTCTGCTAGACTTGTTGATGAGTTGTTGAAGTCTATGGAAGAAAGTTTAGATGCCACAGAAGTCTGCCTCGCTAGTATTCAGAAGGACTACCGTGAAAGTGAGCAGCTTGTGGATGATATGGATGAGGCCCTCTCAACTACCAGCTGCTGCATCGCTGCTTTGGAATCCACCTGCAGTGAGCTAGGAGACGACTAACCGGCTCCTTAAAGATGAACCACAGATATTTTGCAGTTTTCTAGGTAACATGGCCCTTATCGATGGCTAATTTTGCATCCACCTTGCATCCTAACTGTATTGTAAGTGCTCTCCAGCCATAAAAAACGTCTTATCTTGACTTGTCTTATCTCTTGCTCAGTCTCTTTCTTTTTTCTTTTCCTGTCTTCCTCCAACAATTGCATTGTTACACGCAAAATTTTTGTTTCCTTTAAAGACTGCCTACTGCTATGTGAAAAAAAAATGCAGTAAATTTTCATTTACAAACAATAACATCTCTGGACCTTCCACAATGGCTCTTAATAAATTGTTAAAAATTCTAAAAAGCTAATTTATGTTTTTATATATTGAAACGTATAATGAGAAGTGTAGAATTTTTTTGCAATTTTTCAGCTTTTTTAATGGAATAATTGCATTGAATTTCCACAACATAATGACACTAAACATACCAAGAAAATTTTTTTTAATCTATTTTTCTTGACATTACATTTGAAACTACGTTTTTTGTTTTATCTTGTTTCTTGTTAATACATAATTTTCTACAAATATCTACATCAAATAGAAGAATGTCTATCCTTCTTTATGTTTTTCTGTATTTTAAAATCTAAGAATAGAAATAAAAATGTTGTTCTTTAAAAATGACTATAAATTTACGCTTCTAAACGAGTTTTATTTAGCTAGGCGGAGGGAAAATGGCTCTTTGGGTTGGAAAGGTTTCAGACCCCTGCACTACATAAATAAACCGATTTAGCATCAGTTTTCTCCTTAAACAGCAACAGTTAAAATTTTTCTTAAATATATATAAAATATGACATTTATGACAAAGAAGGATGAAAAAGGTAAAAAGTCAGCAGGATGAATTTAAAGCTGTGAAGCTGCTTCCTTCTAAACAGAAGGAACAATATCTGATGAATATCAGCATCAGGTGAACAGACAGAAAGCAGGATTACAATCTCACAGCTTCTAGATGGTGAGGAGAGAGAAACATTCACAATATGCACAATAACTTCCATCCATGCACCTTTAGTGCTTCATTATCCAGATTTCTTGCCTATAAATTCTCTTAACTTCGCATTCTTCGCTTGACTGTTCAGCTTTCTTTCCTGAGAAATGGAAACTTCTTTCACTGTCTTTGATTGGTCATGATAATATTGTGAAGATGGTAATACTACCCAAGTTCCTTTACCTTTTTCAAAATGTGCTTTTTTAACCTCACCAAGTATTTTTAAGATGATATGCTCCATATCCATTTTATCCTTCATTTGGTCTAACAAGCCTTCCTGTATTGCTAAAATACATTTGTAGAAGCCCACTGAGGAGGGTGTCTTGGCCTTTCCTTTCTGTGTAATAATTATTGGGCATGTAATGCCAGAGCTCAGTTTTTCTTGTATCATGCCTCTAGTGCAGATGTTTGAAATACAACAATCTCCCTTGCTTGTTCAGTAATGTCTTCCAACTCAGCATTACTCACCCAGGCCTCACTTTTCACTGTTCTTCCAACTCTAAACCTCCAATGAATCATGTTAAATCTGATTTAATCCTTCATAATTCCTGTAGCATCTAAAGACAAATTAAAGCAGCCCTCGATCTGTCTGAGATTTCCCTTCACACACCTTTACGCAACAATCCTTTTTTTAGACCTGGTCTGATGGATGGGGTCATTGAATGTTGGTCTGGAAGGGGCTTGACTGCCATTAACGATTTGTATGTTGATAATCACTTTTGCTTAGTTTCAATCCACCTATCACCTTCCTGCAAATCACTTTTTTGTTATTTGCACTCACAACATTTTGTCAATCTTTTGCATGTTGTGAGTTGTTCACTACCAACCCAGTGTCTAAGCGTCTAAATTTGTAAATCTATTCCATTTACCAACTTCCACTTTTCACATTAGGGATGCTTTTTTATCAATTCCTGGGTTCATCTTATTCATGTTGAAGTCTAAACTGAACAAGTGATTTCCCTCACTGAGAGATCATTAGTTGTCCTGGCCCAAGCTCAGGATGTTCTAGTGCTTTCTTTGCATCAGCAGAACATTTATCTCCAGATATCTATCCTGTTATTCATGGTGCTTGTCCACACACTGGCTCTTGCTTTAGCTTATCAACAGACTCTTGTGTTTGGGATGGTGTTCGCTAAAAGGCTTATCTTGAGAGAGTAGAAATCAGAGTCCCCACCTTGTTTTGAAATGTGGCAAAAAAATGGAAATAACACTGTTTCTGCATGAGGCCAAAGCCATCCATTTCTCCAGAGTGCACCGGAATGGACATCCAGAGGCATCCACACAGAGACATCGTTCCATTGTGGCAAAAGTAGTCGATAAAAAATGAAAATATCCATCTTAGGGAAAGGAAAAGAAATGCGAGGTACCAACTTCTTCATCAGTGATCAGTATCCACCGGATATTCTGAAGAGATGCAGTGTGCTTCACCCCATCATGGCAGAGATGTGGAAAAATGGGAAAAAGCCTCATTGACAAACTGTATATCAACAGGAAGCTCTACAGTAATTCTGAAATCACTTACTGGCTTTGTGAAAATTATTTTAACAAGATTCAGTAAAACTTCAGCTCATGCCGTTTGTTTGTGTAAACAGTCGCACACATAGGACGTCATCAGAGCGATGGGTCACCACCTAAAACCGCTCCGGGTTCCATCATGACAAGAGGAAACTGCACATTCGTCCTGCTGATGTGGTCCACTGCTTTTCTTTTTTATCTCTTTTTCTTTTTTTTGTTTTTCTCTTCTTTCTTTTTTTGGTTTGAATAACTTGAAACCACACAGCTAGGGTAAGGCTGGTCAGTAGTCCCTCCCTTGTTTTATTTTTTTCTTTTGGTTCTTGCTGGACAATGTTCAATTTCCTTTCGATCTTTTGTGTTTTAGGTATTGGATGTTTTCCGTTCTTTTTCTATAGGGGAACATGGAGGAGGGGCCAAGATGGATTAAGGGGAAATGTGAAAATTATGAATGGGGAAGAAGTACTTGTTAGATACACACATACAAGGACACTTGGACACACACAGATGCTCATTTACATATAAATCAAAGCAACTTACACATCTCTCACAACAGCAGAAGGGGGGGGGGGAGACAAAAAAATCATGGGGAAGCGGACAGAAGGACAGACAGACAGGACAAAAGGAGAGAGGGAAGGGAAGGAAAAAGGAGGAAAGGGGGAAAAAGAAAGATGGGAAAAAAGAAGAGAAGAGAGTAAAAGGGGAATTAAAAAAGCATAAACGAATCATGTCCACAATCAAATTTGCTGGAACATATGTGGAAATGGGATTCAGGCAAAACAGCTAAAGGTTATTTATCATCTTCTCAAAATACATGCTGACATTTGCCAACAGCAAGAAAGTCATTTAACCAACACAAGAAGCACTATCTGAAACTTTCCTCATGTTTTTATTGCAAATTATAATTCCCCACAAAGTGGAGTCACAGTTCTATTTAATAATAAAGTTAAATTCAATCATAACAACTTAATTTCAGATCCAGAAGGACAACATATCATAATCAACACATCTATTGACAACAACTGTCACAAATAGCCGACCTTTATGGTCCAAATAATGTCGATAATTTTTCTTTCAGTTTCTTTCCCTTCTAAAAACATCTACCCTGCTCAGACTTAATCATCCAAGGAGATGTCAACACTACACTTGATCAAATAACTGATTAATCAAACATTACAGAAAATATGAGAATACGTTTGTCCACAACAATTTTAGAATGTAAAATTTTATAAAGTATTTGTAGGATTGTAGTTTTGGTGACAGCTGGAGGTTGCAACACGCTACTGACAGAATACACACATTTCCCAAAGGTTCATCACACATACCCTGAACTGATTATTTTCTCATTAGCATTAGGTCTTCTACATCAGATCAGTGCACGTATTGCACACGTCACACAACTTTATATGCATGCTTTCCGGCACAGGTTAGACAATTTTAGACGCAAGTCATAGATCACCTATCACATGTATTAGGCTGCCGCATCTTTTATCCCCACAACTCTGCATCTTAGAAAACGTGTCATCCCGAAGATTACACAATCACATTAATATTACATTGTTCACAGACCTAGATGTCACCAAGGAAACAATCCTCCTAAACTGGAAAGCAAGAAATCAGGTAAATTCTATGGAAGAACCTGCTAACAGGTCAAATCTCTCAAAGAAATGTCTGCCTCAATGAATCATAGTGAACCCTGTTTCAGCAGGAACTGGTCCACATTTATAAACAAATTCATACTTACAAAGTCCCGATAATCCCAATCCGCAGCATTCTTATTTTTTCTTTCTTTTTTTTTTTTTTAGTTTTGGTCTGTCTTGCTTCTTGTTTGCTTTCTTTTCTTGTTTGCTCCTTTCCTCTCTTTCTGTCCCTCTTCTCCAACTGATATCGTCAATTATAAACACACACACACACTCGCATAAAAACAACAGCATATTGACATGATAAATGTAAAATAATATTTAGAAAAATCTGTAACTGTGAAAATACATTAAAATCATTGTTTTAAAAAGAAATATAGATTAATTTCACATTAAATATATGTTATATAGCATTCTATATACATATTATTATTATTATTATTATTATTATTATTATTATTATTATTATTATTATTATTATTATTATTA
>JBAMHW010000003.1:29143380-29161841 GCA_037177495.1 Rhadinocentrus ornatus
TATTATTATTATTATTATTATTATTATTATTATTATTATTATTATTATTATTATTATTATTATTATTATTATAAATATGATATTGTTAACCCTACTAGTGGGATTATGCTGAGTACACAATACCATAATACAATTAGACTAAGATACAGTTAAGATTACTGCAATTAGTCATTCTGGACCGCCTTTTCCAGTTGCTTTTTAGTAATTTTGTTATTTACATGCACTTATCCCCGCAACTGCAGGAGGTTGCCTTGGTAATCTGTGCTGCTTTCTGTGGCTGGCTGATGGCTGGCTGATAAAGGCCCAAATAGACTGCTTGGAATTGGAGTTGAATTGGAGGGGAAGATCCTGCTGGCTGTCAGTGAGAGTAATAACAAATGAAGAACTCCATTTAATGGACTGGTAACATTCAAAGTGGATGAAATCTCTCAGTTAGAAATGCTTAATTTGAGGTTTGTCAATTTAACCCACATACCACTTAATTTGCTGCATCACACATTGTTTCTTACCAAAATTGTGGTACTTTAAAAAATGAAAGGATGCATGAAAGCTAGAGTGGCAATCAAGACACCCTGTGGGACCATTTATGCTTTTGCAAAGCCAAGTTTGTGAATTCAATGCTACCACCTCGGTTTTTAGGGGTTTCTCAGTTCTCAAGCTGCTTAAAATCAACCTCTATTTACACTATACAATCTATATACACGGACTGTAGCTGCAACTTTGTAGACAAATCAAAAGTGTTAACTGTAGTGTTCATGACTTACCTCATATTCTCTGGTTCACTGTTTTAAGAATAAAACAGCAAAAGGAAATCAATAACGTCTAAACACCACAGTGTCTAAATAACTGCAGCAGTTGTATATGTTGCTAAGTAGATTATTTTATTGACTTGTATAACGCCAGTGTTCCCAGGAGAAGAAGGATAGAGTTTGCATTTTTTTCATCTCACAATTGATAACTAATTATAAATGATTCTCACATCTTAGAAGTTTAACCCAACACTTTTTACATTTAGATATGGCTGCACTTTACATCTGCATTTCCCCACTTTTTGGTGCATGTGATCAAAAAGAAGAAAAAATATAATTATGACCATTCTGACACACCACCTACTCCTTTCTCCTGATACCACATAATGGTTAGAAGCTGGTAAATATAATGAGCTAAATTGTGTTGACCTCTTTAACCCTGACAGATCTGCTTGCTGTCTTTTTGTAAATCTGGGTCATACAGAGGGCCAAGATCGGCTGCCGTCGACCTGGTCAGGCACCGGCCATCCAGTGCGGCATGAGCCCCAAGAGCCCAGAGGCAGCCACTGTAAATGTATGGCCAAGTAAAGTAATGGCGTTACTTTTCAAATGCCGTAACGAGTAAAGTAATTTTATTACAATTTACAGAAGTAATGAGTAACTAGTAACAAATTACTTTTTTAGAGTAGCCCAACACTGGAAGAACCACACTGAATAGTTCATTTTTAGATGTTTAGAAAACAATCATTGACTGATTTAGTCATTTAGTGATATTTGTTAGTTCCAGCAAAATTTGATGCACGTCTTTATTTTGGGAAAGTAAAACCCAAATCTTTGGCAAAAGAGGAATTTGACAGACTTCTGTGCATCAATTTTTCCAATTTTCACATATCAATCTTTATTTATATAGCACTTTTACATACCACAAGGTACCCAAAGTGCTGCACAGATAAAATAACAATACATAAAAACATCAAAACAACAATAAAACAAGCAATAAAAACAAACAATAAAAGAGAAAGATAGTAAAAAAGCCTGACCTAATGATCGTTCTCTCCGGAGTTAAAAGCTAATGTAAAAAGATGAGTTTTTAAAAGAGATTTAAAATCATTCAAGGTTCTGACAGACCTCACAGAAAAAGGGAGATCATTCCAAAGTTTAGGGGCTACTGAGGACAAAGCTCTGTCACCTCGAGTCACGAGTCGAGTCCTAGGGACTGACCTCATATTATCATCTGACCTCAGAGTCCTAGAGGTGGTGGTGAAGAAGCTCAGACAGATAGAAAGGAGCCAACCCATTTAAACATTTAAAAGTCAAAAGTAAAAGTTTAAAAGAAATTCTAAAGGAGACAGGCAGCCAGTGAGGGGAGGGCAGATCAGGAGTAATGATCTCCCACCGTCTGGTCCCAGTTAATAGGCAGGTAGCTGAGTTCTGGACCAGCTGTGAAGAGAGTTGCAGTAGTCCAGTCTAGAAAAGATAAAAGCGTGAATGACCCTTTATAGGGCATTACGAGTAAGGTAAGGCTTGGTTTTGCTAATAAGCCTCAAGTGATAGAACCTAGACTGGACTACTGCACTGACCTGGCTGTCAAATTTGAGGTTAAAATCAAATAAAACCCCAAGATTTTTAATAAAAGGACGGGTAAATGAGTCCAGAGAGCCAACAACACTGCTGCACCCTGCCAGAAGGTCAGTTTTCCCAAAAGTGAAGACTTCTGTTTTATTTTTATTTATACACAGGAAATTCATCTCCATCCATGTTTTTATAATACGCAAGCAATTCTGTAGATTTTCAATGCAATGATCTCCAGCAGATTTCAAAGGCAGATAGATCTGGATGTCATCTGCATGACAATGAAATGAGACATTGTGCTTTTTAAAAATGGACCCCAGAGGAAGTAAATATAATAAAAATAAAATAGGGCCCAGGATGGAACCTTGAGGTACCCCGTAATTAAGTGAGACCTCAGAAGAAGAGAACTGCCCAAGATGTACAGAAAAACTTCTATTTTTCAAATATGACTCAAAACCATTTGAGTATCATTAATTCCTACAGACTGTTGCAAAGGAAATAATAAAATGTCATGATCCACCGTATCAAAAGCAGCAGTGAGATCGAGGAGAATTAAAGCAGCAGAGGCTCCAGAATCAACTGTTAAAAACAAATCATTGCAAACCCTGAGGAGGGCAGTTTCAGTGCTGTGACACGACCTGAGACCAGACTGGAATTTCTCATGGAGGTCATGTAGTTCCAGACGATCTTGTAACTGAAAGTAAACAACTTACTCTAAAATCTTAGAAATAAAAGGAATATTAGAAAAAGGCCTAAAGTTTAATAGAACGTTGGGATCCATAATACACTTTTTAAGAAGAGGCTGCACAGCAGCATGTTTCAAAGCAGCTGGAACACGACCCAGGAGAAGAGAGGCATTAACAAAACTAACTGTCCAGGGACCTAAAGCACAAAATACCTCCTTCAACAATCTGGAAGTAATAGTATCACCAGGACAGTATGAAGGTCTCAGATGTTGAACTATTTTAGAAATCTGAGAGAAAGTCACAGGTTCAAATTGTTCAAAGACGACAGAAGATGCAGGTAAACAGCAGGATCAGGGGTGCAAAGTGAAGGTTAAAACCTGACGGCACTCACTTTCTCAATAGATTTTTTCAAAAACCTTTCACAAAGTGAAACACATGTGAATTGTTGGAAAAATGTCTTTACTATCATAAACAAATAGTAGATCTAAGTATTTGGAACTTCTTTTTAGTCTAAATTAATCAAATTTGATCCATGCATTGCCATTATACAGACACACAGAACCTGTAAGTCACTCACTAAAGCAGTTATTTAAATAGTTATATATCCTATGAAAGACTGAGAAGTTAACCTTTTGCATAAGCAGGCAAATGCTTGACTCACATTAATTAACGTTTTAATAGAAATGTGTTTTTAAAGGAGCCAATGGAATTTAAACATACACTTGCTAGTCTATGATTGGCTTGTTATCGTTCTTAAAAAGTGGACCAAAGGAATTTCTCTCGCCTACAGTTGCTTGACTGTATTTCATTGACCCTTTCGAGCTCCCTCTCTCCACAGTTCCCTTTATGTGTGAAGTCTGTTTCACCATCCCAACAGATGTTTGCCTGCTAAGGTGTATTTGCCACAAGAGATTGTTATGGCTTACTCACTCGACAATTGCTTAGCTCCTCCGCAGACAGGATGATGGTGCCACATTTCTTCCCAGAGATCCCCCTGTGGAAGAGAAAAAAAACAACTTTAATAAAATCCAAATGCAAATTAACAATTATTGAGAATTAAGAGAAGTGTGTGTTATGTCTTCTAACAGTACAATATATTTTAAGAGGCTGCATTAAACCAAACAGGTTTAAAATGTTTTTTAGGCCAGCCATGTTTTAAAGGTAATTATTCATCATGTGAGTTTAAGTTGGTGTTTACCTTATTTAGCTTTGATTGGCTTATCTTTGATTCAGCACATGACCACAGCTCATACAATATTCTCAGTGTCTCACATGAGGAAAGTTGTAGTAGAATATCAGGTAAAATATTTTACAGAAAATAATATATATATATTTTTATGTTTTTGTTTAATTTTCTGATTTGCATGATTAAGATTTAATGCATTTCCTGAAGAATCTAATTAATTGTGACTATTTGCATTGCCAAACAAATGTCCAATAATGCTTTTCTAAAACTCTGAAATTATTTGTATTCTTGGTGCTACTATCTAGTTGTTATGCATAACATTTTAGCTCTACTTATCTTCATGTTATGGTGGGGGGGGTGAAAATTAAAGTGTCATTTTGAAAGTGAAATATGAGTGTCAGTATCTTCAAATCTTTACCCTCAATCCTTTCCTGTGGTATTATGAAAAGCACATTGACTCTGCTAATTCAGATATTTTTAAATACATTTTGATAAAATCTCAGTATCAAAAGAAAAAGAAGATGTCAAGATTGGAAAATCAGAAACATCATCAAAAGCTGGAATTGGTCTTTGAAGCACCCACAATGTTTCTCTCTCTGAACTCCATGTGCTACTTTTGGTTTTTTATTCTCTCCTTAGATGCTTAGTACTCTAAAACTGGAAACCTATTTCCTCGCATTTCTCGATAATGCGAGTGTGTTTAGTATTCCTGTGTTCAAACAGCTGAGAAATGAGACCAAATCCCTTCAGCCCTCCAGTTCGTTCAGGATGACAAGTGGAATTGAATTGTAACACCTTGGAAAATGGAATTCATGTATTTGTAGATAAAAGGTGTAGAAAAAATCTAAAGTATGGAAATTTGTTCAAATAAATTTGTACCACAGTGTACATGCACCACAATATGACTCAAAACTATAAATTAAAACTTTAACATCTAATTTATTTTGTACATACATATAAATATATACATTTGATAGGTTTAGCTGTAAATGGAAAGAGAGACATTATTGAGTGAGAAGGTAATTGTCCACTCAGTTTCCACTGGTAGGTGAAATAGTCAATGTGAAAGTGTAATTTAAAAGATTTTGTTTCATGAGCAATAAGAGAGGCTGACACTTTTTCTGACAAAATAATGGCTAAGATGGAAATTCACAGTCTTTTCCCACACACTGCATATCCTCTGTCTGAGTAACCACAACACTATGCATGTACAAACAACTCAGTTATATGTTGTCTTGATAGATGTATGCCTACACAGAAAATGCTGCTTTTGCAGGGCTGCACACCTAATTTTTTCTTTAAAAAAATTGTTAGGTTTGACATGAAGCACCTAAAAAATAATAGCTGCCAGTACAAGGATCTGAAATGTTCCAAAAGTTGCTGGTTGAAAAGAGCAGAATCATGACATGCACAGCTCCAAGTGATAGCAACATTACATAAAAAAGTTAAGTTGTTACATATTCCTACATAAAATAAGAGAAAATAATAAAAAAAAAAAACAGTTTTCAAACTTTTAAAGAAATAAACGAACAAGAATATTTGGGTTCTTTACCTTATTTCGCAAAGCCTGATGTTTTCTATTTAAATACTCGGATGACCTGGTGACTGAAGCATACAACCTCTCTAATCACTTTTCATTTAATGTACTACAGGAGAGTAGAGTTGGCTATTTGAAGATGAAAACCAAAACATATTTGTGCATCAGTTCATTTTTGTCATCCATGCAAGTGCAAGTTTCGCAGAATCCCACTAGGTGAACATTTGTGAGGTCAGCATGGAGAAAAACCAGGGACAGAGTGCAACCACTCGCTTTGCTGAAATATATTAAGTACAGATATGTAAAAAAGTCTAATTGTTTAATGTTAAACATGAGAATCACATTTAAATATTTTAAATTAACCAGTTTGTTCTCAGACATTCAATGGTACTTGATATCCTGTCAGCCTTTAAAAAATAAAAATTCTGTACGCGATAATCATAATAAATTTCAATCTTCCACTGAACAAAGAGTGATCATCAGATGGGGTGGGTACTTTTATACCACCCAGCTGTGCTTTGAATAAAATTATCCTCTTTGTATGAAGTGGTTTAAAAAGTCAAGCACTGTTCTCTTGAAAACATCCATCTAGTCATGATTTAATGCAAAGAAAACCCTTAATTTGTTTTGAATATTGATCAGAGTGAGAAAACATGCTGTATTTTAAGCTACCACACAATGTTCTGCAGGAATCTTGAGGCACTGATATATTAACAACAGATTAAAAGTGGCTGCAAGTCACTTCCTATTTCAGTACGGTGAGTTGCCCAAAGTGGAATGTTCTTAAATGTCAGCTGAATGCTGCTCAGGAAGGGAAATACAACACAAGTAGATATGAAGTTTAGCATTCTTACACTGCCACATATTTGCTGTAGTTTGATTACCAATATTTAATACATTTTAGAATCTGAAATATTTCTTTTAAAGTTACACAACATTACTTCTGTTTTATTCTTTTGTTTCCTCTTAAATTTTATTCTGGCAATTAAAGGAGCTTTAAGGTTTTGCTTGGGCATCCAAAAGTGAGTTTGGATAAATATTGAAAACATTAGTGATGAGCTTGATGTAGGATGTGTAACTGTTTAAATTACCAAAGCAGCAATCATGTACTTTACCTCAACCATCAAATGCATTTTCCAACTAATTCTGAGATCACAAGGATACTTGCCCGTAACTGTAAACTGTAAAGTTGAAAAAGAAAAGCACAAATACAAAGAGGTATTCCAGAGGAGACATACTAGATATTAAATGGTCAAAAAGGAACTGCCATGATGTTGCTCTTTCCACAAGCAACTACAGTTAATATGTAAATTCCAGCTAAATTTCCAGTTTCAAACAAAAAAATGACACTTTTCCCTTAATGGTTTTAGGTTTTGTGCACAACATGCTACGGTCAAGAGACTGGATAGAGTGTTCTCCAGCTGTGTGAAAAAGTGCTGTTAGCACCGCTGTCAGGTTTGAGTGTTTTAAGAGGTAGATGGAGACCTTTGATCCACACAGTGAAAGACTTCAATCGATTATTAGGTGGGAAAAAACATCCTGGTCGCATGGGTAACTGATGCACAACAGTGAGAGCTTTTTAGCACCACAAGTCTCAAACATACACTCACAGGCACTTGGCACCCTGTCAGCCACAGGCTCAAACACACAGCTTTCAAAAGACAAATGACTCCATATCTACATCTGTCACCACTCATTTCTTCCTTCACCTCTGTAACTGGATCAATTCCCCACCCCAGAAATAGGCCATTATCTCTGGGCAACTAAGAAGCTAAAACCAGCAGCAAATGGTGGTGCTGCCAAGCTGTTGCTCCACAGAGCAAAGCCACTATAGCAACAAAAACCCACAGGACCAGGCTTTTAATCTTAACTGTGATTTGTATCTGAACTTATATGTTAATGCTTTACTGGTTGTATGTGAGGACATGCTCCAGCTTAAATTGTTTCACTGGAAAGAATGTGTCAGCGTTGCAGGCAGAGATGACATTTACACAGAAGACATGTTTACATCACTTTTTTTAAAGTCATGGACTTCATCCTGTTCTTATTCTAAAATACTTCATAATAAAAAAAAGTTTTAAAAATTAGAACGAAAAACACAAAAGAGCTTGAACCAATAAACGTTAACTGATCCAGAAGAAAGCAGACAGTGTTATTTGCAGCATTACGAGCCCCCCAGGGGACACGGATAATTTTTTTCTTTTGCGTTCCCTCGCAATACTTTTGCGGTAGCATGCAATACTTGAGGCAAAACATAATACTAAAATAATCAGGGAAGAAACAATCAAAAAGGATTAATTAGGGAGGTAATAAAATTAGAAAGCGGCCCAAAACATCGTCAGCAGTGATGAAGAAGCGTTTATGCTCTCACACAGAGACCACCGGGTGGCGAGTAACCTGGTGGATGTCAGGTCCGTCAGATGATGATGACACGTTACAGTGGTCAGAAGACGCTGGCAGAATGCAGACGGAATAAGTCTAAATAAAGAAGATTAAATGATCCTTTTTGAGCACAAAGATCTTTAAGAGATGCCAACATTGTGTATTTTCCTCTTAATAATAAGCTGTAGCAGTTAATAATTCAGTCATGAAAATAAATGGAAATTGGAGTTTATTTAATAAATTACCAATAAATCATATTAATCTCACTTTGCAGTCTAAACACACGCAGCCAAAACAGTAAAGCAGCAAAATGTTTGATACAGTTTCTGATTGCAGCAATCCTCTTTGTCTACCCGTTAAAGCATTATGTTAACAACGCACTTCCTCTGTTAACGTGGACATAATGTCATTGTCATGTGTGCGTGTTTTGTTGACTTGATGCTGAGAGGGACAGATGCAGACTAGAAACACCTAAAGAAACTTAGCAAAACGGCTTTAACAGGCTGCGCTTGCTTTATCGGCTCATCACTTTTTGTTGCGAGGGAACGCAAAAGTATTGTGTGCTAACGCAAGGGAAAAAAAATTATCCTTGTTCCCTGGGGGGCTCCGTAGCAGCATCAAATGTCCAGAGCAAAGTGAAAAGGAAGTAAAGCTGTGATAATGAGTAGAAGATGACAATCTTACACATTTACTTTGTGTCAGTAGTCTAATTCCAATAATGATAATAATTTCAGCTTTACTTTGCAATGTACCCATTCATTAGGTAAATCTGTAGCATCTGTTTGGTAGAAAGAAGAAAAGGAACAGATTGATTTCCATAATGATTTCTGTTCATGGTGAAACACGTAGAAAGGAAAACACATCAGTTGGTGATAAACTGCAATCTGACTCCTGCTGTATAAAATTCCCTTTATTGCCTGTGCATCTTAAAACCCACATCGGGCTAATTTTTTGGGAGAATATTGAAAGATGGAAATGAAAATCAGAGATCTGATTTGCACTTTTCCCTTGGTTTAAAAGATTTTTTTAAAAGAAGAACAACAGAAAAAAAATTATGTGGAACTTAACTTTTCTTTCACCGCTGGAGAAAGTACCTCCTGAGGGAGTCACACATGAATGTTCCTCATACAACTGTATCTAATAAAGGTGTCAGACCATTAGTAAGTTTTATTTTTTTAGTGCACCTGGGAAATTAGAAATATTTTCTTGTAATAAGTTTAGATGGCAGAAATAAATGTCTTTTTTTATCAGATACACTGCAGAGTCAAAGCAACAGTGTATGCATACAGTAACCTTTCTATCAACACAATGCTTCAAAGACCTACAGAGAGGTACAGGTACAGGGAGATTTTTTAACGTCTAGTATTGAACAAAAGATGGCTGTGTACTAACAGAGTTTGCATGAACACACACACACACGCACACACACACTGAAAAACAGGGACTTATTTCTTCAAGAAAGACATTTCATTAGCCTAGAAATTACACTTAAATGATAAAGAGCCACACAGAAAGTTTTTAATCCAGTGATGAGAAGCTGAAATTACAGAAATCTAGAGGGAGTCTAAGAGTCAAGTCAATTAACAAATCATATCTAGATAACTTAGCTTGTTTCATTTATGAGGTTTGAGACAGAAAAAGAATCCGGGAACTGTAAAAGATAGAACCAAAGGACAAACTATCTACTTTTTACTTTTTATTTTTCTCCGGGATAAAACCGTGCCTTTGCAAAAATACCAGTTGTTTAATTGTTATGACAGTGTGATGAGTCATTTTAATTTACTATTTACTTTAATGTTTAGGATTAGAGAACCGTTGTTTGAGCATAAAATGATACAATGTGGCATTTAAATGATTTAATTTGATTGTTCTATAAATATAAATAATGACTGATATAAAAGATTTTACATCTAATCCCAGGTTTTCAGTTTCTGGATCAAATACGGGGCTAAAGGGGTTAAACAGGAGTTTAAGAGAGTAGAAGCTTACAACACCAAAACTTGTGTCTAAGGTCAAGGGCCATTGTGCATATTCAGACTCCTTGCACATAAGCAGGGAGGGAAACAGTGCTGGAGGCCTTCCAGAAGAGCACTCTGCCGAACAACAGCTCCACATTGATTGAGTCTGAGCAACAGGTCAACTGAGAGCCTGGAAATCTTAGTAGAGAACAGCACAGAAAATCGAGAGTTCTAACCAGAGGGAGAAGGACAAGAAGGTTACATTAAAAGAACATTTAAAGGACATTATGATACTGTTTGGTGTTTCAGCCATTCACAAACTGCAGATGTACGGCTCCCTTTAACTTATTAAACAGATTCAGGTGTCATTCTAGTAAACCACCCACAAATCAAATCATTTATTTTCAATTTTATTTTAGAGAGGGAAAAAAACATTTGGATATTCTATTTTAGTGCAAAACAGTGAAAATGTACACAAACTGTACTAGGCAAAAGTTTGGACACACTTACCCACTAAATTTCAGTGGGTAGGGATCTCCAAACCTTTTGTACATCTTATGAATCCAAAGGGCATGTTACTGTACATATTCAACGTGTCTGAACTGTAAATTTTAATAACATATGGTCTATTTAAAGATAGAAGTCTGGACATAATGAAGTCCTTTTTCCAGAATCATGTCTCTATCTCCTGCAGTTTCTGAAATGTCCCAGTCAGATCAAGCCCATCACGTATTCTTACACACTAAGTGTACATTATCCCTTAATCTACTGGTAAACATATTATCTGATTGATTTGAAGCAATTAACATAAAACATGACATTCAGGAAAATTCCAAATTTTATCTTAAGCTGCTGATTGAACATTTCTTCTGCTTTACCTTCACAAAGGATTTCATCAGTGGACTGTTAACACATGCAGATGACATTGACAGTGTGGACCTTATCATTAACAATGAGCACTTCTTGCATGGGAGATGAGCATCTCATTTTGAAAGCTGGGCATCATCACCTTCAGCGGAATTTTTGTGAAAGTTTTCTGACATTAATTGACCTCCGGTAGACAGCAAGTGCTCATTTACAGGTGAAGAGCCGGCTGTGGTGAAATAGGGTGGATGACTCATTCATGTAATGATGTTCCTGTGTGTTATTTTAAATGACCTCATCCAGCAAAGTAATAATATTATCTCCTTAATCAGAAAATAGAACTCTATTCTGTCACATTCTACTCATCCTGGTGGAATAAGCATTGAAAGACATGGAACAATTAAACTGAACTGAATGCTGTTCACGCTCCTGCATCCTGTTGTCATGTTCCAGTCATTGCCCTCCAGATTAGATAAGGATGGGACAGGAATGCCTGCCACCAACCTTATAGACAAACATCTGTTCCAAATTCCCACCGGAGGGGACGTTGGATGAAGATTCCTGAAAACCAAGATGGCTTCATTGCAAAAGCTGACATCTTCTCAACTTATTTCCCTCAAGGTTCTGAGTTTCTTCTTGCCATCACAGAAAATCCATCTGAAGACAGATGCTAGTTAATTTATTTATGCATTCTTTGTGTTGCATAATAGATTCTGCTTCCTTATAACAACTGCCATGCATGTCAGTGTTTATCACTGAGAAATACTCTGTAAGTCAGTTGGGAAATACCCCCCCACAATTAGAACAAGACAGCACAACTTTTCTAAGATAGAGGTAAAATTTAGCCAATGGTTTGTGCTCCATGTTCGTCAGTGAATTGTCTTCAAGCTGCGCCAGTGTTTGGGTGTTTCTCAACATCATTCCCCACCCACAGATCTCCTAATCCATCCCACTCCACAGCTTTGGTCTTAAATGACAATGATGACTGATCCTTAGGCAATAAACGGCACACAGTAACTAAGCTGACTAGGAAGCAAAGACACAAAAGCACCTTTAGTGAGGGGGCCCTTTAGAGCTAAAATAATGATTATTGTCTGCCATTAAAACAAACCAAATGCTCATCCACATGTTTTGGGAAGCAGAGAACTGGTTCTGAAAGTGTTTCTTTTGCTGATAACTATATGTACTGTTTGAATATGATGCAGGCATGTTTTATTTATTTAAGCTAAATTATGAGAATTAGATTATCTTGAGAAGGAAAGATTAAAATAAAATTGGAACATATGATTATGTGGTTTTGGAAATAGTGATATACAGTGTTTAATGTGTGTTATAAACATTTATGTCCCCTTACACTTTAAATGTTGGAAATAAGAGGAATATTCATTGAATTTCTTCATAGTGGATGAAAAAAGTAATCTGAGACTGACACTGACAGAGCACAAAAGTGGGTACTTAGCAGTGTAACTGTAACAAAACAGAGCAGAAAAGAGAATGTTTGGGTCTGTGTTCATAGTAGCATCTAAAAGTGAGTGTCCACATGGGCATTAAATCAATAACTTAACCAAGTGAGTTATCTAAATCATTTTAGTGTGTCTGGAACAAGTTATGCAGCAGTTGACTTCACTCATATTTTATTATCAGATCACTTCAGGATCACATGCAGGTCTAAGCTCTGTCAGGTCAGATTTTTATTCTACAGTCTGAGGACTCAGTCACTGCACTCAGTCTTGGCACTGTGGATGATTTAAGTTATGATTGCATAGCCAAAAGTAGTTTTGAAAATTTGACTCTAAAAGACTTTAACAATAAAAACAAAAAAAAGCCACATCAAGTGTCACAATTCTACTCATAGTTCAACGTAGCTCCCACGCTGCTTGTTAGCCACACCTACCTCATCAGCCAACTCAGGTCACCTGTATACCATTAGTCTGCCACGCACCAAACAGCCAGTATATAAGCTTCCCAGTTCATTCACTCCTCCTCAGATTGCCTTTGCTGTGCTTATGCAAGCGCTTCCAGTGCTTTTTCTGCTTTGATCTTCTGTAGCTGATTGCTTGTTTCAAATCCATCCTCTGTGTCTACGCCCTGAATGTTTCTCATGGTGTTTTCTGCCTACCTGCAGTTATACCTGGTTTTGACTTCTTCTTCTGCTTCCTTCATTCTGAACTGTTGTCTACAATAAATAAGAAGAACTGAGCCCATCTTGTCAGTGTGCTGCCTGTTATCAGACTAAGCCAGTGATGCTCTTGGACTTCTCTCATCTCCATTTGATTGCCTTGTTGATGCAACTCTCACCACATAATCACACTGACAGTTTTAATTAGAAAATACAGGGGGACAAGTGTTTGGCATTAGACTGGATTTACATTTAGAAGTTGCTTTTAATGAGGGGAAGATATCTGAGTATAGCACTTCTTTTCACTGTACAATTTAACACCCTTTCAAGTATGTGTTGAGAAGTATAATTATAACATCACATATTTACCCTGAATCCCTACTAAAGCATGTCACTGTGTTTGAATTATTGCAGCTATTAGTTCTTTTGCATTTTAAAGGTGTTTTTGTTTATTAATTCTCAGGTAAGGAAATATGTTAATTAGGACAACTGAGCAAGGAACCCGAGAACCAACTGCAAATATCATTAAAAGTAATATGGTAACCACCTAGAGACTTGCATCAGAGATTTTGGACAGCACATTACTCAGCCAGCCAACTTTCATTAGTGAAAGAGAAAGTTGTCTCTACATCTACAAGCACCATAATCAAAAGCTTGTTTACTGCCTCACATTGTCATTTTTATCCATTTTGTGCAACTTTAATAAGTTTTTCCCACCATAATGAGAAGGTAATTAGTATTGGTTGGTAGCTCATAGTCATGCTTTAGTCTATGAAGTCCATACATATCAGTATTTATAAGCTTTATGTTTTTTTTTCTTTCTTTTTTGTCTCATTTCCTTTTTCAATTGCATATTACATGTTACAATTGCAGATGGTCAGAATACTTCCTGTGGATTTGCAACTATAATTACCATTTTTTAAATAAAGTGGAAAAATAAGCTAGGACATAATGAGTGTATTAAATATGTGCAGTTCGAAGTTGATGGTTTAAAGTAAACTTGATTTTTTCCCATCCACAACACTTCTTTCATCTGGCACAACATGGGTCTAATTAATAAAGAAAATTAAAATGAGGTGCGTCGAGCGATTATCATTAGTGATTATAATTAATATTTCTTAAAGCAGTTAAAGGTTATTAAGCAGCATTAAATCATGACTGTCAGCTCAGGGCCCTATTATAATCTGAGCAATCACTGACAGTAAAATTTAATTTCAGATTCATCCAAACTTTTTATTGCATTGATATTTTCTAACGTGTCAGGGTTAGATTAGTTTTATTAATCAAGCATTTGATCTGTAAACTGCACAGAAAACAGGTAAGACTGATGCAACTAAACTGTATTTTTTCTTTTTTTTTTAAAAATAAAAATAACACAAGTCTTTTAAAGGATATATGACGGTGCAGACAATTCCAAAGAGAAGCTGCAGTGTAGTGAAATACTCAGGTTATAAGAGACAACACATGAGTTTCATCACTTTAGCGGGTTTTTTGTTTTTTTGCTGAATGAAATGAATTTGAATTAGATCCATCATCCCAGAGGGGAAAGTATCATCTGCAACGCCTATTACCCATTAGCTTTCTAAATGAATTTTTTAAATCAGAATCAATCCAATATAGCCTGGTGAAAGGAAAAATTGCTGGGCTCAGGGAGGATTTCTCTGCAAATTCCTCTGATACGGTACACGACAGGAAGCCAAACATGTCTCTGACAAAGAAGCATTGTTGCTGGTCAAAGGAGACACTGTGGATTACACGGTTTTGGTGATCGGTCCTCTGTTCCTGCATTATTCAGGAGACAAACTGAGCACGCTTTGATGCGTTCAGGGATGAGGGCTGTTTCTTCCACACCACCAGCTCTGCAACCTTTAAAACAGAGCATGAGCACAACCATTCAAACAAACAGGAATGTGCACTGAAGCACAATCTATTTAACACAATCACCATCTTCACCAACTCTGCCAAAAGGAAAAGTGAAACACTTTTATTGCTGTAAAGACACTGAGCCCCACCTGAGACATCCTCCTCCTCAATTACCCACTGCTGATTCCACTAAGCCTCAGCCATTCGAGACCTAATTTGACTTTATTACAATAGCCACGTGAGAGATGGTGCCATTAATCAAATAGAGGAAGCAAAGAGTGAGCAGACACCCTGGAAAGCAAAGAAATGAACTGCAAAGAATGCAGCAGTGTCTCTGTTCTACTTCTGCCTGGGAGAAAGAGCATGTGAGCCAACATCCATCATCCCTCAAATGAACCACAGCCTGCACCAAAGACAATGATGCTGTATCTTTCAAGGCAGTAAAGCAGATGTTTCTAGCCTCATTCATGCCTAGAAAAACAAGTGTTACCCACTGAGCAACTCAGTGTTTAAATTGGTATTTTCTCTACAATTCTTTGAATTGATATAGACAAAGGTTGAAAAGTGACAATTCAGTAAAGATCCACATCCAGCCAAGATGATCATTTCAGCATGTTCATTGTTATGTATGGAGCTCTAACACAACTGTCATTTATACAGGTTTTAATTTGCAACCTCTTCACCGACTTCCAGATCCAAACTGATTGAGCTCACAGGTTACTGCTGAATACTGATTTACACAATTGTATGTTGCTCATATTGCAAGGACACTATTAGAGGCCTGTCTCAATAAATCAGTGTGCAACATGGTGACACTTTGATATCATTTACATGTAAATTATAGAACACGTAAACGGCATGGCTATTAAGATCTGTGCATACCAATGATGGGGATATTTGATCACACAAATATTGTATCTAATGGTATTTAAAGGATGCCTTAGCATCTACTGGTTATGTATTTTTAATGGTGTTTGTAAAACAGCAAAGTAATTGGCCTATGCTTTTATTGCTTTTTTTATTATCTGCTTTTTAAAAACACAATTGTTTTGTCATGGTCTGAGGTTGGTCTATACAAAGTTAAAAAAAAATGCTTATTTTAAAATCCAAAGCATAAAATCAATGCTGAAATAATATTCTACAGACCAGTATGTTAATTAGGAGGCGTTACATTTGATTATTTCTTATCATCCTTGTTGTTAAACTTCATTTTGCTCCAAAAGTAAATTTCCTAAAGAAGAATCTGTCATAGGAAACATCTGGAGATGTAATTTCAAAAGCAAGGCAAATAAAGAAAACTGCAATTAAAAGCAGTCAAAACTTAAACGGGAGCACATTAAATCAGGCTTGACTAATTTTATTGCATGTTTTCTCTGAAATATCATCCCTTTTTTTTCTATCCAGAATCACAGAAGATGAAAGTAAAAAAAAAAAAAAAAAAACACTAAGCTTTTTTCCATTTTACTTTGGGAACAAATGACACCACAGGCAATTAGTATCAAGACAATGGAGCCAATCTATGTAATGCTTTGTTTTCCATCTGCACTGGTGAGTCCACTGATTTGTTTTGGGGGGGAATCAAAGATATTTGCCAAAATAGCTTTTCCAAATTGTCAAACAAGCTGTGCTTGTGTGTTCTGTGGGTCTGTTGGTTTAAAATGTAGATGACTGCAAGGTTTAAGACTAAAATTTAGATTGCACTGTAACCTAAAGAAATAACTAATTTTCAAAAGAATACCGTAGTTTGTTAATGTAATGAAGGGAAGCCTCATTTGTCAGCTTGACTGATTCTTGCAGTTGAACCCACCATGACAGAAAAATTGTTTTTCTAACAGATGGCTCAGCTTGGAGAGCAAGAGCTGTGATCAATTACTGCCTGCTGGAAGAGGAAATAGAGTTTTGCACAGAGATATTAGACACAAGGGTATCAATAGTTGGTGAGCTCTCATCCAGACATCACCCTTTTCATACCAAAGCAACAGTGCAAGAAAAACTGTTGTAAATGGGTCTGCAGGGGTTGTCTGACTAGCTTTGAAATCCTGCTCACAGTCAGAGCTCAGACTGACACCAGGATGGAGCTGCACATCAAAAAAGTAGAACATGGCTAATCATTTGTGATGTGGTGACCCTATCTATAATCTTCCCTTTTAATAATTAAGATGGATGATAGAATGATCATAATCTTTGTAACTTAGAGTTGTATAACTTTATTTCAGAACATTTCAAAGGCTGATTTAATTTTTTTCTGATTAACCTTCAAGCTGTCAGTTCTGCCACTCAGTCCTCAAAATATCTCATCATTTCATCAGCACCTACAGCAATATGCACTTTCACTTGGGTGCAGTACTTTTCTTTTCAAACTAATCACCTGTTTACAGTATTATAGAAAATCTGAGGGATGCAGATACTGTCTCAGTTCTGCTCATACCACACTGGCTTCTGCTGATGAGCTCTAGAGCCTCGGAGACTACAAAGGCAACATCTGCAGTATTTTTCAAATTTCTCGTAATTTAATGAATTGCAAATCTGTTTGGGAGTGTTTATTCAAAATGACCACAGACATCTGGTCAGTGTGGTACCACAGCTAATTGTTGCCTGTTATATTTACGGATGTGTCCTCAAACAACAGCAGCGAGCATGGGTTTATTTTTGGGCAGAGTGTAAACTGATTGCACAGGCCTTCAAAAAAAAGCTCATAAAATGTACATAATGTAAGAGCAAACACACACTTGGTGCTATGCAGAACAGAAGCATGATTAGAGGTACAGAGTCAGCCATCCAGTTACAGTTGCTCATTCTTGCATTCGACTGCAGAAAGCAGAGTAGGATAAATTCATTAAATGTTCAAGCCAAGGCAAGGCAGTTTATCTGTATAGCACTGGCAGTTTGTTCCACTTGTTTGCAGCATAACAGCTAAATGCTGCTTCTCGATGTTTAGTCTGGACTCTGGTCTGGACTCTAAGAGCTCTGCTAGGTTTATATTCTCTGAACATATCACAGATGTATTCTGGGCCTAAACTGTTCTGGGATTTGTAGATCAGAAGGGTTTTAAAATCTATTCTGTGACTGACTGGAAGCCAGTGTAAAGATTTTAAAACTGGTGTAATGTGTTCAGATCTCTTAGTCCTGGTTAAAACTCTAGCAGCAGTTTTTTGGATGAGCTGCAGATGTTTGATGCTCTTTTTAGGAAGACCTGTTAAAAGACCATTACGGTAATCCAGTCTACTGGAGATGAATGCATGGATGAGTTTCTTCTGGTCTTTCTGGGAGACTAAACTTTTAATTATGTTGCCACATCAACAGCTGTCTCAGTAACAGCTTTGATGTGGCTGCTGAAAGTCAGATCTAAGTCTATCAACACTCCAAGGTTGCAAACTTGGTCAGTGATTTTTCAGTGAAATGATCTTTTTTTTTTGTTCTTTTTCATTCAGTTGCAGAGATTCAAGTCTTACCAACAAAAAAGTGCACAAAATCTGAATTTTAAATTAGCTCTAAACTACAGTTTTATGTGTTTCTGTGGTAGATGTTTGGAGATACATCTGAGT
>JBAMHW010000003.1:29182091-29212942 GCA_037177495.1 Rhadinocentrus ornatus
TATATATATAATACAGTCAGTCAGTCATTATCTGTACCGCTTATTCCAATACGGGTCGCTGGGTAAACTGGGGCCTATGCCAGCATTGTTTCAGGTGAGAGGCAGGGTACACCCTAGACAGGTCACCAGTCCATCGCAGGGCATATATAATACAATATACAATTATACTGTATATATATAAATTTGACATCTGTGTTTAACAACTTTGGGAGTTTTTTTTTCTGTGCATGGCATGATGAAGATGGGCTTAAGTAAATTATTAATTGAATGTAATTTATTACACGTCAGACTTGACAGTTATTATACCGGAATAAGTGTACTGCGGTTGAGCTGTTGAGGACATAGCCAACATTATTCCATTATCTGTCTTTATTTATAAATATCTTGACACTCATCCCTGCTTCATTGCATGACTAATTTGCAGACAGGTGAGTGTGTCAAGTGCCCTCCATGTGCATGCATTCAAGACAAACGCAGCAGTGTTGTGAATAGGTACTCAGTTGTAAAATTAGCTTTAAGAACTCTATCAATTGAATTTAAAACTAATCTTGGATTAGTGAGGATAATGATTTAACCAGGACAACAATGCAATCTGAATGCTGGCCTGTGGGAGGGTGGCATATAAATTTGGCCATGATACAAAAAATTATATCTAAAAATAGAAATAAAAAGGTTTTTCAGGTTTTAGAAAATTACTTTAAAGTACTTCTCTATGAGTGAAGTTTTTTTGCATCACTTTTGTGCAGGCAGTTTATTTAGTTACTCAATCTCTGACTGATCATAACCATCTTCTTCACTGTCTTTTTTTTCTACATGTACAAAAGCCTTGTTTCCATAATGAAAATTACAGTGGTTGTTGCCTGACTAGGTAAGCACCCATTTCTGAAAGATTAAAGCCAGTACAATTAGCCATAGAAAAGATGAAAACGGGGGACAAGATTCAAATTCATTTATTCATTAATGAGTCATTTTAACAAAGCACAGAATTAAATCAACTAATAAAAAGTCTGTAAATATATGTGTAAATATAGGCTTACATATGTGCATACTGTACCCAGGACAGAAGGCTCAGTAATGAAAGAAAACTAGATTTAGACTTATCATATATTATATTTGCATCCTGTATAACGTTTTGGATTTTCTTTTTTAACCCTGTATGCATCAGTCAGGATGGTATATTTGCAAATTAGCAATTTCATTGGACATATATCTAATACACTGCCATGCACTGAAGAATAAATAAATAAATCATTAGATTTAATATATATACATATATTGTAATTTCCAAGTTTGCCTCAGTGATTAACAGGGCAAGAACATTATACAGTTGTAGTTTTCTAGATTATTAATTTTATATAAATATGACCACATATTATTTTATACATATTTTTCATAAAATAGATCAAAATAAATTAAATAAAAAGCCAAATAACATTATAATTAAAGAAAAGCACGACTGTACATGTCTAGAGATAAAATATTGGATATGGAAAAAAATGGGGCACTATTGTTTTATAATTTCTCCATCAGAGGGTTAATGTATTTTTTTAGAAGCAGATGTCATGTATATGTGATTACGTGCTGAAATGCCTGTTTTTACGTAGGATGAGGAAGTCAGAGGTAATGATTTATTCCGTTTAATGTTTTGTGCATGCAGGTGGAAAGAGAAGCAGAGGTTAAAACATGAAAAACAAACAAATGCTTTAAAACCTTCTCCCACTGGGTCAGTACAGCTCCGATAAAATGCTTTTGAATTTTCAAGCAATAAAATATGAATAATTCTTCATGGGTATTCACCACAGCATGCACCGCTGTGCGTGCGTGTGTGTGTGTGTGTGTCTTTGCTGCTTCTCCACAACAGTAACCCATTCTCCACCACCTCACTCCCCAAAGAAGCTGTGACAAATGTGTTAAACAGCCTCTAGAGTATAACTTGAAACTTGATGATCTACATCTGTTTAAGTCCACATAAACATGCAGTCTAGAGCACAATCACACTAGGGGTTCATGTCTGAAATGAAGAATGAGGAACTGTTCCACATGTCCACCTAAATCACACTCATTTATCAAACTGCAGGAGAACTGAACGGGACTGGATATCTGATTCATTAAACTGTGTCAGCCCACCAGAAATAAACCTGTTGCACATGTTTAGCTATAACCACCAAATGAAAAACATGTAGAGTAAATAGCAGGGTGGCATTTCAAAAAGAGACCTGCCCTACATATTTATAAAAAAAGTGAAAATAGCAGTTTTGCTTTTGGATTTTGGCTGCAGGGGTTTCCACCACAGGGGAGGGCTTTATTTTACTGCCTTTAAATAGCAATTAAAGGCTATCATAAGAATACAATTTGGCAAGCAGTTGTGTTATCTCTCAGCTGCAGAGTCAAATTAAAAATAAATAGTTTACCAAACACTCAATTTATTTTTTTTCTAACTGCATCACATAAATTCTGAGCTCAAAAATAAATGGTTTGATATTAAACTTGTAATAACATTATTAAGGTCATGTTCTCAATATAAAGGCTTGAAGCACGTGTATATTTGCTAATGTCCCCTTAAGCAAGCAACATCAAAGAACACCAAGAGAGAGGGACAGACACAAATGCACAACCATTTTGCAGATGTGTCATCATTATCAGTGTGCAAGACAAAGCATGCATTTTTATTGGATAAATGTTCATTTTAATGCCTATATATGATGCATGTGTCAATTTAATAGCATGCATGACTGTTTATCCTGTTTTACCATTCACTGCTCCAAACAAGCCTGCAATAACAAGTATGCATGCAATTGTCATGTGTTTTTTGTTCCACTAAGGGATGTTTTGAGCACTTTTTGTAGAGTGGATGACCATGCTTCTCTAAATGATTTAAAGGTAAGCCTGCCATTAGTGCTTCCTAAAAACTGATTTCAGACAGCCTGTGAAATAGGAAACAACAAACGTCTATGCAGATGCCTGTGGCTGAAATAGCCATGCAGCATTTCCTCATCAGATTGTTATGGCACAAAAAAAAGACCAAAAAAAAGGAATGAACCCAAGAAAAAGGACACCTGTCCATTTACTGAATCTTTCATCTGTCAGATGTAACCATCCACAGGATCCACCATAGCTAATGTAGAAAGCCACAGAGGCACGTGCATGTCCATAGTCTCTGTTTTTTAAAGCTGGATTACTATTATGCGCCCTTTGTCAGGTCTCCTGTCAGGAGACCCCAGAGGTTCTAGTACATCCAGAACAGCACTGCCAGAATCCTGGCAAGGACATGAAAATTTGACCATATGACCCCAGTCCTCCTACTTCCTTCACTGGCTCTCGGTAAATGTCAGCTTTGAATACAAACTCTGTCTCCTCGCATACCAAAGCATAAGTTGCAATGTACCAGTTAAGAAACTCATCTAACACCTGTAAAAATACATGAGAAACTTCCACAACAAAGAAACTCAATTTTTAATCCCCCTTCCAGGACTAAACTGCACACAATGGAAGATGCCTACCAGGAAGCAGATCCACTGTGGAATGCCCTGATCCACTACCTGAGAGCACCACTGACAGTAGAGTCTAATAAATTATTGAAAATTTCCTATTCTTAAGAGTGTAAAAATGCATGGATTTTTAACGTGTTTCATTATGTTTTCATGTGTATTTTTGTTATTTTCACTATGTAGCACTATATAAGATTTGTTTTTTTCCCAATATTTAATACTTATTAAATAGAATTTAGCGTTATTATTCCTGTTTTATTAGACCATTCATATCCAAGGCAGTTATTTTCTTCACTACAGGCATTTTTATATTTCAAACTAATAAGTCTATTAGTTTTCTGCCATCTCTGCATTTAAAAGTAAAACACCCAGTTCTAGAGATTAGTCACTCAGCACATCCATGAGTAAACAAGCTATAAACATACTGCAGCTAAGTTACTTTAAACTTTGGCTGAATTTCAGATGTTCACCACCTCAAGAATTTTTCAAAAATACAGATAAAACTTTTAGAAGTAAGACACGTTATTTGTGTGAGTGTAGCTTTTAAATGGCCTGAATCACACAATAGTGTGGCAGACTGATGACGATGATGATGGTAGGCAGATGTAGAACGAGAGATAACAGGATATCACATTAGCAATCCTTTCTGCTCAGCCAGTGTAAAAGCACAGGCAGAGGAGACTAGCTGTAATTTGGGTAATTTTGCTCTCCGCTTTTCCCTTTTCTTTAATGACAATAATTATCTGTGGAAAACATCTGTAGATGTGGTGTCTCCATCCTCACTCCCCCCGCTTTCTTTGTCTGATCGATGTATTTTTCCCACATCTATGTCTTAATCACCCATGTGCCTTTTCTTCCTCCTCCCCAGCTTTCTTTATCTCACTCTCCTTCTGTCTCTGACTCAGTTTCTTTTCTCCTAAATTAGCATCTCCTTCTGTCTAATACTACCGATCTCTCAGTTAATCCTAGTGTCTTAACACGATACCCTGATGTATTCCTGTTGGCTGATTTAAGCATCTCAGAATCCAAAGTGTGAAGATCATCAATAGACTTGGTGAGAGCTCACATGCTACGATGAAATATGGCTCCTTTAAGATTTTTATGGTGCTGCATCAAAAAGTGGAACTGAGATTAACAAGCATATTTGCATCCAAAACATTTTTACTCAGTCTGAGCTCCCCTCTTAGCACAATGAAGTGTCTTGAAACCACATTTGGAGTCAAAGGGCATCACAAAACTGCCTGAAACTTTTACTCACCCCAGTGGTTTTTCCAGTCGACTGGCTGGTGATCCAACAATCTCCCCAAGAGTACAGAACACCTGACCCAAAAAGTCCTAGAAGGAATGAAGAAGGAAACATTGAAAAGAACAGAGGAAAAGAAAGAGGAATGGCAAGATTGAGGATTTAAAGTAAAAGGCAACATATCAGGATTGACCTTATATATTAAATTCACATATTCTACAGTACTACTGTCACTGGAATTGTGCAAATGCAAAACTCAAATAACACTTTCTTCAAAAGAAACTTGTTAATTCATGCACATTCACACTGGAAAGTCATAAAAATTTGGCTTGTGCATCAACAATTTTGTCATGATCATGAAGGTTTAAAAGGAGCTTTTGGTTATACAGATAAATTATATTTCATCCTACACTTGACAGACAACTGTAAACCTTGATAGGTTGGCATTTAAAAAAATCATCTGCTACACAAACTGACATCAAATACAGTTTTGGTGTACAAAAACACCCAAGTTAAGCACAAATGATTAAGTTCTGTAATAAACCTAATACTAACATGATTTAAGTAGGGCTCTGCAGACAAAATAACAATGGAATCCTAAAAATGGAGTGAAAGCTTTCTCCAGTAGAAAAATGCACCAGAAACAATGATGTTTTCCTAAACCTAACCCAGAATTTTTAACTGCCAAAACCTAACAAAGCGACCAAAAACAAAAGTGTAAAAACACATGGGTTTTACACACATGTCAGGTTTCAGGTATCACATTTCCTCAATGCAAGTCAGCTACTAAATAAAACTTTAAAGCACCCAAGGCTGATGTCAGTCATTGTAAGCCCTCGCACGCAAGATGCAGCTGTATCAGTTTCCTGCATTTAAAGAAATTATACTAAAGTAGCTTACAGTATATTATTGTGTGACACCAAGAGATCCTAACCAAGGGTGAGTATGTTATGTCCTTAGAAGGAAAAGAAAATCATCACTTTATAATACAACAAAATGTCTGTAATCTGCTAAGTTTATTAGGATACATATATTCTATCACAAT
Source organism: Rhadinocentrus ornatus (assembly GCA_037177495.1). Taxonomy (NCBI): domain Eukaryota; kingdom Metazoa; phylum Chordata; class Actinopteri; order Atheriniformes; family Melanotaeniidae; genus Rhadinocentrus; species Rhadinocentrus ornatus. The sequence continues at coordinate 29,187,868 of JBAMHW010000003.1, forward strand.
GCAAGTTTTATAATGTGAAATTGCTTTAGCTACACCTGTATACAATCGATTAATACAGACATCTGGATATTTGATTTAGCAGTGACAAAATCCTTGCTGCACACAGAGGCAAACATGCATACCTGAAGTCAGGAGATAACACAGAGTACCTGTTATTCTATTTATGCCTCATGTCTCATTGCCTGTATCCACTTTTGTCTCAGTAGAAGTTGGTGCATCCTACCACACAACAGCTTTTAGGATTTTTCATGGTGGATTTTGGATCAAAAGGATTCAGCATCATCAGACAAAAAGTCCACAGAAAGACATACTTTGTTTTACCCTCTCAAGTGGGCAGGACTTAATCGTCCTTAATCAGTCTTCTGTTTGACCATGACTCACCTGTTAAACACAGATTATAATTTAATGAGTTAAAGAGGATAACAGGCAAGTAGGAGAAGATGGATTCAAACACCATAAACAGTGATAAGAAGCAATAATTCCAATAGTGTTAGTGATTTTGGAGACTTCTTGTTTTGCAGAGACTTTTGTCTCTGACAAGACAAAGTCTCTCAATACTTTTTAGCATCAATATGATCAATGACACCACCTTTTTGACAAGACAGACCAGAAATCATTCATTTTAGCCTTAATAGGCACAGCCAAAAAATAATTCATAATTAGTCAAAAATTTTTATTAATTAATTTATTTATTTTTTATTCCACAAAGTCTTTGGTTTGTTTTGCCAACTGTTTCCACTGACTGTGCAAGTGCCTGGAAAAGTTAATCATGATAAAATTGTTTTAAAAACTGCTGAAAGACACACAAAGTGTTTTGCCCACATTTTGGCCATTGAAGAGTTTTCTGAGACAACAGTTTGGAGCTGCTGAAATGACTTGTTTTTGGCTTTCAGCTGTTTGATTCTGACAAGTAACACCATCTTCCCTCTGAGACGGATCATTAATGAGCGACAGTGGGCATGCAGTGTCAGTGTGAAAGAGATGCAGGGACCTACATTGAGTTCTGCAGGCTTCCAGAAAAGTTGGGCGGCAGCAGCAACAACAACGACAGCAACAATAACAACAGAGCACATCATATACCAAGACACATCACTGTAGCTAACACTCCTAGTGCTGTTCAAAGTGAGAGCGGAAAAACACTGACATGCTGTGGCAGGGCTAAAACCCAGAGCACAGAACTGGTTGAACTGGAGCAACTGATGGAAAAATGCAAATCCCTGTTATCCAAATACATCAAATAATCATCCAGAATGATTATTTTGGTTCATGCTTTTGTCAATGCTTTGTGTCACCATAGTTTCCAGCCTTGATGAATATAAAATTAACATACATGATACTAGTGGAAACAAAAATATTGTGCAATGTAATGTAATACACTGCTTAAAATGGAAACTAACAGGGACAAGCATTGCTTTATGAAACATTTCTATATGACTATATGGAAAGTTATTACACAGCTATTGCTGAAGACCACTTTAACTAAAAAAAAAAAAGACTTATTATTATATATTATAACTAATACATTATGTAGACACAAAAATTAACTATTTAATCAATGTATAAAATTCCAAATATATCTAAAAGCAACATTGTGTAAAGAGAAAAACAATAATTTGTATTTGGATATATACATATGCTCAAGCAATAAAAGGGATTTGCTTTAATCCATTGAAAAGAAAAAAAAAAAAACAATCAAGCTTCAGGCAACACCCAAATCAAACATGCAGATAAAAAAAATAAAACCATGACATTTTCAACACTAACTGAAGTCAAACTCAATCAAGCAATAATTTTCCCCTTTTCAGAGCATTTCAAGCCAGTAATGCAGATTTTACTTAAGGTTGGCTTTAATATTTTTGTGGTTCAAGGTTTGAATAAGTATGTGTACTCACATGTTTGGACAGATCTGGGCTCTTAGAGTCAACGTCGTACCTGAAAGGGAAAGAGATAAAAGCAGAGAAACCATATTTACTTTAAAGCTATAGATGAGACAATACAGGCTCATAGAGACATTTAAACTGATGTGCTTTCAAAAGAAAGTTTTTTAAATAAATCTTGGTGGTCTCCAATCACTGGCAGGAAAACAAAAGAAAACAAGAACATGTTAATCTCCTCTATTAAAAAGTGTGTGTGATAAGGTGGGCGGACATCATGTGAGAAATAAAAAATGTCTTCCAACGTGTAAATTAGGATGAAGGCGAGATGAAAAGAACCTGAAGCTGGGGAAGGGTTCAGCAAGACCTTTTTTCATGTGAGCTGGACCTCACTTGATTTGCATGTCAATATAAAGCAATGAAAGTGAGGGAAATGAAGCATATGTGATGTACCAAGATTAAACATCTGATGAAACAATGGATCCTGCTCACCTTTTAAACAGGAACAAACAGAGAGTAATATTGAGTAAAAGCTCATATTTTATTTATTTATGTTTTTGTTGGTGAGAATGGACTGAACCATCATCATTGTTTCTGTTTCTCATTAGAAACAATGAAAAATTACTGAATGGAAATATTAAAGGAAAGAAGCAGCTGCTGTTTAGCTGAGGAAGTCCATGAGGTTGTATTATAAGCCATTCAGCTTTGGCTTTAACGTGAAATAACTTCCATCCATTTAGCAGTCACACTAACTAGAGGAAAAGTTTAAAAGATTTTTTACAAGCACCACGGTTGTTAAAAAAATGCTGATCTACCTAAACAGAAAACTCCCTGATGACAGGCAAAAAAGTTAATCACAGTAATTAAAATAAAGAGTGGCACTCTGTCACAACACCTATTAACTAATCAGGTGGCCTTACTGTTAAGTCTACCATCCTAGTTACTGTTGCCAATCTTTACTTCTTGCCTTGCAAGTATATTATTTTGTATTTCTTTTTATTTTATTTTTTCAAACAAAAGCAGTAAAGCTCAATGAGTTGACTGATATTATGGACTAATACATTTACCATCAAACATATATTTTGTAAGATAAATGTTTATTTATACCAGTAAATATTATGTGTATGTATTCTTAACATTCAAGTTTTGTGTTAAGATATAGAGCCTTTTTAAAGGATCTTTAGAAGTGTATGTGGATACATAATGAATCTTTACATGTCAGTTTGCTAAAAGGCTAAGGCTAACTTTCTCAGGCAAAAAGTAATTAAAAAAAATATAGTTTTTTTTTTCAAGTATAAAATTTGGATAGATTATATAATGGCTGGAAAATGTGACATTTATAGCTTACATTTCATTTTCGATTTTTCAGTTTTCTAGGTATTTTATTCACACAAGAAAAAAAATATTGCTTTTTCAAAACCACTATTTTTAAGTTTTTTTTTTTCCTAATCAGGTAAGTTTGATGTCTAAATACAAGAAAGCAGAAAGCAAAAAATGAGAGTAACACTAGCCTAATACTAATTAATAACCCCACATAAGAATTAAATCCCAATATCCAGGTTGAAGGATTTACAGCTATAAGCCAATCACTTTACAATCCAAATGGTTTTTAGGTGTTTAGGAATTAACATCTACCACACAGCCACTATGAAGCTGCTGATTTAATTTCCTTTGGAGTTTAGATCCTGCAGAGTCTCTACTTGATTCTGCACCTTACAAGCCCTCACATATAAATGGAGTCAAATGTTGGCTATTTGATGCATTTCTGCAAGGCCAAGTCAAGAGGTTTCTAAGGTGGAGTTCACAGTATTTTACACATTCTTCTCTGGACTGGCTATGATAACTTTTTAAACCTAACAAATCCTGGGACATAGATATTATCAGTGCTGTAAGCTGAGATACAAGATAGAATTTGGATCTCATGGTGTTTGTTTAACTTGCTCCCTTGAGAGAAGTTGAAATAAATGTCATGATTCATAGACTAAAAGCCTGCAGTTTTATTAAAGCGCAAAAACTTTTTCTCTCTTCCCAACACAGATGCACCTCCATGTTTGATTTAACAGCTCATGAGCACTCTGTTTTCATGCATGTCCCTGCATTGTTAAATCCACTTTTTCCACATCTTGTCAGTGGTCATTCAGTAACAAACACTTGTGATGGAAGGAGGGGAGGGTGGGGGAACATTACACATGAACGTTCACACAAGAAATTTGTTGTTTGGATTAGGTTTAGGTTTAGGTTTACTTAATTCAAGGAAAGTGCAAATTCATTAAACACATGACATACATGAGTTAAAAATGCCAGAATTAGCCAACAGCCTATTTTCCATCTATAGTTACTCAAGCTTAGATCTTAAAAAACAGTCAATACAGTGGCTGTTAATCGCGGGTGTTACGTTCTAAAAATAACCCGCAATAGGCGAAATCCGCGAAATAGTCAGCTTTTTTTTTTACAATTATTATAGATGTTTTAAGGCTGTAAAACCCCTCACTAAACACTTTATACACTTTTCTCAAACAGGCATTAACATTTTCACACTTTTATCTCTTATTTAAACACCCTAAAAGTTCAAACCTTCATAGAAAAATAAGTCCAGTATTATAGATGCAGAACACAATGCTTTGTAAAAAAAAATAAAATAAATAAATTTAAAAAAAAGCATGCAAAATCACACTAATAACAATCCACAAAACTGGGAGGCCGCGAAAGGTGAACGCCGTTATAGCGAGGGACCACTGTAATCCTGAATAAAAACATTAAAGACAATAACCAACACATAACCACTCTGAACAATATAGCATTATAAAACACAGCAGTAAAAGCTTATCAATACAAATAGATACATACAAATTGATAGTGTGAACATTTATGAGTCTCAGTCATCTACTTTGATAAGGACTTAAAGACTGATTATGTGGAAAATTGTCTTACTTCAACAGGGATTGAGTTCTACTCTATGGAGCCTCTGATGGACTAAATTGACTCAAGGCACTTTTGCACAGAGGAATAACACAATCTCCTCTAGCCTCTAGTAACACCTTCAGAGCTAGACGTTGACGTAAGCAGACGGTGATCGGGGGACCAGATTGTGTACAACTTTATAAACAAGACACAGATTAGTATATTTTCACAAATTCTGCCAGCTTCTGTAAAATCACAGTGATGGAATGACTTGAATGTAATTTTTTTCATGTAGTTTATGGCCTGTTTATAAAGTAAATATTATAGGAGTCTCTGTAGGCATTTAAGTTATGATGGAATAAGAAGTATTTCCCCCTTCATGTTTTCCAGTTACTGCACTCTTCTACTTCCCTTCAACTTATGATTCTTCACTTTTCTGCTGCATGATGTAAAATTCAATGTTTTCCAGTTAGATAAATCTACATGGAAAGAGCTTACACATTTCACTATTCACATGCAGAGATTCTCCTCTTGCCATGTGGACACACATCACCCATGGAAGACAACAGCTTACAGATACTTTGCTATCTCAATATATAAATTGAAGAACTGTGATATTACTATATTTTATGTATACAAAAACAATTGTTGCACAGTTTTTGCTGAAACTAAGTTGGTATGTTATGTAACCCAGAAATTAACAAGCAAACAAAACACAATACCAAATAGAGTAAAGCTCCTTCCCTTTGGAAATACCATTACTTTTCTACTAAATTAATCACAACCAACTCAATCTATTAAAAATGTGAAATAAGAGCAAAACGAACATCACTGTATTTATGTTAATCTATAAAAAACTGTGATTTCCCCAGGCTTATCATTAAAAGGTTGTGTTTTAGTATAAAGTTTATTTTGTGTCTACATTTCAACCTGATACCTATTAAATAAAATAGGTGATTTGTAACATGTGGTAAACATTGTGAACGGGTTTATTTTCCGTTAAACCATGAGGATTTCCTAACCCTGACCACATAGTTTCCAATGCCTAAACATAACTCAGTGGTTTAAGATCTTAAACCTGACTAAACACTTAGTAAAAGTAAAGTTTACATGAGGCAATGGCACTGTGTCTAAGAGGAGACAAATAAATAAATAATAGAAAAAAACTCTTCGCTGATGGTCAGGTGTGTAACCAAACATACTTTTAGCTTTCAAGTGCTTTCAACTCTCATAGTCATTTTTTGGGGGCAGTTTCTCAAGATACTGTGAGACAATAACTCTGCTGAGTTTGTTAATTGTTATTATTAGACCCCTAATCACAATAAGAAAACACTGCAAGATTTGCAGACGTGCTGTTCCTACATGTAGGTGAGATATGCTTGTAGGGGGTTTACCAAACCGGTAGTTTTTACATTAAGCTCATAGTAATAGCAGTAAAATTAGCACAGAACAGAAGAAAAATGGCATAAAACAGAGAGGAGAATATAAAAGCACTCACAAGTCAAAGCGAAGATTCTGCTTCTCCTCAAAAAAGTAGTCCAAGATGTACTTTCTAACAAAGTCGGGGTTCAGAGTGTTGTCTATCACTTCTGTTCGGCCAAACTGTAGAAGGAGCAAAACAGATAGAGATAAAAAAAAAGAAGAATGAACAAAGAATAAGCAAGAACACAAACTGTTAAAAAGCTTATACAGTTAGTAGTGCAGTCTGCTTGCAGTTAAAACTTTGTCTCCATTTTATCTATTCTTCAGACTTTAAGTCACCTATTGCACATAAATAAACGTGAATTAGCATAAGCCTGATTAATGGCACTGCTTTCACACGCTGCGGCTGTGCAGAAGAATCCAAGGGTGTGTTTCCTGGTTCCTTGATCCTCACCCCTCGCTCACATTAATTACAGCAGGATAACCCACTCGTTAACCCCACAGAGAGAAAGTGATAAAATAAGAAACGAGAAAAGTCAGTGTGCAAAGACACTAAAGGGACAGAATAGAGGAGAAAAGAAACAAGAAAGGAAAATGGTTGAAGATGTATGGAAAGAAGGCAAAAGAAAAAGGGGCACTGGACAGAAAAAGAAAGTGAGAGAATGGAAGAGGGAAAAAGCAAAGGGGGAGAAAAAGTAGCGATTAAGGATTTCTAATTAGAAGGTTTCACACTCTCAAAGTGCCAAATGTAGATAAAAATGCCAGAGAAGGGCTGGCAAAGACCCAGTAATGCCACATGCAAACATTGCACAACAAGCTGATCAACACTTTTAGATTTGGGAGACAGTACATACATAAAATATTATTTCCCTATTACATGTATATTCAATTAAATACTGTTTTAAAATGTAATAGAATTTATTTTATTCCTAAAGAAACCATATTTACAGTAAGTACATCGTTGACATCAAGGCTAAATTCAAACCCAGTCATTGGCCAGGTGTGTGCAGGTGAGACAGGAGGCAGAGATTGACCCTACCCCCTTTTTCCCCATTTGTTTGTGCAAACAAATCAGCAGAAATCCCTTCAAGCGTACGATTTAACCACACTCAGCCTTGTACTTTTCTTGTATCTGTTCCTTCTCAGTGGCAACTGACAATGCCAACTTTAAAGCCACAAAAAGCCCATATGTTTTATTTCTGTAATGTGTAAGAACTGTAAACGGACTAATCATTTAATAGTAAAAAAGAAAACAAACAAATAAAAAAACGCTTTTGAAAACTATTATAAAAGAAATTACATGAAACCAGTCACCTTAACATTGGTGTTCTCTTTGTATTCATATGGACTCAATAACAGAATATTTTAATTTCCCATCAACTTGGGAGAAATGTAAAAAGAAAGGACACTGATATCCAATATGTGTGACACCCTGAGTTTCGAAGAGACCTGCAGGTGTTGATGAGCCTGTGAGAACATGTGAGCAAAGAGGTGGGTGATGGCAAGGATGAGCTCTGTAATGTGATTTCCCTACTGAGTGCAAGAGACAGTACTGTGCTGCAGAGTTCATTAGATGCTGCTGGGCTGCTGGAGTTGGCTAATGAGAATGTGGCATGAAGTCCCTGACCTGCACCCTCAACATTAATGCACACACAGCAGCTTGTACAGATAATTGAACATATGGTAAACTGAACTTTTCCGGCAAAAGAACTAAAGCATCTGATAATAAAATAGGGATATGTCTTCAAAACACAGTCACACTGTGAATAAGAGCAAGCTTCTTAAAGTATCTAGTTAAAGGGGAGTAGTACTTAGATGTGAGGATAATCCTCTACTGTCTGTAGTTTTTCTTTCTCAAAGCTGACTATGATTCCATTATCTTTCTTCCCTGCAGCACACAGAAAACAGGGCTGGGGATTTGTGCAGCTCAAATGTCTTGAAGTTTGTTTTTTGGGGGGGGTTGATTTTTTTTTTTTTTTTTGCCAACATGGGTTTTTTATCCTCCTTGCAGCATGTTCAGTAGTAAGAAACATCATGCTGATATACAGTAATGAGCTTGGTGGTGTCTTGTGTTTTCACAGACATAGGCAAATGACACTTGTGTGAATTAGTGTGAGATTGTTCTTTTTTTCTGCTTTAGCCTTCAGTGAAAAGCATTTGGAGTGTTTTTATCAATTTCCAAAAACTAGTGAAGAGAAAAAAACACATAAAAACACAAAAAGCACTGAGCAACACCCCATGAGAAGTGGGGTTGAGTTGGGGTTTTTTTTTGTTGTTAGGTAAAAAAGCTCCAAGCAGCCCACAAAAGAAATTTATTCCATACATGTGAAATACTGTTTTGGTTTTCGTGGGACTACAGATTTGTGTTTGTTTGTTTAAGTTTTTTTGCTTTCAGCTAGTGGGGTATTCCACCAACGTAGCTAAAGAAAGCCAGGCTGTATCGGGAAAGCCTCCCTTGAACTAATACTATCTCAGAATTAAGGCTCAAGCCGTTCTACTAACACATTTCAGCTGCATCTAATTGAGGCTAATTCAAGCCAGGCTTTCATAGCGTGGCTATGTGGGAGGAACGTAGGAAGCCTTGACGAGTGGATGGTGGAAAAGAGGAGCTGGCAGAAAAAGAGAGCAAGCCGAGAGCTGTCATTTTCTCAGCAGCTGAACAAATAATGCTGATGGAGATCAGTGACGTGTGGTGAGGTTCATGGCTGGTGAGGCGCTGACCCCTCTGGAGTCAGTTTTACTATTGTAAGAACTGAAAAGAGCATCATATTTCACTGTTCATTCAACAGCATGCAACTATGCCTGCCTGCCTCACCTGCTGACATTTCTCTACACTTTATTGTACAATCAGCAGGAATAAATCTATCACACATACTTTCAAGATGCACAGACTGTGGAGAGTCATGGTGTATAACAAATGTTTCTGTAAAGTTCATATTGGCGATATTCCCCAGGGATTAAATATAACACCTTCCAGTTGGGTCCTTAAGCAAGACCCTTAATGCCACTGCCTAACCATTGTCGCTTTGGATAAAAGTATCAGCTAAATGAATGTAATGTAATGTAACGATATGCTGAGGAACAGAAACAGGCACAGTTTGTATTGGATCGCACAGTCAGAGGAGGGGCACAGCTCACCACTGCCTCACCCAGGATTTCTGCCCTGTATTTGATACGGAAAATCCTCAAAATCTGCAATTTTTGTGTGGGGTCAGTATGAAAGTATGAAAAATTGCAGCACTGGGGTTTGGTGGGATTTGACAACCTAGAACCTGAGAAAGGCAGTGGAAGTATGATCCCCAAAAGATAGACAGGGATGGGCAGGACCAAAACATGTGGAGGAGAGAGACCAGGGCAGGTCTACACCTATTTCACCGGGGGTCAGCGTCCGGGTAAATACGGGTGAGTTTAGTCTTGGAGGAGTGTATCCGATGAAACACTTTAAATTGAACAAGCGCATGCCTGGCACAGATGGAAGAGGAGTTTATACGTTTAAGAGCTAGTTTCCATTCAGCATCTGTGAAGGGTGAGTTGCTCCCATGCTGTTCAGATAGCCGCAAGGGGGGGACTATATAGCTTAGAGATGTAGTCATAAAGCTTGGACAGAACGCCTCTAGATGTCGGGTCATAAGAAATGAGTTCGTCCAGGGGGGTAGCCGGGGGTTTACTGGGAAAGTTTGAAATCAGATTCTGCACGTAATGTCGCACCTGGAGGAATCTAAAGAAATGTGAGCTAGGGGGATCATAGGTTTGACTTAACTGGGGGAAAGAGGCAAAGTTCTGACCAACAAACAGGTCCTTCAAACACTTGAGGCCTTTATTATGCCAAATATTGAAGGCATTATTCATGGTCGAAGGGGTGAAGAAGTGGTTAAAAGTGATGAGGGAACTAAGTGACAAGCCCTGCAGTCCAAAGAGAAAGACTCTCTCTGAATAGAGAGTCTTTGCAGGAACTCTCTATACAGCCTGGGGGGTTTGCCGTTCCAAATATAAGATCCGAGCAGGGAATTAAGTCTTTTAAAAAATGATTTAGGGATAATAATAGGAAGGCATTGAAAAAGGTATAGGTTAAAAAAAAAATTAAAAAAAAAAAGGTATAGGAACTTGGGAAGTATTGCCAATAGGAAATAGTTCACTTTTATCCAAATTGATCTTATAGCCTGAGAGGAGGCTGAAGGTTTTGAAGAGCGAGAGGATTTCAGGAAGAGAGCTTTTGGGGTCAGAGATTTAAAAAAAAAAAAAAGGATCATCTGCATACAGTGAGATTTTATGCTCCACCCCCCCTAAATATTTCCCAGATCTTCCCGTTGCTACCAAGAGCTATGCCCAGAGGCTCTATGGCAATGGCAAACAGGAGCGGACTCAGCGGGCGCCCTTGACGGGTTCCTCTTTGTAGGGCAAATGGTTGTGAAAAGAGGCCATTGGTGAGGACGGAAGCCGAGGGGGCTAGATAGAGCAATCTAATCCAGGTCAGGAATGATAGCCAGACACCCATCTTATCTAGCGCCTGAAAAAGGAAATCCCATTTCCCTCTGTCAAATGCCTTTTCCGCATCCACAGAGAGGAGGAATTCCTGTCCGACCCGCTCTCCTGAGTATAGAATGTTAAATAGTCTACGAATCGTCTTAATTAGTTTTAATGAATACCATGTTCTTTTTCATTTAATTTTATGTTCAGTACTTGTATAGTTGTGTTTTTTAGTTGCATTGGCGCTGCCCGATTTATTGCTTTTTGACAACAGTGACAGTAGAGATAAGATCAAAAGTGTTATTTTTTATTTTATTTTATACAAAAATGAGTGGCGGGAGTGCAGAATTCTACCAGGTGGAACTTTCTGTTGGGAGTTTCTGTCAGTCCGTCAGACCTCTGACACACAGCTAAGCTAAGCTTCAACATTAGCCTTCCCCTGAGCTAGATCTGGTGCATAAGTTACCATGCTTCAGCGGAATTTCAAATAAGCCACATCAATGGAACAAAACTCTCTCTTAATTGAGCCAGATTTATCAAGATAAGCCAGGCTTTCCCTTAATCCAGCTTCATGGAATATCCCACAAAACTATGATTCTGGTTAAAAAATAAATAAATAAAACATTACACACAGAAATGGACTCGTGGGGGAATGTTAGGGACAATAATCAGGCTAAACTCACTCAAACACTATGGTGATAACCTTGACCAGATACAAGGAAAAACACTTTTACTGAGGCAGCTGAGACATTTACACACAAAAGCTGAGGAATTATGCGCTTGCAAACACAAATACAATGCATGTCCTTAGGAAAAACACTGAGAAGCTTCCACACATAATAGTGAGTTCTCCTCATGTGCTTCCTCTTACATACACATACAAAAGCATTCACACTGCATACTAAAAAGTTCTCACAAACACTAATGAAGTGCTTCCACATGTTTTATTGAAAAGCTTTGAGAAGATTTCAGTGGTTTAGATATGAGGTGCATGCTGATGAACACAACTCTTGAGCACTGCACACGTGTGTTTATTTAAATGGACACCATTTTTTTTTTGTACGTTTGTTAGTTTGGTTTTTGTTTTGTTTTTTACGTCAAGAAGTGCAATCTACTTGTTATGAAGTGTGTTTTTTACTTTGGCCAATAAGCATAACTGCAGTATAACAGCCAGAGAATCAGAGTTTATGCTCTGTCTCGTTGTTATTTTGTGTCCGACCACTGCAGCGCACAGTCCACGCTGTCCCCAGCTGAATAAAACTGCATAATGGCTTGGAATAGGGAAAAATGAACCAATCAGAAATGTTCAGCTCTATAAGCCCTGCCCCCAAGCGCAGGGTGCTTTTAAGAATTCTTCTTCAATTAAGGGTGAAAATTTAACTTCTGGAGCTCTTTAAGCCCCTGATTCCTGCGTTGGAAATGGAGGGACCCCCCTTCCAACCTTATCTGGGAAAGTCCCATTCACTTTAAATGCAAAACAAACAAATGATTAAATGCTTTAAAGAGACTTGTGAAAATAAATAAGGTTTTTCAATATAAGACACTATCAGTAGAGCAGATCAGTGAAATCTGATGAGACATTAAGACGGTTGTCAGCCAGGTTATGTGCTGGACTTAATCATGGCATCACTGGCCCACAGCTAAATCTCCTCTAAGCTACAGAGTTTGCATCATTCAGTTCACTGGTGTTGTGAAATCACTTTGAAAGAAGAGACTAGACAGACAATTCATCATACATCAATTTCAGAAAATGACTTCCAAAGCAATAAACTAGGTTCTGGATCACTGCACTCTGATGTTCAGTTACACCTTGGGTTCATGGGAAAAGTGGATAATCGGTAGCTCAAAACCTTCGTACAGCATCATTCGCCATCAAAAGACACCCACATGGGAAGAATAAAAAAAAGAGCAGCATTTATGTAAGAGGAAGCTAATGATCCTCACTGCTCCGTTTAATCTCTGGAGGAAAATATTTCTCCTTCCAGTTTTATGACACACTGGCCTTTCCCATTCATAAAAGACAAGTGATCTGGTGTATGTTTGATGAGAAGACGCCCAAAGCATATTCTCTAATAAGATCAGGGAATCATATAAATAAAATACACTTTTACCTCTTCTGAGCTCGTATTTAACTACATACTGTTTACAGTACCAGTACAAAGTTTGGACACACCTCCAAACTTTTGCCTTTTGTGTTTATGTCATGCTACATTCATGTCATCTATACTTTTTTTTTCTTTTTTTACCGTAAACATTTTATTGTGCCTGTGCAACAATGCTAAGGATGTACAGGAGACAAGTACTCAAGTTATAATTACATAATTTGATTCAGAACAAAGTTTTTCTGCAATATTCCACTTTTTTTATATTGAGTTAATATAGTCATTGACACTTTAAGTGGTTCACTAGTCAATAAGAAGCTGAGCATACATTTTACCTAGTAAACATATCCAATGACCTTTTCAGGGACAGTTTATTCCCTAAATTTCTCCTATTGCTTTACACAGGGAGTCTTTACTGTTCTTTCTTTCCTTATTTGATACAAATATAATGGATGCACTCAATATGTAATGTTGTTTATTTACCTTCACTGCAAGACAAGAGAGCACACAGATGACTGTAATTTCATGTACTTCAAAAATGACAGATGTGCTCTTCATCACAAATCAGATGCATGAACATGACGGGTTGAAGGAAAAGGAAATCATCATCAGACCCTTGACCTCTGCGCTACAGGCTCCTGTCGGAAAATGTTATTTAAAAACTCTTTGATGTATCACCTGTTTGGCCGTCCTTATTCTGTCTGAGGTGTTCGGCATAGCTCACCAGGAGTTGCATCCAACACCCACTGATTCTTGATAATATGATTAAAGATGTGATGGGTAATCTCTGTAAGGAGACTAATTTAAATGTTTCTTAGTGGACTGGACAGAGGGAGGTATACTTTGGTTTGTAAATAAAGTAAAATAGAATGCTCAGTATGTGTGGATGCACTGTGTGATAAACAATTTAGTCAAACTTGGGTGGGGATTGACACCAGTGAATGCCACAGCTGTTGTGGTGGGAACATAATAAATGTTACTATGAGCATGCTGTATATGTAGAGATGAATTCATACCCCTCTTTGGGGTATCAGTGGCATTACCATTTTTTTTAAATTAATAAAAGCTTAAAATCTGTTTTCACATTTTTCTTTATTAAAAACACCTGCCAGCACTAAATTTCTTTGCACTGAAATCAACTTCAATATTAAACTTTGTCTCATTTTTGCAAGGTTTTCAACAATTATCAAGACACTTTTTCTAACACTTTTTTTTCTTTAATGTAAATAAAACCTATGATGGAAAAATAAAAACATGACTCTTATTGTTCTTAACCCAGGTCATGACTTTCAGCCTCCTGCTGAGATCATTGATGCTTTGAAGCAAATTACAACCATTTATTATCTTAGTATTATTGTAACAAAGTGATAGGACAGTCCTGCAAACGTAGACTTGAAGCCCTTGTCAACATTTGGCAGAAAGATGATAATTAACTTAAAACAAAGTACAGCTCCCATGATCTTGTAACAGGACCATGTCACTAAGAGCAGCAGTGAGGTCTAGTTGGGTTCCTGAGTTTTTTAATAATAATGATTATTAATGCTAAAACAAAATGTACAATATTGCCAGTCATATATATGTTATGTTAATGAGACTAACAATGATAAGTGTGCCACAAAAAGTAAACATTATAAAGAGAAAGATACATAAATCCTTCCTCAGTGTGATGCTCAGCTCACGATCATCCTATCAGGAGTGTTTTCCTTTTGGTTTTTCTTTTTCTTTCAGTTTTAAGCTTCCAATTAGGGGATATTTTCATGAAATTTTCAGAAAACTGATGGCTGAGCAGCTTTAATGAATCGTTAGAACCAAGAACAACTGTGTGCACTTAGGGAAAAGAATTATAGCAAAACAAATTAAATATCTTAACACTGCAGCTTGATTAGACAGAGCTACTTTCTTCTTTTTCTATTAATAAGAGTGTGTGCATGTGTGTTTCTGTGCAACACTCACCTCTCTCCACTGCTTGGTTTCAACACCCTGTGTGTAGAGTACACACACTGCAAAAAAAAAAGTACCAGAACGAGAAATCAAAATACGAAATATTATTAAAGAAAGAAAAATGGAGCTCCATAAAGACAAAAACAGAATCAGAAAAATGAACTCAAAATACAAAAAAATCTAGAATTAACTATATGGGCTTTAGCTTCAGTATTGTGAACAATAAGCCATGGTTTAGTAAAAGACAAATCGCAGGGGAACATTGTCATAAAACTGACACAACCCACACCATTGAGAACTTAAGAACGTAATAGAAGCAGATTTTTAAAGAGGCAGACAGACACTAAGACAAAACACTTGCAACATACTCACTTGGATCAGACTTTGAGAATGTGTCTTTATCCAGCAGATTTCTGGAAAATAAAGAAAAAGGACAGAATCGTTTATTCATTTGTATGATTGAACAAAGGGCAGAAAAAAATAGTGTCAAAACAGAGACCTTTTATTGGTAAAGAAATAATAATGTAATGTAATAACAAAAAAGTAGTTTACATTAAAATCCAGTGAAAATGCATTTAGTGTATAATGTCAATTATATTATTCAAATCTTTATTCAAATCTTTATTCAATTATTCAAATCTTTAAAAAATCTAATAAAACTTATATAATTAAAATATTGAAATCAATCTGGTTAGTAGTGGTGTCAGTGTGTCCGACATGGCAAGAAAGAGTAAACAAAGATTCAAGCCATGGACAGAGAGTATGCTGTTAGCATTTCTGGCCACATCAGCATCTGAGCAGACCAAAGTGACACAGTCAGGTTTACATGATGTTTAAAGTGCTTGTAGCTAAGCAGCTAATTTTCTATCCTAATTGAGTCCTTTGTGCCCTATCTCATTTTACTGTATGTGAGGGCACCATACTCCACATGGAATGATGATTAAATACTATTAAGGTGTAATTTCTTTCTTAGCCGGTATCAATTGAGTGACTGTGGTTTGCAGGGCTGTTGAATAATGGTTTCCCAAGGAAATTGTATCACTATCAAATTCGATTTCTTTCTTTCTATTCCAACTCTTCACATGATTACATTTGCAAGTGTTTGTTTTAGAAGCTACCAAAAGTTATGTACCAGTGACTCCCTGGGTAGATATACAGATACAGAAAGAAAACGAAAAGGCACATGTCTCCTAGACACATTTCAGTCCTAAGTGGAGCTCTAATCCCACAGTAAGGACAACTCATCTGGTGCAACATGAATTTCTTTTTAATGTAGGGCCAAGTATACATCATTTTTATTGCATTAGCACTGTGTTAAGTCCAATGAATAAAAAAAGTGCTACCAATGTGCAGTACTCTGAAAAGTGTGGCAAAGAACTATCAAAGGAAAAAAGACCCAGGTTATTTATTTATTTTAGCTTATTCACACATTCATAGACTACAAAATCTGCCAGCATAGCATGGATATCAACACAGAAAATTGTTGGGTTTGAGGTCTAGTACAATGGCAGCCTGATTGCTGGCATGTCTCAGTGTTTACTCATCTCCTTTACTCATCCTTCTCTCTGCTCTCCAAATACTCTCCATGTCTCTCTCTTTTTGCAAAGGTATTCAACCGTTTCAAATACTTCCTATGAAACAAAACTTGTGGGGTTTTTTTTTGTATTGTGCTTTATTTTTTTCTGCATACGATTTTGACTGTTTCACATTTTGAGCATTGAGAATTAATTGAAATTAATCCAGACATGGACTCCAATTCCTAGATTAGTGCTATTATAGATAATGCGGGAAAAAAAAAAAGGTTTTAGGAATTCTTAATAAGCAGAATGTACCAGTTATAATTTGAATATTAAACTATTACCAATGACCTTTTAAGGTATCCTCTGAATTGGAAATTTGATTATTGTCTGCAGTGTTGATTTACAGCAAATGTTAAATACACAAAATTGCAAAGAGAAAATAAAAAATATCATTGCTAAAAGTTTCTTTTATTCTGTGCTCTTCTCTGCCTATCAGCCCCAATCTGTCACAGTGATAAAAATTTTTTGTTCTCTAACTAATGCCATGCAATTTTACTGGACAGGGAGACCTGCTATGTTATTTAAAATATTTTATCTGAAGCAATGTGAAGAGAATGTCAAGATCAGGATCCCAAAACGGCTTGATCCAAGAACAGATGTGACAAAAGCAGTGTAGAAGATAATGAGTCATCTATAACCTAAAGCCTTTTTTTGTTTTCTCTTGCTCACCTATTTGAAGAATCACATCCTTTACTTAAGTTTTTAATAGAGTTATTAAAGTAAATAGTTTGTTTTTTCACTTAGAGTCCATTACCTTAAAAAATGTGCCTTTTACTGTGTTGTATCTCATTCAAACACTCCTGGGCTCAGAAGTTTACAAGGTCTTTTATCTGAGACAACACATAACAGCTCATCACTGTTTGACTCCTGAGACAAAGATGTTCACCTCTCTTGAAATGTGTGCACTGCATGATAACTAGAACATGGATTTCTGTGTTGCACTGCGCAGAAACAACATCCATGGTGGTCCAATACTTGAAGGGATTTTGAGCAAAAAGCTTTCTCCTCTGTTGTTTGAACCATTGGACCCCACAGAGCCTCATATCTTCTGCAAATGCGGCACAGTTATGTGTACTGCAGTGTCACCGGTGTTGTAGACATTTGCCCGAAGCCATCGCCTGCAATATACTCACATGCCAAGTCAAATCACTTGTGTGAGTTTGAAAGGACAGAAATGAAAGGTTTTACAGCTTTATTATACTAGTATTTTCATTCTTTTATTGTACAGTGTACCATCCAGACCAGAATTTATCTGAGGTCTGCCTGGATGATAGATTACTTTTTGTATTTTGTTTTTTATTTAAAACTTTATGAATAAACAATGTCAATTTCTAAACAAAATAGGTACCAATGCAGCCGCCAACATATTACCAGAATGTCAAACAGCAGTTCAGTTCACATCAGCACTGACAGAGGTCTGGACCACAGGTGGGGGGCTAGAACTACTATCTTTAGTTTTAACAAAATTATTTAATATGCTGAGGGCTCAACCCTACAAGGAAAATGTAAAGAAGCAGGAAATAGAGAGGGAGAGCACATTTTTCATATCCCCCCTAGGAACTATTCTCTGAAATTTTACTGTTTATTGTCCCCCAAAAAAATGAAATAGGACCATTAACCCGGGTCAGGACACAGCTTTTTCATTTTCAATTAAAACCTGTTTTTATTTTTTTTTTTTAGAAAATATGTTTTGTACAGTTTACAATGGGAATCTGGAAATCTCACCAATCATTATTTATTAATTGTTTTAGTTGATGTTCATTCTGAATTTTCCCTTAGGCACCCAAATTAACCAGGACGAGTCCTGCTCATGCAGCAGCAGAAAACAATCTCTACATTATTGGTTTTTTAGGTACTTTCGGAATGTGTGCGATGTGGAAAAACGGTCGTTTATTTTGTTTTGCTTGTTGATGTGCAAAAAAAATAAATAAATAAATTTAAATGTATTTTTTTAAAGCACGTTCTGTACTTGGCTGGATAAACTGATCCTTATATTTCTTTTCTTTTCTGTGTTCCTTTTCAGTTTCTTCTTCACTTGCTCTACTTTAGATTTTGATGCGTTTTCTATTTTTATATATTTATGTTTCGTATTCTGACTTATATTTACCCATGTTTGAAGTTTCTATGTAATACTTCTGTCAGGTTTGCTTGACCTTTGAAAAATGCCTGCCAGGGGTTACTGTGTACCCAGTACTATTACCCTGCTTATTTTTTTTTGTTTGCAGGGTCACTTCGGGGACAGGAGAACCCTCACTCATGGTGCCAAAGCCTGCGGGCTTCTCTCATTCTTGTTTCTGTGACTTTCTTGTTTGATTTTCCTCTCTTGCTGTAAAGCTTGAACTTCATTCTTCCATCAGCCTAAATCTGTTTGGGTTGTTCCTCTGGTCTAGTATTTTCTCATTTCTCCTCTACAGCTTTCAAGAACAATCCAAGACTGTCATTACACAAAGAAAGAAAGACATGAAATCCTGAAATATTCTGTTTTTCTGTTTATGTTCAAAGTTAAAAAAGTTGTAGCTACATGTGACTGTGATTGTCCAATAGCCTGTGATTGAAGGAAATCAGGAGGTTTTATTAACAGTCTGAGGTAAATGTTAAAAACAAATAGATTTGATGCTACTGAAGCAACAAGATTAGCAAGTAGATTAGATTAGACAGTAGAAGTAATTTTACAAAAATTGCATATTACTTTGCCTTTACATGGGAAATCTTCTGGACAGATATAATGGCATTAAAAAATATATTTCAGGATTTTGTTACAGCTCTTTAAGGTACATTAACACAATGTGAGCACCAGTCCATAATGGTCCACTGATTCCATGAATGGACCCTTGTGTTCAAGGGATTTGCTCTGGAATTATTACATATCATAAAAATCCTGCACACCAGTGAGTCCAATTTAGTCCAGTCCTTTGTCTACTCTTTCTAAAAAGTCACTTTTAAAAAAATATTATTGTTTAAAAATTATCCAGGAAAGCCTACTTTAGCCCCAAACTACTTTTCTTTTTGCAATTTAAAAAAAGAAAGGCACTGCAGACTGTGGGAAGGGGCTGTTGTGTTGTTGGTTGGAAAAACACAGAGACGGAAAACGGCTGAACTACTTGTATTCAGTCAGTGTGGCAGAGTACATCTCTCACTCATTACATGGCATGACTCCCTCAGATCCAACCACTCTCTAGTAGCATTCACCTGTTCAGTCACAGAGCCCCCAACTGTCGAAGGATTCTTATTCAGTCCCAATTATAAGAGTCCTTCAAATGTATAGATGTGTCTGTAAACACAACAGGGGCCTGATTAAGGCAATGGTAGGAAACCTCTTTCTACACAATGCAAGAGTTGATGTTATCAGCCCTCTTGTGTTTCCCAAATGTTTGCTCAGTGCTTTAAATCTACCTGTCTGGTGCCTTTGCTTGCATCCCATTAGGTGCCTAAAGTAGCACATTTACTGGATATCGTCAGCAGTGAAGTTAATGAACTTTGTAATAACAATTAGTATAATATCCTTCATTTTTGGTGATTTTTTTTTACTCTGAATTGAATTGAATTAAAGCAGGAATACACTAAATTAACTGAACTGCATTTAATCAAATTCATACTGTATCATGTTGCAACATATTATATTTCTTTAACTCCAGTCATTGAGGGCCACTGTTCTGCAGGTTTTACAAGTTTCCCCGCTGTAACACACCTGACTCTAATTAACTTCAAAACTGCAGAACTGGACGACAAAATGTTGGACAAACTTAATTTAAATCAAGTGTGTTGTTGCAGGAAGCATCTCAAAACAGAGAAAACTAGATATTTTATCTGTATAAGAAAGAAGTTTTTCATTTCCTTCTAAAGAAAAAGATGAAGAGGAGGCAGCCACTGTTTCTAACTTCATTTATAAATTATATTGCTATCTTTGCAGCAATAGTGTGGGAGTGTACCTGACCTTTCATTTGTTCAGTTAAATATTTAGCTGTTAGCTCAGTATGCAGACGATGTTGAAATGTCTATGACCTCTCATCACACAAGAAGAAACTGTGGGTGCATAACTATGTGTTCATCCTGAAGTTCTATAGGATATAGGTTAGTCTATAGGATTATCACATAAGGACGGTAAAAGTGAGAGACATTTATCCTGGAAAAACCCACTATCTGTATCTGTGTTGTAGAGGCTAATAAAAAAAGTTGTCTCTTAGTACATTTGTCAAGAATCCAAATAGGTACTGTGTGCTTTATTAAACCCAGTTTATTTTTACAAAAGGAAAACCTGCCACTGAAAATGAAAAAACGTGCTGTAAATACGGATTACTCTGTTTGTGGTGTAATATTTGACTACAAGACATTTTTAAAGAAGAAATTGTTAAATAAGTTGTAAAAGTATAAAATATTTAACCCTTTTTTGTCTGTAAAACTTTAATAGCATTGGATGAAACGATTGGAAAGGAAACAGTGGTTAGCGCGTCATCCCATGTGAATGTATGTGCAAGCTGTACATGCATGTGTACACATTACCATCCAACCATGCAACATTAACTAGTTACTAGTATTGCCATCAGCTCTCTGCTGATTTTCCAATTTAGTTCATGTTGTTGCCCGCTCACTCATCTAAAATTAATCAGCCTATATGCCATCCACTACTGCCTCCTCTTTATCTGTATTTCCACCTCCTGGTTATCTGTTGGATATGTGTTATCCCTCTAATGTTCTCAATCATTATCCATTATGCTAAATGTAGTTTCAATATGCTTTCATCCCTGTAGCATCGCACTTTATTTTTTAACATACAGTTAGTCCTCTAGATGATCTATTTTTATCTGTAACCACCAGTCAGTTTAAATCATTCCATCTCTTTTGGAAATTACATACCAGCTACAATAGGTTCAAATTTTGAAGATGATAGGTTAGAGGAGCATTGTGTACATAAAAGAGAAAAACAGTTATGGAATAATAAAGAAAGTGTTTGCATGTTTTATGGTACAGTGTTTGTACGCTGTTGCTGCAATGGTGTTTATAATCTTGAGCTTTGGTCATTGTGGCTATCCAGGAAAAGGCCAGCAGTAAATAAATAAATAAGCTATCTTATTTCACTTTTTACGATCAGAGTGCATTGTGTAAAAATACCTAGTGATTTCCATACACAATTTAATCTGATAAACTATTGCATAAACCTATATAAACTATTTGTTGGGATGATGAAGGCTTTGTGTATTTGGGCAAAAGTGTTAAACTATATCAATGACATGCCACAAACAGTTTATAAAAGCAAAGATTTCAATAATGCTGCAGTCTGATCTATGTTGAGTACTTCTTAAGTGTGTTGTTTTAGTGTTCATTAACTAAGACAGTGGTTCCCTAACTTTTTTTGCAGGGCACCCTTTTCATTGACAACAATAATGTGCCATGAAATAGTTTTTACTCTCTTGACTGCTGCTTTGTAACTACAGTGAAAACCATGTCAGTGGCAGAAGGAATGATCAACTCATTTGCCATAGTGTAGAGATTTTTTAAACCAGGAAACTCTGCAAACTACTTCAGGTGAGCTAAGCTTTAAATAAGACAGATGCTGCTTCAGTAAAACAACTCTGCTATGATCCTAGGCTACTATGATAGGTAGTAGGTTTTTTTTTTGTGTGTGTTTTTTTTAAGTAATCAACAGTCTTTTCTTTGTGTTCAGGTTGATGAGTCCCCAAGTAGCGTTATTACTTCTTTGGCTTCAAACTGTCAGATGCTGATATTTTAGGACATACAACACGCTGTGGTCTGTCATCATTACCCACCATTGACCATTACCATTACTTGACCATTATCTGGTCAGGCCTAGGGTTGCAAGATGTGCCTCATTATATTTTCCTCTCTTCTCTTGTTTTTTGTTTTTTTGGTACTTGAAATCTCTGTTCTTGATTTGTCATTGTTTGCCCATTGTTACTTTTACAAATTTATCCATGTTTTCCTAGCAGTGTAAGACTATACACTGCTAGGAAAGAGCCCCCCCGTTAGGGCTCTGGGCCCCCAGAGATGAAGCAGGTCTTTTAGCTGAGAAACACTGAAATGTTTAGTTTTTTGTTCCTATGATTTCCAGAATGTATATTTGCAGCTTTCAACTCACTGAGCTGTAGAATGACTCTTTAATGAAATTAGAACTGGAGAAGTGTGCATTGTACCAAATTTAATCCTGCATGTAACTTGCTTTATCTGGTATTAGGCTCAAGCAAATTACTGTTAGCTGCATGCTAAGGTTCTTATTATTTGTGTGTGCATTCACAGCCACTACTGCTAATGTTTTCTGCATAATTCCCCTGTGTATGTGTCTCATAGAAAATGCACAATACACAGTGCAGCAGAGCAGGGAACAAGCAAAGTAAGGATAAAGTTACATTATATTCTGACAAATTTTATTCTTTTTCAGTAAAATGTTTGTAATACTCTCTCCTGGATGTTTTGGGGTATCCATTCTTTTATCAACTTGTATGTGCAGAAAATTTTTATACACAAAAAAGGGGGCAAGGGTTGAGTTTAAAATCTTGTGGATGCTGTCTACTTATTTCTTGCATCATTGATCAGCTAACTTCTGGCTCACACTGGTCTGAAGTGTAAGTGAAGCATAAAGAGGTCTGAATGAGAATTAGCATCTACAAGTTTGAGGCAATGCTTCTGAAAGGGAATGAATAGTTCCCTCCGGTAATAAAGTTAAGAATGTTAACAGTTAATCCACATTTTAAACCTCACCTTCAGTCACATGTTGATTGGAAAGAACAATATTACAGATACAAGAAGTTCTAGGCTTGCACTTGGAGATCAAGTGAATTTTGTGTGACTCAGATGAGAGCTGCTTTGTTTCCCCACTAAACGAAGCCAGCTGAAGTGGTTTGGGCACATGGTCAGGATGAATCTTAAGCACATCTCAGAGGTGTTTTGGACATGCTTCCCCAAGTCAGGATTAATGGTCATTCACATTCACCTTCCAATTTTATCTTTATGTCAGCCATATGTCTTGTGTCCAAAAAATACTCAGCAATATGCAGTTTATGTAAATACAGAGATGTGCTGTATACAGTATTTCCTAGGACACTGAAAAGGAAGTGGAACAAAAGCATGACAGAAAGCCTGCACTGACTGAAACTTCAAACACCAGCACTCAGCTAGCAGGAGCTTGATTTGGGTGAATTCAAAAGTAGGTCTGCTGAAACAAAACCTCATCAAAGCATTTCTTTTATCATCATGTAGAGTGCAGCCCCCACAGCATAAGCCTTCCCAACACACCAGCCCCAAGACAGCACTGGTGCTGCCCTAAATCTGAAAGAAAACCTCACCCAAAATTTCCTCTGACAAGGTGCTCATATACCAAAAAAAAAGATCCATAAAAACTCCAGCGCTGCATAGCTTGGGTGAAAGGTTCTTAAAAGTAACACTAATGCTAATAACTTTACAAAGGAAGAAACTGAGACTTTGGTCTTGAGGAGAATGTTGAATTTCTGCAGGCAGACTGTGGTAATTACTGTAAAATACAGAACCCTCATGCCAAATAGGTCTTCTTATTCTTTCTCACAAGCAAGGAATCTCAGTCATTTTAGGTCATTGTATTTTTGCAGAGCCCAGAAAGAAAACAGACACACAAAAGCATTAAAAATGCTCGGGAAAAATGCAACTGTTCCCCAAAAGAACTGCTTTCAGATGTGTTGGGCTGCTTTGCTGCAGTATTTAATATGCCTTTCACTGCTTACTGTTACTATAACATAAAATGTTGGGTCTTGAATAATCAATTTCAAAGGAACTGGCAGCACTAAAGGGGTTTCGAACTAACTTCCTGAAGCCCACCTCCTTATGAAAATGAGGTTACATGAAAAGATGAGAGATGCACGGACTCAGCAGAGGCAGGATTTGGGTGTATGTGTCTCTTTGCACAAGGGAATTTTTGAAACCAAGAGAATATGAATGTAAGTGAAAATCAAATGTAAGCACAGGAGACGGAGAAGAGGAAAAATGTGTGTCAGTGTGAGTGAGACCGAGTTTGAAAGAGGGAAGAGCGTGAGGTCCTAAGAGATTATATCAGAAATAGACTGAGTATAATGGAGTTTCTCTTGCACAGGGAGCGGAAACAAGCGCCTGTTATGCAGACACACAGACACCGCTGACTTTATTTACAGAAATATGACACAAACCACAGTAATTAGACAGCTCCTTTCCTCTAACCTGCAGGAGCTTCCTCAGCTCTCCAACTCTAATAGCTCTGAGTGCAGACTGAAAGAAAGATGATAAATATCTAGGGATGACTGGCTCTCTTTGAAGACTTGCATATTGAGCTGATGAGATTCTCAACTTGGACTAGAGCACAAGTCAGCATAAATAGGCTGCCCCAGGCTAATAAGTTAAACTTTGGGAGCTCAAGGATGCACTGTTAAACTGAGGAATGATTTAGAACATACTGTATGTTCATTCACACTATTATTGTATATTTTTGCACTGCATGTATTATCCTGTATTGCAGCATAACATGAAAATATAGATACAATTTCCTGCTAATTATACACAGTAAAATCTGAACACAAGTCTAAGAGATACAAATGCTCTTGTTGCAACACTTTGACTTATGTGTTGGACACAGCTGAATAATGTTTCAAGCTTAGTATTCCCTAGAAATTTACATCCAAGAAAAGATTGAACGTATGCTTGCATCAATGTGAAAGGCCGAGAATGAGGGTGGATGTAGGTGTACAATAAGTCTATGCTGAACATACAGCCCAAACTGTGCGCTTGACCTCTTACTTGCAAACAAAATACAAAACAATTCAGGGGAAAGTAC
>JBAMHW010000003.1:29215245-29273618 GCA_037177495.1 Rhadinocentrus ornatus
TACCATGCTGGTAAATCCAGGCTTTGAACTTGCCAGGGAGGCCAGACTTGTCCACCACAGCTAGCCACGTCTCCAGCAAATACAACTAAATTTTAAATAAATTTATAACAATTAATAATGAAGTAATTATATTAAAACTACATTAAACCAAATAAATTAATATAATAAATTAATTAAATAAATAAATAAAAATAAACAAAAGCAAACAGCGGCTTGTTACAAAGTTGGGACATCAGGTGTCAAAGGTTAATATTCTCAAGCATTATCTATAAAAAATATCTCTCTCGCTCTATTTGTGTGAGTTAGTAATTCTAATCACCTAAAATATCTGAGATCTGGGATCTGATTTCATTTCTAGCCTTGTGCAATATACTCTGAACTATTCCACCATATAGCTGACTTTTTCTATAAACATGTAATCCTACAGGAGAGGAGTATTACCTCAAAGAAGCCAATATGTAGAGTAATATCAATTCCATAGCTAGCGTGTCTGTAAGCTAGCTAAGTCCACTAAAACATCCTTTTTAGAGCAATACTGGTTCTTTAATTCCTTATTCATTTATATTGTCAGCAATTTATCCAACAAACCTTTAAGTAGAACAAATACACCCTTTTATCTGACAAGTGCAATAATCTGTTCAATTTGACTTTAAAACATGGACACTAAAATTTCTGTTATATCTAACAAATCACATCTTAAAAAATGCCTTTTCGAAATCCCTTCACTTAATATCCAAAAAGGATAATATACAAAAGTAGAAACAGAGCAAAACTTTTCCCAAGAACAAAGCAGAAATTAAGGTTTTTCTCACAAATCTTGAAAAAATTGTAATGCAATAGTGACAAATTCAAAGTGTTGAGTGGCTAAAAAGGGGAAGGAAGGTGTTGATGAGGAATAAGAAGAGAGATGCACAGGTGGAGGAGAGGGAAAACAGGGCAATATGATAGAAGAAAGAAATGAGCAGATGGAGAGTGGAGAAAATAGATAATATGAGCAATATGGGAAATGTGGAGGTGGAGGAATGAAAGTAATCCGTTTATAAGCAAGGGAGTGGAGCACTGGGTAAAGCATATGGAGCACAGTGTTATTACAGCTAGATGAATCAAAATACCTTTCACTGGCCCTTCATCTTTATCTCTCAAATTATTACTATCTTCTCATTTGTCTCTCTTATTGCCTGGCTGTCTTCTTATTTCCCTTATTGCAAAATTGAATGCAGTATATGTGTCTTTGGATACTTGGCAGCCATGTTAACTTCGACATATTCAAAAGTTTGTCATGATTGGGAATATTTTATTGAAGAATGGGATTCTATCATCTACCTTAGAGTCATAACAAAGCCAGATCCAGCAACAATTTATAGGTAAACCCATCGTTATAACCTCTCAGAGTCTTAATCGCAAGAGTCCAAATTGTAGTGCTGGCATTGCTTTAGTGCTGGATCGATAACAGAACCAAGCAGGATCGTTTTTCCCACCAGCTGTTGAATTATTCAGGCTAAGATTTCCTCTTGGGAGGTTCCTGCTTCCAGCCAAACACACAGGGAGCTTACAACCTGGCTGGAAGGCTTGGGACCATCACAAAATTCTTAATGAGCAGTAGCACAAACTGTAAGGGTAAAGGACAATGACAAAATGAGATTCCTGGGCTGTTTCTAGATTGGCATATCTGTTTTTTTCTGTGAGCTACAAAATGATGGTGTCACGATCTATTTTTAACGCTGTCAAAAAAATCTGTGTTTTTGGTTTGTTTGTTATTTATGTATATTAAACAGGGAGGGGCTTCTTAAGCTCCTTGCCAGCTGGACAAACTGTCTAAAGATTTTCAGCTTTTTACCTTTACAACTTTTTAGAAGAGCAGCAAAAATAGAAAAGAGTTAGGTCAGATTTTAAAACTATTATATTGTGAGAAAAGAAAAACAAAATGGAAAGGACATGAGAGCATTTCATTGTAAAATGTGAGATTGTATCATGAAGGTGGGTCACTTCAGAGAGTGGATCTCTGTTTCAGGTTTCTACTTTGTTTCAGCTCCTTTAGATTTCACAAAAACTGTAGATTATTTATTCCTGAAAACAGCATGCAGAATAATTAAGACTAAGAGACAACGGCCATGCTTGTGGTTCTTCTGCACAGAGGCGCTTTCATCTAAATGGAAACTTTCACATGTCAGCAAGGAAACAGAAGATTTATTTTTACATTCACAGTACTCAAGTGCAGCTGAGTTTTATGTACATTTTATTAATTTTGTCTGATAATTATAAACCAAAGAATTTGACAAATTTAAGTTTGCCCTGACGAAGACTTGAGATAAGTAATTTGATAACCATATGATGAACAAAACTGTGTATTTACTTTATTATTTTTACTTTATACTTTACTTTGAAAAGTAGTTTGTTATGGTTACTGGTACTTCTCCTAAGATGTAACTTAGTAACTGTGTTAAAGCAATAAAAGATAATCCTGTTATATAATTATGTTAGATAATTATAAAACATGCTTGCCTGTGTAGGAAAAGTAATGTCTGTGCTTCCACTTTCATTCATTCATTATCTGTACCGCTTATCCCATTACAGGTCACGATGTAAGCTGGAGCCTATGCCAGCATTGTTTCAGGTGAGAGGCAGGGTACACCCTGGTAAGGTCAGCAGTCCATCGCAGTGCTTCCACTTTAAAAACACTTGATTTGTATTAACATGACTCATCATAGCTGCATGTGTCTATTGGTCATTTGTATGTGTGACTGTGGATGTGTGTGAGCAGACATGCCCAAGTCGACCTCTGTTTGGCTGACAATGACATTTTACGCTTCCTTCATAACTGAAATGGTTGTTTTGCCTTCTAAGTTGGTTCAATGAAAACAGCTTCAACAAGCTTAAAGACGAACCACGTCACTTTCCAACCTTAAAACTCTGTGTTTTGGACTTGTTTGATGACACAGTAACATCTGTTTTGTGCATTTCTGAAGATGTCACTGCCCTGCAGCATCCTGAGATAAAGAAACCTTTACGCACCTCGTCACATGCTAGCCAGCGGATATAAACGTACCAGCTATTTTGAAGGTAAAGAAAGTGAGAAAGGGGCAGAGCAACAAATAAGACTAGTCAAGATAAGTCTTTTGCTGGCTGGAAAGAGCTCACAGTACAGGTAGGATGCAAGATGGATGTTGATACGGGGTGCGTCACTAAAATCTGCAAAAAATCTGTAGTGGATCTTGAATTACAATAACATGCCACATTTTATGTCTTCATGTCATGTATTTTATGAAATGTTGTTTTTACTGCTGATATGGACTGATGTGTCTAAAATAAAGGAAATGATAATAATTATGTTGTGATTAGAATAAGAGCATTGTGCTGATGGATACAGTTAGAATACCTCTAACTGGAAACAAAATAACAATGTTAGTCCCATTCATGCTTACAAGTACTGAACAGATGGAAACGAGACCTCTTGTTTCATTCTTGAAAAAATGTTGTTTCTCGACTGAAAGTCGTTTTTATTTCTTAAGGAGTCGGGGGAGTCAAGCTAAAGGCTCATTTATGCTGCCTTACGTACGTAAACAGTAACGTCCATTTCAAACGTCATAAGTTGCCGTCCTCATACTTTCATGCGTCTTTTGCATTGCCGCGGTTGTTAAGTCAGTTCTTCCACTAGTGGGCAGTGCTAACTTCAGAGTTCATGCCCGCGAGCCGACATCCGTTTTAGACACACGGTTCGGCAGCAGTAATGCATCGCTATAATGTTTTTCGTCTTCATTCTTTTTGTTCCCTTCCTGATCCACTTCTTCTGCTTTGGTTTGCCTCTTTCGCTAGTCACATGTCAGCTATTTTGCTCAGCTCTGCCCCCGCAATTTCTGGTGGTTTTGCTTCGTCTTCTGCATCAAGCAATGTATAGCTAAGCTCCCTAAAAACTAACCAAAATGCGGGCATAACCAACGCAGGAGATGGATGAAACTATTCGTCCATCTGCGCATCTTTTGCCCAAGTATAAAAGGTATATATAAAGAAAAAAAAAGTATAAATGGGCTTTTGTATGCTTTCACATTATGAAGGATCGTTCAGGTCACATGTGCCACTAATCCAGTTGCCCATTCTGTGAGTCATTCAGGTCATTTTTACCTGTGGATGGTTTACCTGTCTGTACAATACTTTTAAGTCTAAAGACTAAAGGGGTGGTTCTCAAACTGCTGGGGAAAGAGAGCCAATGTTGCTGTCATTGCTTCTTTCACTCATCTCTCAAACAATTTCAGTCTGTAGATTATTATTCTCACTCAGGTGTCCCTCATGTAGGTATTATCTGATGATTTTGTCTAGTTTTACATGCACCGCGATGTTGAGTTTGGGGAGGACCCTTTTCCTCTGACACTCCGGCTACATATGGAATGCCACTGTATTGGTACCTCTTATTCTTTTCATCGTTGATTAATTCTGTGTTGTTTGTTTTCTGGCCCTCCAATGGGCCAAAGAGGGGACCTCAGGTACCAACTGCCTAACACTTGCAATGCACACTCGACTGTTCTCTCTGGGAGGGTCACACCTTGAATCTTGTGACCAAAGCATGGTGGTTGGTAAACAAGTCAGGGGTTACAATGACTTAAATTACCCACACTGAAACACATGTCATCAAGAACCAAGAAAAGACATTGAGATGACTGAGCATCTACATCAACATTTTGTTGAACTAGTTAGTTTTGACTAGAAAGAAGGACAATTACTTAGTGAGCAATGTGTAAAAAAACACTTTTTTATAAATAAAGTTGCATATTGCACCCAACTGGATACCTGCTGGCTTCACTTGCTCTGTCATCATCTTCATTTCACAAGGAGTGAAATTTAACCAATAAAATGAAAAGGAGCTATATCTCTGTGGATATAACAAGCAAAAGTTTCACTAAAAGTGTCAGATATGAGTTGTGAGCAGAAGAGTCCCACAGCTTTACTTTGTGGGCTTCCATAAAGAAAACTGTGTGTAATGTGAACAGCCAGTGGCTATAGCTGAAGTTTGTAGAGCAATATTCCCTTCTGTTTCACAAAGCTTTAGGCAGTGGGTGTGCATGTGTTAGGGTTGAGATATTTGTCTTGATGGGAAACTTCAGCTTTTTCGTATTTTTTCTGTTTGATCTTGCTTTTAAGCTGGTTATGGTCTGTATTTGCTTTCTTTTTTGCTCTTTTTTTGTTTGTTTGTTTGTTTCTTTCTCTTTTTTATCTACCTCCACTGCCTAATTAGCAGAATATACACAGCCAGTAAATATTAATTTTTTTGTTTGTTTATTTTTTCAAACTGTCATAACATTACCAAAAGTCTTGCATCATTCTTAAAAGCTTAGAAGGCAAGGCAAATTTATTTGTATAGGACATTTCATGTACAAGACAATTCAAAGTGCTTTACATAAAACATTACAGCAGAGTGCAGAAAGCAATACAAGTGCATTAGGAGAAAAAAAAAGATTAAAAGAAATAAAATTAATTAAATTAAAACAGAAAGAAGTAGCTCAAATAAAATAGATAAATGTAAAGAATAAAGTCAAGATTCCAGCTTAAAAGAACAAGATGCAGATTTGGACTTCTAAGTAAAAACTATTGAAATACAGCAGAAAACAGGTGGGTCTTTAACCTGGATTTAAATTAACTGAGTGTTACAGCTGATCTGATGTATTTTGGTACTAAACCATTCAGAGCTTTATAGACCAGCAGCAGAACTTGAAAGTCTATCCTCTGATGGACCGGCAGTGTAAAAACCTTCGAGCTGGACTGATGTGGTCCACTTTCTTGGTCTTAGTGAGGACTCGAGCAGCTGAGTTCTGAATAAGCTGCAGGTGTCTAACTGATTTTTTAGGTAGACCTGTAAAAACACTGTTACAATAATCGCACCGACTAATAGATGAAAGCATGGACTAGTTTTCAAAGTCTTGCTGAGGCATCAGATCTTCTACCCTTGATATATTCTTAAGGTGATAGTAGGCTGACTTTGTGATTCCCTTTATGTGTTTCTCAAAGTTAAGGTCTTAGTCCATCAATACACCCAAATTTATGGCCTGGTTGGTGGTTTTTAGGTGTGTAGACATTATGTTGTGCCTAATGTAATATTACTATGCCTGAATTTTTGTTTGTTTTGGGGGTTTTTTGTTCTAAGGCAAAACATATGTTTGCCCTTTTAAACTTTTTTTGTGTAGACAATTAGTTTAGCCACAAGCGTAATTGCTCACATACTCGCTAATGTCCTACACTTGTAACCGGAAGGTTAGGGCAGCAGGGAGCACATTAGACAATGGATTTGTAGGGTGTAAACCACGGATGTGACCTGAATTAACAGCCTATGAAGTTCTGCACAATGACTCATGATTTTGAGTCAGGTGTGTTGGAGCAGGGAAACATTGAAAATCTGCAGGACTGTTGCCCTCAAGGACCCGAGCTGGAGACCTCTGGTGTAAGCAAAACGATAAAGATGATAACAGTCGAAGAGGTTAGTACGGTGGCCCAGGATTGTCACAGCAATATAAAAGTATGGTGAACCAGAAGTGTCAATATTCTAGGCCACTGTAGGTTAGCATTTGGTTTATTTTGATATCCTAGCAGAAAAAAAAACAGTATTGGTAATTTGTAGGTGGCCCATAAGTCCCATAAACCAAACAAGCCATGTATTCCTTTATACACTTTGTTTGTTTACTGCTGTCAGCCCTGTGACCTTCCATCCAGTCGAATTGGTCCCAAATCTGCCCCAACTGGGCATGTTGCAGCTTGCAAAAGGATAATGTTCATGTCTGAAGGCATGCACAAACAACACTTTAACAACGGCAAAATATTTGAGGCAGCCATGATAAATACACATAATTCAAAGCAAGTATATTCTCGGCCTTACACCAACATAAATCTTTAACCAAAAGAGCAGTAAAGCAGAGGACTGGTAAGACTTAGCAAGACTTAGCATCCTGATCAGCTCCCTGCAAATGAATGCAATTCACAGGGCTTGCTATACAGACAAGTGTCATAGTATCATTATATTAATACCCTGAGGTCAGGACTGACTTTTTTTTAAACCTGACAAGAACGTAAATACAAGCTACAGTATCTTTGTAGGTTTTTTTTGTTGTTATTCTGCTATTAAGGCAACCAGCAGAGCAATATATTCACTGACACGCTCACACACATACATTGCTTTTGTTCACTCATTCATCACACAGCTCCCCTCTGGGTATTGCTAGCTTCATAATCAAAAGCAGCCATCTCACCCACGCACCCTCTTCACACATCTACAGCTTTGCTTTACCAAACATGACCATCTTGCCCAGTCATCACGTACAACACTGAGAGACAGGCAGCCAGGGCTGAAATAGCACTACAGGCTGAGAAAATAGAAGCAAATCCAAATTTACTCTGAGGAGCCAAATCAATCACTCAACATTCACTAAAAGATGTTCACTTAATCAGCATTGGTTAAACTGGAAGGATGTTAAACTGTTTTCACTCATTTATTTATTGCGGTTTTATAACACAGATATTGGATAAATTAAAGTATCAAAAGATCAACTTTTAAGTTCCTACTTGTTCAGTCTGTGAAGGATTTGAAAAATGGCCATCTGAAACATCACCAAACACACCCTGTTTCAAGTAAAGCTGCTGTAATAATTTCTTTGATTAACATTTAGTGCTTTCAGAAAAAAAACAAAAACATTTCAAGGTACAACATTTTATATGATGTGGCTAAACAGGAGACATGATATATGTGCTGATGAGCGTGATGTGATGTGAGCTCAGGGACTTTAGACTGCTGAGTTTATACACTGTCTGAGTCAGATACCAACAGGGAAGTATTCTGATCCCAACCTGCAAACCAGCAGCAAACTGAGCTCATTAGATGAGCGCACCGCATATTATTTCTAATTTTACGCATGGCAGATTAAATTTACATTATCATGTCAGGAAATTCGTTCAGATAAGATGAATGCTATTATTGGAATAAATCAGAACAAGCATGGAACTCAGGATACACTGCTGTATCTGGCATGAATTTGCAAGGTCAAGCCATCTTGCAATACTCTTCTCATACCAACAACAGGAAGTATCTAATAATGCATGTTCATGACCACCACTGGCACACCACTCAAAATAAATTTGCTCACTGTAGTCAATTAAAATGCATCACTTGCAGTGATTTAGTCCACGTAAGGATGAAAAAGTCTAATTTATCTGATTGCAAGAAAAGCAATAAAAGCTGTCTGCTAGTATGACTCACCTTCCTCAATAGGTCTGACTGAGAGCCATTAAGCTCCCATTACTCCATCACATATGTCGAGGACAGATGCTTCTACCTAACACAGCACAATGGGTGCAATTCACACAGGTGAATGACTCTTCATGAGATTTGTCATCTTTTTTTTTCTTCTTTGGTTTTTAATCAGATAGCTTGGGTGCAACTTTTGCTCACGCCAATGTCTATGTTTTCTATTTAAAATTTAATTATTGCCAGTTTTTCCTATTTTGGAAACTTCACAATGCTTCTGCTTGTAGTTTTTTATACACAGCACATTTGGTAAAACTGCTGTAGTGAAATGCTGAAAGGACAGTAAGTCTGCAATTTACTGTCTTTACAGATTTGTTTGTCTCTCATTTCTTGCATTGAAAGAGTAGATTTTCTATCTCAGGGTAATTAGAGTGTAGTCATAAATCATAAATGGCACTGATAGGAGTGCCCAATTTTGCAGCTCAGGTTCTAAACTGCGTTCTAAACAAACACAGGAACAAGCAACAACTTCTAATAATAACCAAAGCATCTTACCAGGAGCAGCACATATTAGAGTAGAATTGCAAACAGGCAGACATGTTGATAATCATGAGCTTTTCATGGCTCAATGACGCTACAGCAGCTTGTTTCTTGCAGCAACATGTATCATATAACTATAAACCGGTTATTATCGGTTCAGTTAAAATAAGTTCAGTTTTGCTGTATTCATAGTGTATGTTTTTGTTTTGTTTTTGTTTGCTTGTTTGATGGATTGGATAGCACATTAGAAGGAGTTATTATTCATTAAACCCTAACATGTAGCCAAATAACACTCACCTTGTGGACTAGCACTACAACCTACTGTTCACCTCTAGAATATCATAAACAGCTTCTATTTAAAACATAAGGAATGTGAATATAAAGTTTACTGGACATCACTGCATCCTCGTTCCAACATTTTACTTCTTACATCACTGTGGAAACTATTCCGATAAAAAAAAGAAAACCTCTATAAAGGTTTATCTTGTGTTATTGTTTTAGATTTAGTATTTATCTTACATACTGACGTCCATGATTTCTGTGTTAAGCTTTGTTCAGATTTGGGTTTTCTATATTGTTTGGTCACTTGTATTGACTATTGGACCACTTTACTAGTATTGTTTTCTGCTCTTCCTGCACACCTGCGCTTCTTCCAATAATCATCACACCTGCCTTTAGTTAGTCATCAGCTCCATCAGAATAAATGCTTCCGGGTTTATGTTGCTCAGTGCCAGGATCCGTAACGATCTAATCTTAAGTCATTGTGGTTTCCCTGCAAGTTGTCATTGAGGTTTT
This sequence comes from Rhadinocentrus ornatus, assembly GCA_037177495.1. Lineage (NCBI taxonomy): Eukaryota > Metazoa > Chordata > Actinopteri > Atheriniformes > Melanotaeniidae > Rhadinocentrus > Rhadinocentrus ornatus. The sequence goes on from JBAMHW010000003.1 coordinate 29,224,802, forward strand.
AAAAGTTTCATGTTCAAGTCTTTGGAATCCTTATTATGGTTTGATTGATTTTTTTTATTTAAAGTCCTGTTAGTTCTGTATTTGGGTCTTTCTCTTGCTGTGGACTGTGGCCAAAAGATTGAACATCTCCACCCAGTAACTACAGACAAGCATAAGGTTAAAGATATACTTTTTTTCGTGGGAAATAATGTTATGTTTGACATTGGGCAGTGCAATGCAAAGTTTAGTAAATTCCTAATTATAATTCATCTAAATATTCCCCAAATCTTGCTCTTTGAAAAGTAATCTCATCAATATATGTACAACCATGTTTTTTCCTCCCTGATCAGTATGACTACAATGGTGCACAGATCCCTCTCTCCATAACTTTTAGGAGCAAAATTACCTCGGTATCTGGACTGTACCACCAGTAACGATCCCAAAAAGGCTTGTGCCAGCGGGAAAGCCTTAGTAAAACGGGGCCTTTGTCACAAGCACGTGTGCATTTACTTATATTACTGATTACATCAACATTATGTTAAAAACCCTATTTTTTTGTTTATCAGATAAACGGGTATAATGGGAATCCCCCTGGCTTTTTATTAAAAAGAAGAGGAATTAGGGCAATTTATGATAATAAGCTGTTGGTGATCACCTATCTGTAATTATCCCAACCATTAAACAGTCCATCCTTTACAAAAACTGTATTTTTTCCTCCAGCTTTCTTTCTTTTTCTTTTTTTTCCTGTGAGCACCACTATGCTGAGCGCCTGCAGAGATGCGTCTTCTCAGCTTTGTTTGGCTTGTCAATAGCAGCAGATGAAAAGCCAAATTAGTCTAATTATACAATAAAATAACAACACTCAGGAGATTGCAAGACCAGCCCCTCAGTGCAGTGAAACTTTGATAAAATGCTGATCAGAGATCTAAGATAACCAAAGTTTACCTGATCAAATGTTAATAAAGGCTCCTGTCAGAGAGGATTTTCAGGTCAACCATGATTCCCTAAAGGAAGTAACATGCAATTGTTGTTTACATGTTGTTATAAAGTGGAAAAACAGCTCACAATGCAATGCCAAATTGATCAAATATCTTTATTTCTGCACTAATTTTATCATCATGAAAACATCAGCACCATGTATTTTTTAGTTTTGTCATGGAAATACAGCTATGAAAATCCGAGCTTTCAACACAACAAGGCTGCACCGGTATCATGGAGCTTGAAAGAAGCTTTGACTCAACAATGTCAACTTATAAATATGTCTGTCCTATTTTCAGAAAAATGAAAATCACTCAAAAGACTTCATGTCAAAGGGGGGGAAAAAAGTGCAGCTGCATATATAATAAATAAAACAACATACACTTGGAAAGATTATCTGTCAAAAGATAAGTAAACAAAAAGAATAATTTTTTGTTAAAGATTTTAGGGGAGTAACGATTATTTTTGCTAATAACAGCCCAGCTTAGTTTTTAATGAAATAAAGGAATAAATTGGACTCTGCGGGTAGGTAACCACGGACACCTTATTCTTGGCAAAGCTTCAAAGCTCTCAGAATTAAGCAAAGGCAACAGCAACATTTTCCAAACAAAATTTAAACCCTCCTAACATGTTTACTGGTCACATCTTTTTTCTTCTTCTTTTTTTTAATAGCAGATGGTGTTTAGGTGACCCTCTAGTCCTTCATGGATTAATCTGACTTTTACTTCCCATGACTCCGCTGTTTTTGCCAGAAACCCAGCAAGTCCTGTCAGCCAGAGAGAATGGATCAAAGCCTAGTCTCAGCCTCTCAGCCACTAAACCCAGCATGACAGTGAACCATCATTAACACTTACAAAGAGTGTTACTCTTCTTCCTCTGGACTTGACATCACTTATGCTCAGTAGCTGTCGTCCATGGTGTCGCCAGGCCTTGTTTGCATTCAAGGAGATTCTCTCACCCTGGTGTAAGGGCTGCAAGATATGCGCTAGATACAAGTATGTAGGATGAAAGAATCTGATGGCTACAGGAACGGGAAAGTTCATTCTCAGCTGACAGAGCTGATTATAAATCTTATGTGTGGAGATCAGTGACAAACCGAACAGTGCTGTTGTCACGGCTGGAGGTAAATTTGAAAAATAAGAAAATAAAAATCATGCATTTTATCATGTATATAATTGACACATTAACATAAAATAAGAAAAATATTGATTTTAAAATGTGGATGGAAGCTCTTGACATGTGCACGTTTTATCTTGCCAGCATGCCCACAGTTCACTTTATTGATTTATTGAAGGCATTAGACACAGTCTGTCCATTAGAGTGCAGGCAGCAGTTGGTAAAGGATTTTAAAACGCAAAAGCAGAAATAGAAAAAATAAAAAGGACTGTATTGAACTATGAAAGATAGAAAATGGTATTGAAGGAAAGGTACTTTTTGTTCCATTCACTTTATCAGTAAATAAATACAAGGGTAGAAAATAATTGACTGGTTCTATCAGGATAAGAGAAGAGCTGCAATGGAATCTAAATACCTTCTCTACACAGCTCTACATAGAAACACCAAAACACACCAAATGTGGTCTAGTAGGAAAAATTAAAATCCCAAAATGGCAGTTCTGTGTTTTTAACATGCATTTAGTTTTAAAATTTGACCCACAAATGAACAGTCTTGCTTGTTTTGGAACAATAACGCACGTCTCCATGAGAGAAGAGGTGGAAGGCTGTATTTCACTATCGCCAGATTTAGTATAAAAGGCCCCGATTGGCCGGGTCTATAGACATTTTGAGCCAGAGAAGCAGCAAATCAGTGTTGCTGGTGCATGGTTGTGCAGTGATGCCTGATTTCCAACTTACAAAGTGCAAGTTAAGCAATAAAAGGAAAAGGAGCTATATTTCTATGGGCATAACAAGCAAAAGTTCCACTAAAACTGTCAGGCATAAGCTGTAAGCAGATGATTCCCACAGCTTTACTGAGTGGGTTTCGATAAAATGAAAACTGTGCGTAATGTGAACAGCCAGAAGTTATAGTCGAAGTTTATCTTGCAGTATTCCCTATAGCTGCAAAACCCTTCAGGCAATAAGGGTATTATGTACATGTGTTAGGTTTGAGATATTTGTCTTGGCGGCTTCATCTTTTTTGCCTCTGCTCTTCTGTTTCAATCTTGTTTTGTGAGCTGGTTACCGTTCCTGTCTCTCTTCTTTGCATTTTTTTTTCTATTAACCACCCCTAGATAATCTCCATGTCTTAACTAGCACAATTTCCACAAAATAAAAAGATAACATGTTTTGCAAAGGAATAGTCAAAATGTCAAATGTTAATAGTATATAACTGATCTTTACAACGTTCTTAAAACATTTTGTGCCAGTGACTCATGCGTCTTACAATTATCATTCTAATCTATTTCCTATCTTTTTTCTTAAACTGGCACTTATGAAACCAAATGAGTTAAAAAAAAAAAGTAAACTGCTAGCATTAGCCTTCTAGCTGCAAAGAGTAGCTACACAGCAATATTTCCAATGTCAGTGAAACATTACTTTGTTGGAATAAAAGTTATATAAGAAAATTCCCACTTCAAGAAACATCTATTCTGTTGATGTGAGTCAGCTTTTAAGCAGGCTTGGAGGGTTTTCTGCTACTTTTATTAGCATGGGGGACATCCATTAGATTGCTTTACATAGTTCCGTCTTGTAAAAAGGAAACATATGTTTGAGAACATTATCAATAATTTATTTTATTTGTCCACATTTTACTTAGTAGAAACCAATACATTATACATTTGTTGTACGACAGTACTTTCTTTTTAGATTTTATGGCTTTAGCCTGCAATGAAACAGTGCCTCTTTTTGCATCTTCTATCAACATTGAAAAAGAAGTGACTTAAAGTATAACAGGATCAAATACTTCATGAAATCTGTGGCATTGTTATGGTTTTCACGTTTAGAACGGAAAGGGTTTTTTAATAAAGATGCTACAGAATAAGCATTGCAATCATTTTAGTTCTTACTATTTACCTAAATAAATTTGCAACTCCTCTTTAATTTGAATTGCTTTTCCATCATGTATAAGGTGAATATATGAAAAAAATCACCACTAATCTAAAGAGAATTATATCCCAAAACATTATGTTTGTATGTAATGGCAAAATTCACAACCTTAGAAAACCCACTGAACTGTAGACGAGAGCAGCAAAATCTAACTCAAAACAAATAGGCTGCAAACAAAACTGTGAAAACTATCTGAAATAAATATTACTTTAACAAATTTTGGTGAAAACCAGCCTCTCTTTTTAGACAAAGAAGGTGGCAGCAGTGCTGTGGATTGTGGAAGTTGAATAACTTTCACAATGACCAACATTAAAATCAGTCAGTAGCAGATGTGAAGCCTGGTTTTATTGGGGATGAATTACTACTTTATTTTGGCTTTTCATTTGCTGATTTTGCTTTCATTTTGCATAAATTGTACATAAAATTAGTTTCTGTTAATGAATTCAATTCCCTGCCATCAAGCTACTGTAAGAAGTTCAACATGTACCTGAATAAGTTTCTCACCACTCTTTGCCTTTTTTAATCTGCTTCCTCACTATTCTCTCTCACTGTGCCTCTTTCTCTTGCTACATACATGTTAAGACTGTGTGGCAGTGTGCCCAGCTTACTGTGCAACGAAAATAACCCACAGTGTCTGTTTATTCGAGAGCCAAAGCTGGGGACAGAAAAAGCGTTACCTTGCTTTTGGTGGTGGTGGGAAGTCATCCACAAGATAATTATGTTGCGGTTTGCAAAGCTGAGCTCATGTTTTTTACATGGAATCTTTCATACAGCTAATGAGTTTCAGTAGAGCTTGAGGTGCAGCACATATTCATACCAGAAGACTTTAAACCTAGAAACATGTCATTTGAAGGTGCAAAGAAAATCAGACAAATACCCATGCAGTGATGTTGAATCTCCCTTGAGCTTTCTGATGATGAGAAGGAGGCTTTCATATTTTTCTCAGATCCATGAAAGATAAGATGCTGACACCAGGGTTCTCAAAAAAGTCAAATTTCTGTGCTTATGCAGGTCATCCAGACATTTAGCATGGATGTAATCGTAGTAACACCTGCACTGGCTGCACTCGGGAAACAAGCTCTGAAAACCAAAAACACAGCAATTAAGGAGCAATGCACCTGATTTCAAGAATGGAATTGTGTCACAACTAGAAGCCACCAACTGATTTAAAATTCAGGAGCTACGAGATCCGTCTTCACCTTATTAAAAAAATGGATTAGGTGTCATTCTTAAGAAAAGGACAATCCGTTAGTAGCCTAATTGGCTCTCTGCTCCCTGTTGAGTCAATATGACTTTTGACCTGATGCTTGTTAGAAGTCAGACCTCAGTCTTCACATAACCACTTTCAACCTCTTGTATCATGTAGTACCTGATAGCCTTTTTTGAGTCTTTTCCATCAGGTCAAACCACCAGGAAGGCACCTCACTTATTCCAGATTTATTCTCCAGCATGGCAAGGACAATCATGGCAAACATGCTACAAGATAAAATTATAAAGAACTATTTTTTAGGGAAAATAAGACCAAAGACTTCCTCGACAGATGGGCCTTCAAGAATTCAGTATTGGTCTGATGTAGATAACTTTTCCACAAGTAGCCGGATGATTTAAAGGGACTTAGTCTAATTTGAAAGTAGCTTCAGTTTAATTTGAGCTTAAATGTTGCACAGTGGGCTACATGTAGAGGCCACACATGACCAACATTTCAAATGTTCTTTTCTTTTATATTCCAAAAAATCCAAAGCAGGCTAATATTATTCGAACTTATATTGCCTTTCCACAGCGTAATTTAGACTGATGTGTAACTCATCTGACTGTCAGTTTATTTGTCAGTGAATGAACGGTAATCAGAGGAGGAAACTAGGGCAATCGGTCCAAACATCTATTCCACCTACATGTGTGAAACAGAAGCTAATGTGGAAAGTCTTCATTGGAGTCAGGCTAGGTGAAAGCACTGCTTTTCAATAGCAGCTGCTTCTCTTTCACTGACAGAGCTACTCTTCAAAATGAAAACCAGAAAGTTCATCAGCAGGAAGCTGGAAAGGCTGGGAAATGGCCATTGGTCACATTAAATACATAAGTACTTCTTAGTGTTACTGCATTGACAGGTAAGACAGCAGAGTAGAAACAGGAGAGCAGACTTCTACTTGGCTGCTAATGGCACTGAAGTTTTAAAGGAAGGGGCTGAACGGAAGACTGCCTTTGTGAAACCAAGATTTAAACCTCTGTTCTTGAAGGTGTAAATCCTGCACATTAGAATGTGCAATGTGTCCACATTGCACCTTCTTCTCTCTCATTTCCGTGTACGATCTATACCAGGGATGTCAGACTCCGGTCCTCAAGCACCACTGTCCTGCAGGTTTTAGATGTTTCCCTGCTCCAACACAACTGATTCAAGTCAATTGGATACACCAGCTTGTTGTCAGACTTTGCCCAGTGACACATTAATTTGAGTAAAGTGTGTTGAATCTGGGAAACACCAGCAGGACGGTGGCCCTTGAGGACCAGAGTTTGAGTTTCCCTGATCTAGATCATCGGCTGGCAAACCCTACGGGGGTGTGAACACCAGTTTCAGAACAATCACAAAATGAATTTTTGTTGAAAAAGCTTTTCTTATATTTATGTTGTCAACCTGTATTTTTTTATATATACATATATATATATATATATATGTATATATATTTTATCTTTGTACAGATCCTGAAGGTAAGGCCACCTCACCATAAATTTACTGGAACACTGGAAATGACACATCTGCCACTGTGAGAAATGTGAGCATTTTGACAGAAGACATGCAAAGAACTTTATATAAACCATACTGTAAATGTTTAGTACCAGTGAACATTTTTAAAAGGCTCTAATCATTATGGACAAACAAAAATTCCCCAAGCTTCTGCGAGGTACACCAGAAAGAACACAAATCCCATTAATCTATATTTAGGCAGCAATAACTTAAACTGCTAGCAAATGCCTAATTTCCCTTGACTACTGAATGAAAGACAACAAATTCCTATCACTTCTCCCCTGTTTTCCTGATCCAATGCCCACCCACCCCTCTCTGACATCGCTAATGACAACGTACATGATAATAGTACGTTGTCAAAAGCAGGCAGTGTAGCCTGTAATAAGGGGTATTAACCCTCAGGGAACAGCAATCAGCTGTTTGGTGGAGTTATAGAGAACTTGTACATGATGTCAAAGGAGCAACTACAAAGACAACCCAACAAAGAAGCTACTCTCTTGAATAGGAATCTGACTCATGCAACATCTTGGACAAATGATTTACAGAGTTTCCAAGGCCACGAACAGTTAGAGGTGGTTGAATGCGGTAAAATATTCAGCTGATTATTTCTTCTAGCTCAACATTGGCTGATAATTAAATTTCATAAATTGGTGGTGCATTTTTTTACAAACAACCTTCTGTAGTAATGTCTGTATTTCACGGTAATCCTGCTGATGCATGAAAAGGTTTGGGCCAGATGTCTCTTTCTGTTAATAGACAAACAAAAGATAAAGTGATCTTTATCTCAACAAGATACAAAATTTTAAGAATTGACATTCTCCAACATCCACGCAGGGTTATCCTTAGAAAGTCCTGCTGGTGAGAATTTCAAAGCTTTAAAAATACTTTATAAAAGCTTTACAAAAGCAAACTAGCAGAAGAGAGTTAGACGAAGATGGCTACGCGTTTTCAGGTAGCTATTTGTTCAGTCTGAGATGGTATTAGTAAGGGTGGATCAGTCTTGATTAGAGCATGTGTTTAATTCTGGGACATAACAAATATTTTATTGGTAGAGGAAAAATTTTAGAAGTAAACATGTTTCCTGTTTGCTGTGGCCCTCATAGTCAAACGTCATTAAATATGGACTTTAAAAGGAAGAGCATGCAAGAAAGCTCAATAGTCTCACATATCTAAAAGTATTTGAAAGGAAAAATTTACTAAATTTGCCAAAACAAGATTTTTAAGCATGATCACAACAGAACCAGTACACTTATTTATCTTCCAAGTCTTTGCATCAGAAATGTAAATTTTCTGTGCAGTTCCAATTATAACTCATTGCATTTGTCTATTGTTCTCTCACAAAGTATCAAGGGAACAGCAGGGACAAAAACATCGACCCTCCCCTTTTGGATTTCTTCTCCTCAAACTCTTCTCCTTTCTGCTAAAAAGAAATATACACCATTACTCTAACTTACTCCCTCCCTTTCCCAGCACACATCAACATAGACACACACAAATACACATTATCAGAGGAATCATTTGCATAAACGCAGGGGGTTGTCAGGATGGAACTCATCAGTTACCTGAATGGTGCTTAATTGCACATCAGTAATGATGTAAGATCAGTAGCTTCAGCTACACAACTGACAAACAGAAAATCCACAACTATGCAGCGCTTTGGTCGATGCACAAAAAACGCTTTCCTAGCCATCCTTTCCTCGTCTAAACGGACTCTTCAGTAAAGCCCATCATTTCCAACTCAAGGGCTGTTCATTCAGCAAATTTCTTGCAAAGGGTTTTTTTTTTTCATTCTGAGCCGAGAAGAGATGTTGAAGCAAGCTTCTCTGAAGGTCAGAGAGCCCATCAATAATGCACTCACAGCTTGTTATAGCTCCATCTCACTCCGCTTCGATGGCTCACCAACCTAAAACCCAGCATCAAAGACCAGAAACATGAGTGTGTGCTTCTGTGTGTGTATGTTGATGCACACACATGCCAGCAGTGGAGTATCTAGGGTGAAAGGCATTGAAAGCCTTAACTTTAAAACCTTCCCTAATGGGAAGAAGAGAAACTGTCTGTTCTGAACAAGAGCTGAAGGGAGATGCATCTGTTCGAGGTGACATTCTTTTCTGAAGGGAAAATACTGTAAATGTTGCAAAAAGGGGCTAAGCTAGAGGCCAGAGACAGGCACGATGTGAAAATGATCCAAACCTTTGAAAATATAACAGTCCATTTTTTTAAAAGAAGAACTTGAGGTTGTCAGTGCTCTGGTGCTGAAAGCAGTCAGTTATGGCGCCTGCAGTATGGAAATCTTTCAGATGAAAAGATGTTACTGCAAGGGATGTGTCTGACATAGAAGCGCTATGCTATGATTGGTGGTGCTTTAGCAATGTCACGCTACATGATTTTCTTCTCAACAGCTTGTCCCAAAACAAAAGCCGAAATAAAAAAAAAACCAAAAAAAAAAAAACAGCATGTGTCGTTTGAAACGTTTGCTGTTTAAAATGCTTTGTGGTGTAAATAAGATCTGACAGAACATTTGGACAGAACCAAATGTTCTGTCAGATCTTATTTACAGCGAATCTATTAAACTAATTAACAGGTAGGTGGAAATAACTCGATAGAAAAAATAACTTTCTTAAGTATAATTAGAAACAAAATAACTATTTCCTCAAACCAAATAAGCAGCTCGATAATTACCTACATTTATTTTGGATTATCGTGCCAACCAACTGAATCCCACGCAGAGGGTGGGGCGCGTCCCCAACTTTCCCAACGCGCAGTTATTGCACCGAACTTTTCTGACCGTCGCAGACTCACCTGCAGGAGACGGTGATCTCTACTTTGGTGGCGGGGATGTTACCGGTGATCGGGTCGAAGTCGTACACCGATGACATGTCTTCCAGCTTGTCCGTGACGTCTCCCTCCATCATCTCCATAGCTGGAGCTCGAGCTGGCTCGGGTGTGATCCGAGAAGCGGACAGCCTAGCCCCGACAGAGGACCGCGTCGAGTCTCCGGTGACTCCCGAGACCAGATCAGAGACCAGTCGGCCTCCGGTCCGACCGGGTGAGGCAGCCACTTCACAAATGTTGAAGCTGGAGAGGATGGAGGGGGGGAAGGAAGGGAGGGAGCAGTGAGTGAGTGGACACCCGCAAGAAAGCTGAAGTTAACTGGCCATGCAGCGTAAATATCTTTTAATTTGAGAGTTACTGTTGCGCCTTCACCGACCTGCTGCACATCGCATGGAGAGGTGGACTTGATTACTCTCTGATTTTTGTCTTCAGTCTGTGCGCACAGCGGAGGGTGTGAGGAGAAAAGACCTGACAGCTACACTTAAACCCACCCATCCTCCTCCCATACGGAATTACACTCAAATGCTGGCAACTCAGCCCTACCCCGGCGCTGCTGTCACCCTGTAGCATCCTGTATAGCCTTCACTTGTGAGCGAGTCTTGACAGTTTAATAACACAGATTTTTCTCATGCGTGGCAGAACAATGCAGCGTAAATTTATTCAAAACCATTAAAGGCTTAAAATCAACTCGACATATGTTTGTACGACCGTGAGTTGCCGAGTTTGGCTTTCAAATGTGATGTTCAGGACGGACCAGTGTGTCCCCCTAAAGACAAAAGTGTAAATTTTTGCACATATTTCCTGCAGCATCTTTATAGGACGTCACGTTTGTTTACAACACGTATAATCTCCAGGGCTGACACACTACCCTGAATTCTTTTCGTAATTCTGCATAACGATTAAACTTTTGGATAAGACACGTGAAAAGCTACTCTCTAAACACAAAGTGCCCGACATGGTGCGCTATGTATATGCGTTTCCACGTTATGTGTGGAGCAATGTTTATAGGTCACGTGCGAAAATGTTGGGAACCACGGGGGAGTAACCGAGATAAGGAGCGACGGGGACATTTCAGCACCACAGCGGTGGGACAGCTAACCAAACCACTGAGCTGTGAGCTATAACTGGACTTTCAGTGTGTTAAACCCAGTTGGAGTTCAAGTTCTAAACTGCAACCGCAATTTGCTTCTTTTTTTTAAGTTTTCAAAGGTCTAAGCTGCACGTGCACGGCATTTTAAAAGCGAATGAGCCTATACCGTTGCCATTTGCAGCTCGTTCACTGTTGTCTGTCTGATTTTAAATCAATATTAATTACAAAGACGGAATTGCATGCAGATTTAATGCCCCCCATCCATCATCAGTCGCTTGTGCGCAAACCTGTAAACCACATTGTAATGAATATGCTAAACGCACAAAACTGGTGAAGCATTTGTCACTTTTAGATAAAAAAAACTAAATGACTGCAGTCTGTATGTTTTTTGTCTTCTTCTTTTTCTGGTCATCACACTTTTTGTGACACCCCTCATTTCTCTATCTCATGAATAAACACAGGACTCACACACATAAAAAGCACACTAACACTAGTCATGAATAGACCTGTTAGCAGTCCTTGTTCCTCGTAAATTATTGGTTACATCCAGCCATAAATCACTTTTCGCCATCTTGAAATGTTACGGGTTTGTTTTCTTTTTTTAGTCAATTTGGGAACAGAAACATTAGGGTCCCTGTGTCATTGCATCTTTACTGTATATTGCTCTGCCTCGCTTTCCATCTCGCTCTCACACACACATCAAACACAGAGACACAAGCAGCCTTTAAACACTTTACCGCCTTTCATGAAGGCTTGCAGAAGCACACAGCTCTCTCCTGCATGGAGCACCTAGCGTCTGCGTTCTGGAAATCAATTTACACCGGCACAGGATGCTCCTGCCCCCACAGCCCTCAAGCTCAGGATCGGGAACACACAGGCACGTATACACAAAAACACACGCGCACACAAAAGCACGCTTATTCTTACGGAAGTGCGCAGCGCTTTGCGCACATCAAAACAAATTATTTTCTCATATGTCACCGAACGACCCATAAACAGAGATAAAGAGGCGAAAACCTCTACATACTCACCCCCCACCCCTACTCCAGGATGAGTCATGTATTTTGAGGGTTGACTGGTGTGGGTGAGCATGTTATTGCAGATGTTCCACAGAGTGGGTTAGCAAGGAGCAGGGCCAGAGTATCAAACAGGGAAGGGGGGAAATGCAGAATTGCGAGTAACAATATCGTCACAACACCCGCTTTGCCTTGAAGAGCAGCTTATAGAAGCTTAAGAGAAATGTAAAACTAAGTTTCAAATGCGTACAACATTGGATTCCGGATTTGTAGGGACCAAGCTAGAAAATTAGTCGTCCTGACCCCTGAACACTGATGATTGGCATTTTCTTATTTATATAATAGATTATTGTAAAGCCTCGTCACTTCCTTATGCATTGCACATTGTGCTTAGTTCAGTCGTTAATGAGGGAAAAGGTAAAACTCAGACAAACAAACTGCAATCCAATCACCACCTGACAAATCCAACTTAAGGTAAAACACTCATTGAGCACTTACCACATTGGCTGTTTTTAGATGGCTTTGCGTATTTCTGGCAGCATCATATTTATACTTTTAATAAAATGCTTGCAGACTTAGAGACTTAAACCATTAGGTCATTAGGATTTTTATTTCCGTTGGGTTGCATCAGACTGGTGCCAGTTCTGTCATCAACAGAAATAACCTTTTGATATCTCATTATGTCGTTTTAATGTAAATGCCACCCAACAGCAAAGGATCAGGAGGTGGTCAATGTTTTGTACTGTAGTGACATTAATAACACCATAGGGTGGTCAGATGTACCCTCTCTCACATCTCAGTCCTTTCCTCTCAGCTTCCTGCAGTTTTCTGAACACTAATTACTGTGTTTATTCTTCCTTGCGTCATGCTGTCCAAAAATATTGCCTTTCTGGCAGCAATTATGCAAAAGGGAACAAATGCACCGTCAAGTAAATGAAGCTCTATATAACAAAAATGTGATTTATTTTGTTTAGTTTTTCAACTCTATATAAGATCATTTACAAAATCAACAAAACATAATTTACTACTTCATACGTTTTATAATGTCCAATCTTGTTCTGAGCAGTTAATTAGGAGATGGCTTTGTCAGCTGCTCGATAATGTGATGTGAGCCATTTTCTTTTCTTATATGACATCACGTCAAAAATAATTGTGTGACTGTCGCTTCATGCAATAAAGAAGAATACTGGTTAAAAGAAATGCAGTTATGCAATGGATGATTATTCCCTTTACTTTTTTAGAAAGTTGTATTTTATTTTTCATAACAACATTCCCCACACCAATCTTTCTCATCTACCCTTAGCACCATTTGCAACTGACCAACACTATTTAACGATTTAACTGGAGATTTCCAGTGCACTAAAGTATACTCTGACCAAAGTCACCTCTAAATTTTCTTGTGTTTGTAAATCAAAATTAACCTTTTAATGCAGTCATATTTCATACATAGAGTTTCTGAGACCCTTTGCATTACTTTGTGGTGAAAACTTTGCTGGAAACCATATTTATGATGGTTTTCTGCCCCCTGGTGGATACCTTTTGCACTACAATAATTTAGGCACATCACATGGTGATAAATGATAAATATGCAAAATTTTAAATAAATGTTGTAGACTTCAGATTAAAAAAATATATAATTTTATTTTTATTTTGTCTTGGGCCGAGCTTTAAAGGGTGAAAGAGGAAGTGAAAAGTAAATTTGCTCATAAACCAAAAGAAAGACACATTTTCCTGAGAGAAATTCCTCATCAAATATCAAACTCATAACTATAATGCATAAGTCTGATGGACTTTGAAGTTAATAGTAAAAGCTTTAACTATCACAACTTTCCGTTCTGTTTGCATTGGCATATCCAGAAAGTTTTAAAGTTGAAAGTTGGCAAAGATAAGACATGAGTTAATGTGGGGTGGCCAATCAATGCATCCAGCAGGATTATTGTTAGCTTTGCTCAGAGGATGGGAGTCTGGAAACCATTAACTAACGGATTTGAGTCCTTTCCAATGTCAAAAACAAAACTCTGAATACAGATTCTAAAGAAAATGATACAAGATTTGAACTTACAAAAAAAACTAATTGGTATTCTAAACTCAGAAAGTTCTTTATCTACCAGAGGAAAGAGACTGTGTATACATTACTCATATTGAAGAGTGTCTGTGAACACAGAAAAAGACCCATGATCAATCAATTAAGATAAGTGTAGCTGTTCTTACTGCTGGACTCTGTGGTTCTGTTTTACCTGCAACACAGGGTTACAAACCAAACCAATAAACCCACCATCTCAGTCCCATGTCTGCCCATATTTCACACACTGGTTGAGCCACATACTGTATATAACACTGGCTCTATGGTATAAATACATCTGTAACATTTGTTGTCACCTTCTAATAAAACCTAAAAAAACTGATTTATATTTAATGTAATTTAATACATTAAAATTATTTTGCACTTTAGCAAATGTGCGAGAACAAAGTGCTTTACAGTGAAAGAACAACATTTAAGGACGCAACAATTAAAAGCAATTTAGATGGAGAAAAAATAGATAGAAAGAAAGTTTAATTACAATATTAAATTAAATTGCAAATAATAAGAAATTTTAACTGTGACAAAATCAGGAAAATAAGCATTTACCCTAATTCCCATGTTAATAAAGGGATTTCTCTTGCTAAAATTGCTATTGTATGTTTGATCTCTTTCTGCCTAAAAAGCTTCCTAAAGGTTTTATTATGACTCAGCTTAGTGGTATTTAGCTGATGTAGTGTACAGTCAGAATAACTGGATATTTTGAAACAAAAATCATCCTTCAAATAGGACATTTTATTTTGATCATTATCACAGATTTCTGGGTGACTGCACCCACTGTCTCTCTTAGAGTCTGATTAAGAGTAGTTCTAGTTCCCCACTGAGTGCAGACATTGTAATGTGGAAACACCATATTGCAATACCATGGTACAGTTTCAATGAACACCAATGACCTCTGATTTCTTATTTAACTGGATTTAAGCTGCCTAGGCTTTGTGTTTCTCGCTGCAAGAAGCAAGTATGTTCTTCACTCGACCCCTGTAGAGAGGGAGGAGGTTTGATAAATCTAGTTCAAAGTGCACCATATTCCCTCCCAGTGGGTAATCCTGCTCTGTAGCCCAGTAGTTTAATCCAGAATCAAACCCCTCCTAAGGTGGCAAACACAACAAAGAAACCTTTTATGAGTGACTGCTCTGAGATTGACAAGCAAACAGAAAGGACACACACAGATGCAGCATTGAAGGAAGGCCTGGGTGGCTGATTGGGCGATTAATGTCCTGGTGCTCCCTCAGGCTGCAGCAGCAGGGATTCAAAGACCTCAATGCTGCATTACTGCCACCACCAAAATAATAAGAATAACCAGACTTTCCTTGAGCAGGCCCACAAAGGATACACAAGCTCTTGAAATTAATTAGGAACTGTTTGATTCCAAACAGTGACTTATCTAAAACTTTTAATTGTGCAGTAGTTCTTCTGCTTTGGGGAAAGATGTGGTCTCTAGGGGAGCTGTCAGGACACCGTGCTCCTCTCTATTTTTCCAGCCAAGCAAGTCTTGTGTATGTTCAGTACTTTGCAAATCAGTGTGTGTTATGTCTGAGTTTTAGTGCTGAAAATGAGATTAAAAACAGCTGAAGTGAAACTTCCTGAAAGCAAACATCCAAGCTGAGCACAGTGCTCGCTGTCACAAAGGACTTTATGACACTTTGAATTTATTTATGTGTTATTTCCCTGAAAGCCTCTTTGCAATTGTGGTTGTTTTAACATGTAATGTACCCAAACAAAAATGGCCCTGTGTAATTGCTGTTTGATATTCATAAAAAATGTGTCCATTCTAGACATAAATAAACCTACACCTCATTGAAGTGTGGCACTTTTTTATCATTAAATATAATTGCTGAAATAATGTTATGAGGACTTTGATCTAAGTCTTGAAAGCTCCAATCTTCTCATTTAAACTTGTACCAACATTACCCAGCTTTAATGGAATAGTTCCTGATTTTTATAAAAATGCTCATTTGCTTTGTCCTCTTGGGAAACGGGGACCAAACAACTGCCTTGATCTCTATGCTAAAGGGTTATATCAGGGAGTTGAGTGCAAGAAATATTTCTTGACCCATTAAAGTTCCATCTTAACCAAAAAATGTAATGAAAAAAAAAAATCTGTTTACACTCTAGTTTTACAGTGAGCACAGATAGGAAATAAGTTCCAATGTGAAGCAGTCTGTAAAACATGGCAATTATTGAGATTTAGAGCTGCAGATAAGTTACAATCCAGCTGTTTCATCATGCTTCCAGTTAAGTCCTCCTGAACTCTCCCTCAGAAGGACTTTTATATAGAATAAAGACTTGACAGTGCTATGAATCCTCTCATCTTTTATTACAGAATAAAGCTGTTCATCTACAAGATGGCTTTGTTTCAAAATAATAATAAAATAACTACTAGCTTATTTTGTGGTGGTAACAAAAAATGTCCTGATAAGACGGCCAGTAGGTGGATAATGTTTGACAGGACTTTTATGACAATGGATCAAAGGTTCAAGTCTACTTTTCAGTCATACCCAGCTTCCTGGGTAATTTTTGTCCGGGAGACTGTGTGAATCAGATCTAAGTGAGTGTGTTTCTGAATATACTTTACTTGTGTTCATTTAATTATTTTTTAACACATGCTCCTTTTAAAGGTATTACAGTGTGTTTTTCCTCTTCATCACCATGGAGGAGCTGGCCTTCTACCCTGCAGTGGCACTGGCGTATTTCTTTGGAGTGAGGAAAGCCGACCAGGAAAACCGTGTGGAGCTGAATGACGGGGCGTCCATGAATGTCTTTTGTCTGTTTGTGTTGGCGCAGCCGCTTTGTTTGGTGATTGGAAGATACACCGGCATGGCGACTTACCTCCTCACAGCTTTGATATCCTACAACTTCTTGCCATGGAGAAACACTGATGAGCCAGGAAAGGAAACACTTTCAAAAAAGAAGAAAAAGTGAGAACTAAGGACACAATGTGTGGCGATAAGACCGTGTGTTCAAATCTGCATTACAGAAAAAATATCTAATCAATTAATAAATAATAAATTTTACTGAACAATTTTTCTGGGATGTAACCTGCTTCTAATAAAGTTTTATATTATCTTTCAGTGAGAAATCTCTGTCTTTATTGTTTTACACAGAAAGTAACTCATTCATGATTTGATTGTTTTTTTGTTTTTTCTTTGTTTTGTAGCACAGGATTGCTTTTAACCCGTTGGTACCATACGTCCCATAGACAGGACACAACAAATAAGTATGTTATGTCCAACACCAGTGGAAAGCTAAGATTCTTGACATTTAAATGATGTATACTATAATATTCTCGGCTACAATCATTACTGTAGATTTAGTAAAGACATATTTCTTACCAGTCACAAATGGAATTTCTCTTTGAAGCCATACTGTACACCAGTAGGTACTGCAACTGCAGATGGTACTGCAACAAAAATGGTTCTGTTACATCAGCAACGGTTTAGTAAATGTAGTCCAGTAAAATAGTTGGTCCACAGCCAATCTTTTACACATAAAAACCAGTTTGATGTGAAAGTTGAAGGATTTTAAGGGGTTAAAAACTTAAAAGTAACACAATAAGGGAAGGAAATTACCACAAAACGGGATAAGATCCAGATAAAACTAACATAAAACATAATGAAGAAAACAGACATCTGTTCAGGCCAATCCAACATCAGCTGAAATGACCTTATAGTACTCATTCAGTTCCTTTTCAGATTACAGCTTTCATATATTTCAAGACAAATAAGTTATGTTTGTTTGTTTTTTGCCAATTTAATTTAGACGAATTCTCTATAATTTAAAGGGCTAAATATAAAATTTCGGCCAGCCAATTGGTTAGTTAACCATAGCACAATAAAACAGGAAACAGTTAGCCTGTCTTAGTCAAAAGTTAATAAAATTGGCCTGTTTTTTACCCAGGATGCTCACAAATTAACTCTCTCTCAAATCAACATTGAAGGTGTGTAGTAGCATTATGCTATCGCATGCACGCATGGCTACTGCCACATTTTTAGACATAAACTTTAGGTAAGTGGTTTGAGACAACGTTGACAGTTGTCTGCACATACATGCAGGACAGCAGGCGGTTGTCTGTGGGAGATACATCTTCACAGCTGTGAACTCTCTGGAGAGCTGCTGGGTTAAAAACAGACCGGAGGCAAGACATATGCTGCAGAAATCAGAGATGTGTCAGAAGCATGTCTAAGATTGTACATATTGCTCTTCAGTTCTCTTTAATGATGACTTATTTTCACCGACATCAGTCCTGTGTGTGTTTTTATATGCATCTGTGATAAAGAGAGGACTTTTTAAAGTTTTCTTTTGGCTGCGCAAACAAACATTCAGCCCCTCTAGAATTTGTCTGGAAATTTTCAGGGCTGCAGAATACGTGTGAAAATGACTGCATATCTAATATATATTGCCAACATAATACCGTTTAAAAAGAATGAGGAAGGTATTAATCATAATCATCTATGGGATGATATATTGTCCCAATGGAAAGGAGATAGCTCATGTTAAGAACTAAAAAGGTGCTGTTTTATGTAGATTTTGTTCCCTTTGTGCCGACTACAGGCTCATATAAGAGGGTGGTGTTCTTCTTTTTCAACTCTTGGCAATAAGTGCACTTTCTAATATAAGAAATTATTCATTTAACTCTTTTTCATTCCTAACTTGTAATTACATTTTGCTCAAATTTGACTGCAGATTGTAAGTTAATTGGTGACAAATGGCAACAACTGATTGCTTGCTCTCACCCTAGACATTACAATGAATATCTAATGTCTCACTAGTGAGTCATATCTACTGTAATTCTATTTAAATGTGAGATACCTTCATGAATGAGACAAATATTTTACACATTATACACTGATGAATAGTGTGAAAAAAGCTTGCGTAAAAACTTAATTGTTCTTAATGCATATTTTTATTTCTTTTTTGTTTGTATTTTTATGATTATCCGCCATGTTCAGAATGACTGCATGTCCCTCTGATGTGGTTAAGCCTGGAGGCATGGAGTGTGTGAAAACCCGGACTCAAAAAGAGCACTTAAAGGGATTAGACTGTGCAATGTGGTTGATAATCTGATGTTTTGTTCAGTGGTCCTGCAGATGATTCTTGTGTTTATCTAAGAAACTGAAAGATTTTTTAAGTTTTTTTTATGAAGAAAAGGAAATTTATTGCTTTCCTTAATGTTAAATTCTTCTTTGAGTTCATGTCATATATTAAGAATGCATTTGTCTCTCAAAGGGATTTTTTCTCTCTTCCTATATAGGATAATAATCTATAGTAATCAAGAGTCAGTCATTCACTGTAAATGCTGCATTTACACATTTATTATCTACATCTTTGATTCAAAGCGGTATCATTCTATAAGAAAATGTTACTCTTCTACCATCCACATGTTTTTACTCCATCACCTATTGGATAGGGTAATTAAGGTAAACTTTCTCTTTACTTCAATTATTGCTCCATTAGTGGCTCTGCATTCTGCTTCTCCATTATTAGAAAGTAATAAGCATGCATAGGCTTATTCTTAGAGAATCTTTGTTACTAACCAGCCAGGCCTTTGTGATTGTTCATTTATCATTATTTATCTTTCCACACACGTGCACATTTCCATGATGGTGTTGATTATCTCTCACTTCTCAATTTCATAGACAAGGTTGTGGGTTTGACTAATCAAGAAAAGTCTTTCCAAATTATAAAGTTTCCATTTCAAATCATTACTGAATCATTTCTGTCATTGTATGTTTACATCCTTGACATCACTGTGATGATACAAGTTTTAAGTAAATGATTAAAGCAATCAGTCCAAACAAAACCAAATTTAGAAGGGAGGAAATTGTTCATGTCACATGACTTTGGGAAGGTTACTTAAAGCCTACTTTATTTTTCATCTAGAGATTTAAAGGTTAGAACTTATGAGTTAAAAAACACATGAATCAAGCAGCTAACATTAACCTTGTTGCTGCCCTCTGCTGTAATGCTTTTAATGTTTTATGTAAAACACTTTGAATTTTCTTGTACATGAAATGTGCTATACAAATAAATTTGCCTTGCCTTTAATGTTTGCACTAAATAAAAAATAGAAAAAATGTTTCTTTGCAGTTTTCCTTTTGACGATAATCAATGTTTTTTTCTTTTTTACTAATGGTTGAGATAACAAAATGGTAACAACAGTTAAATTTTCAACATTTAAAATAGTGATGGGAGCATAGACACTTATGACATTGCACATCCAAACTAGTGGATAGAAATGGCTCAGGCAGGATTATTTCCCCCAAAATATTAATAAAATCTGTTATAGTCACTGGAAAATTTGCACCATCGGTCGAGAAGGCAGTTAAAGGATTAAAATAATGTTATCCATCTAAATCTGCTTCAAATTATTTTTCTCAGCCGTTTTGGAGCAGCGAAAGCAAGTTGTCAACAGAAGATGGACATATTTATTTTAAAGCTTATAGTTACCATTGCAACAGCTGTTATCATCCATTTTCCACATTGTTTTGTCTACCACTTGAAATTTTTTTCATATATAATTACCCTCCTACAGTCCCAGCTCCAACAAAGTTGGGACGCTGTTAACCCTTTAAAGCCTGATCTAAGAAATAACATCCATCCATTTTCTGCCGCTTATCCGGAGTCGGGTCGCGGGGCCAGCTGCCTAAGAAGGGAAACCCAGACTTCCCTCTCTCCGGCCACATTCACCAGCTCATCCGGGGGGATCCCGAGGCGTTCCCAGGCCAGCCGTGAGATGTAGTCCGTCCAGCATGTCCTGGATCTTCCCCGGGGCTTTCCTCCGGTGGGACATGCCCGGAACGGAACACCTCACCAGGGAGGCGTCCAGGTGGCATCCTGACCGAGCCACCTCATCTGGCTCCCCGAGCTTCTCACCCTATCTTTAAGGGAGAAATAACAAGCAAAAAATCTAAAATCTTATTTATTTATTTGGACCTTTAATTAATATAACAAAACAATTTGCAGATGTGGTTTATTACCCTGTGATGTCAAAATGTTTGTAGTGCAAAACGTCTCCACCAGGGGGCAGAAGACGTGTCTGATTGAATACAAAAGGATTTTGAGCAACGGATTTACCATAAGGTAATGCAATTTGTTTTAGAAAATGATGTAACGATTTAAACATGTACGGCAATAAAGGGTTAAAATTCTGATTAGTCAGATTACTCAATCCATATTTAATTAGCAGGTAATAGTTTTGATGACAGATTGTGAACAAAGTGATTGACTGTGTTACTATAGTTTCTAGACAATCTGTTTAATGCAGTCCTGTGAGACTCTGATCATGACTATTCAATATTTTTTGCCTTGTCATTTGTGTACTGTACAAAGATTTCTCTGATATCCTTGAATCTATCCTCATCTATACTCGTGAAAGGCTCAGCCTTTCTGAGGTGATCTTTTTTCCTGTTGTTTCCAAATTTAAGAGATGAGATGCTCAATCATCATTTATCTTTTACTTCTTACAGAACTATAAATAATTAATATAATAGCATATATAATAATATATAATATTTAATATAATGTAAAAATCTGACATGCTGTCTATTGACTGATTTGTATTAAAAATCAGGCTTAATACCAACTTTAAATGTCAGGCTTTTTGGGGGATCTGTAGTGGTCAGGAATGGAAAAGATCACTTTTCAAGTTAAATGGGGATCAGACTGGACAGAGGATTTAAGCTGAATATTTTTTTCAATAGGTTCATTTTGGATTATTGTTCAATATAAGGAATGTCAGTATTGCTGTGTGGATTTGGGTAGCCAGCATTGAGAATGTATATTTATTTTTAATATATCCTTTATGTAGCCAATAAAGTCCCACTGTGATGTAACGTCTCTCTCTTCCATTAAGTCTTAAACAAATCAATCTGGAAAAAATCTATTACACAGTAAATGTTGGCACCAAATTTCTGCGGAACATGAACTAACTTATCAGAAGACAGTGGAAAGTTGTGGACTGTACAACTAAACTGATAAAATTAAGATTTCTGATGAACATTTATTTTATTATAGTTGTCAGCAAGCTTGTTTAAGGTTTAAGTTATAAGGTGAAGGCTACTGTAGGGCAGATCGATTGATAAATCAAGTAAAAACGGTCTTAATGGAAAGTTGTGTAATAAAGAGATGCAAGTATGAGAATTTTTTTTATTTATTTCCTGTAAGGAGAAAGGAAATGCAGCACACATAGTCATGGTGTGACAGGCTTTGTGTATGAATGCTTGTTTCTGTGACTGGCATCTTCAGATGGTTTTTGCCTCCTCTGAGGAATTAATGGCTGTCGTACATCACTGTGCTTGCATCTCCCATTGTGGCTGAGACAGGCGCAGCCCGACACAAGTTAATGATCAGAGTTTGCAAAGGAAATGAAGATTTATGAGTTTTCAGTCTGTATTTCTTTTCCTGAAGTAGAAGGAAATGCATCTGGATGAAAAACAAGCCATACATCTACATGCCAGCTTTTACACCGTTTGTCTGTTAATCCTGAATAATCAAGGTAAAGAATGATTTTCTTTGTCAGCATGTTTAATCCTAAGAGGAAAAGGTAAGTGTAAGTGTAATCAAGACCCCAATTTATCTGGGTAAACAATAAAAGCATGACTGTTTTAGAAAAGTTGTTATGATAGAAATTTATTATCAATATTTGACATTTTTAACATAGCATATTTTATTTACTGGAAAAAAAAAGTGCAAAGAGGCTTAAATAAGCTAAAGTTTCTAAATAACGAAGCCAAAGCAGAAATATAATGCACAAAGTCAGTTGTCAGTTGTCCACAATTGATTTATTTTCTTGAGGGAGCAATTGAGCCTTCATTAAATATGTATTTACATTATTTACATTCAAATAATTTTACATGGCTTTGTTACATGCACAGTGACACATATACACACACACACACACACACACATATATATATATATATACATATATATACATATACATATATATATATATATACATATACATATATATATATATATACATATATATATATACATATATATATATATATATATACATATACATATATACATATACATATACATATANNNNTATATATATACACATGTACACATACTGTGTTACCATATAACACACATCTGGAGAAAAACTACTGGAGCAGCTGTAGAGAACATGTGTGTTGGAGTGTGACAAAAGTTCACTGTCAAGCGATAAAGTGCCCTCTTGATCAAGAGCCCTGAAGACTGTCTAAATGCAATCCCATCCCCTCAGCAGCCTGAGGCAAGTTGAGTCTTTTCTGCCATAATGATAAAGCAAGAAGACATTGACTGGCTTAGAATAGAACAGAAGGATAATCTACAATCCTTGAAGTGCATCTGTTACAAACTCAGGATTTTTGGTGAATTATTATCAATGTCCTTCATACACATTTTGTCATTATAAGGCAGTCAGGCCCGTTGGGTGAGGCATGAGGCTAATGCTGAGAAGCTGACTTGGGTTTGATTCCCTAATAGTCAGATGATGGACAGTTTGGGAAGGAAGCACTGAAAGTGGTAAAAGACAATCTGTTTGGTAGTTTGACTCTCCATGTGTTCTGTGGTTATCTGCTGGAAACATCAGAAAATGGTTAAAACTTAAACTTTTAAATTTTAGCCAATTCATCATTTGCGCAACTTAGACTGCAAATGGCCAATCAAAGCTTAGCAAATAACTTGGTATGGTGGTTTCTAAACATGTTGAAAAGTTCTGTACTGGTCCCAATTATAACCACAATGTCATCTATAATGAGTTTGTTACTGTATAAGTGTCTTCTTATATCAATGTAAAAACTAGCTTTACAACAGAAGCTTTATCCTCATTGTTAACTTTACAATAGGGCAACTTATATTTTCTGTTAGAAGTAGTGTTTCCTGTAAAGAAGACAGCTAGGAAATCAAATAACTTTGATGCTTGTTTATACTTCTCATAACATTTACTTTTTAAAGTATTATAACAAACTGCATGTGGTTTGTGAATGTGAGGCTTGTCAGATCTATCAGCAGCACAGGTTGGTGACGTTAGCACCAAATACATGCATTGTTACCTCCCATGTAGCTCTATGTATTATTGTTATCATGATGTCTTCTTTGTAATACTTGGTACCAATATTTAACATTTACCTATTCACAAGTATTTAAAACTGTCTGATACATACTTCTGAAAAACTGTGCAAATTGCTGTCCACCAATCCTGCACATTATGGGATACAAAGGCGAGGTAGATAGTTCCATTGAAGAGATTTTTTCCAATTTCTGTCCTATATGTATTTTTTTTTTTAGCATACAGATAAACCACAAGTTTGTACAAATCAATTTGTTTTGCAAATGCAGTAGACAGTTTCATGTGTAGCTATACACTATAGTATGACATGTTTGTGGTCTGTATTAGTAAAAAAAAAAAAAAACTCTTGAATGCCAGCAGACAACCAGAGAAATAAAGATGGACTCTCCTAAGCATCTGCAAAAGTTTGCATGCTGGTCTGCTTAAGTCAACATTCTCATTTTCAGGTACTATTAAAGAGGACTTGAAAGGCAGGAGTCTTTTTCTGAACTATTACCTTATATAACTTATCAGCAGAAACATTATTATTACTGATTTCTAACCCTACTGTAGATCTAAACATCTGTTTTCTTCTTTTTTTCAGTTAAGTATCAGTGGCTGAAGTTCTTTTTGAAAACCATTAATAATTTTTTACACTAACTCTAAAACATGGCTTAATTCATATTTGGAAAACAGCAAAGTGTAGACTGTTAACAGCAGTGTTTGCTTTCCAAAGTGCATTTTAATCCTAACTTGCAGAGATTAATGTGAGGCCAGCTGCTGAAAAAGAAGTCAGTTAACCACATCTGCATTTCCTCTGTTACATTTAAAAAAGGTATGAAACAACTATTTACAACATCATCAAGTAATGAAGTGGTGCTGACACAGGTTGAAGTAAAGGTCTCAGAACTTGAGGCAAAATTAGGCTGTGATCAAAAACCAGAAAATATTTTATGGCTTCTGCATGGTCATTGTAACGTCAGATTTTGGTGAAGCACACTTAATGTTTTTAATTGACTGTCAATGCTACTGAATCCAGAAAAAACATGACCACATCAATTAAGATGTTGCGAGCAAATCTACTTAGGTGTTACTTGTATTTGACAATACAAAGACAAATGACTCACCCAGTGAACCTGAAGATTTCAAGCTATCCAATCAACTGATCAGCACCACCAGCATTACTTATCCTTGCGCAAATATACAAGCGAAGGGCCCAAGAGAGAGTGCCTAAAGCTGCAGCACTACGTAATCTTCTCTAACAATAAGTAAGAGTGGAGTGAGAAAAACTAACAAAGCCTCTGTACAGAATTTCCACATGAAAAATCGCTGAGGTGGTGAGCAGGGTCAGTTTGGTTAATTGGCACATATAAATACAGAAAATGGCCCAGTGGACTAGAGGTCAAAGTGCAGAAGCCATGATGTTATGGAAGTTAATTTCCCTGCTGACCACATTTTGTACCAGTCACTCCAGTTTTATAGACAAACTACTATACAGAGAGCATATATTATACATACTTTAAACACATAATAATGGTCAAAAATCAGTGCACATCCTCTTAAGAGTTGCAAGGCTTTCAGCTTTGGCCAGATTAGGAAGATGTAATCTAAAATGTGTACATTTGTACACAAAATCACAGTACAAGGATAAGAAGTAAAGGGAATAAAATGTAAAAGCATGAAAAAGAGTATTTTATAAAAGGGGTTGAAGCACTGATAGTACCATTTTTATCCAAAGCTAAAAACAAATAAAAACCCTCACAAGGCATTTGGTCAATTTAAAAAGCTAGCTGAATTCACAGAGTCAAGTTATGACTAAATTATGACTAAAATCATCCTTTACCTGAGTTTCTAATAATACCAAAATATAACGTATGATGTATCATCAGATTAACCCCGTCAACGTGTTTGCATTCATAACTTTTCGCCAACTTCCCCACAGCACACCAAAACCCCTAAAATTACTTTTGGCAAGTTTAAGCAGCTTTAGACTCATGTTGGATACATGAAACAGCAGCAGAACATTTAATAAATCAGTTTATATATATAAAAAAAAAATAAAACAAGTTCTATTAAAAGTATTTTTCAACTTTCAACCCCTTTAAAAGCTGTTTTATGATCCAAGAATCATTTAATTCAACTACATACTGATCATCTCTGGGCCTAAGAGTAAAAGTGCACTAAATCAGCAAAATATTACTTCTTTTAAAAGAGGGAGCGATATTGCTGAGCCGAAAAAAAAAACGAACTGTGATTCCAACAGACATGAGTTGGGTTTTTAATCAAACGTTAAGACATCTGCATGAAAAGGAGCTGGGAAAATGCAGCTCGTTGTTTTGAAATGTTAAATAAAAAGGCTGTGTTGACGAAGTAATGTGAAGCTATTTTCAGTATTTGGATGTGTCAAACAACAAAAAGATAATTGAGCTGACTTTTAAGACTTGCTATTGCCTGCAGGTGTGTGCGTCAGTGGAAGGCTGAATTTCTCTCATTAAAGAGACATTAAATCAACACAGTGAGGGATGCCAAGACCTATCAGACAAGACGGATTACCAAAACATCCACGAAGATCTTGTATTTATGCGTTTGTGCATGTGTGTGCGTTGCCAATCTACCACATAATCTACCACATAAACAGATTTGTACGTCAGTGCACGGGAACAGGAAGTTAATTCCTGCCAGTAAGTGTAGCAGCTAAATAGCAGGTAGAAGAAAATTGAGATTAAAAAAAAGGGGGAGAGAGAGAGAGAGAGGAAATACCTCAGTGATGACCTACTTTCACGCAAGTAATCTTGCCTCAAAAGCAGCTGGTGGAGCTGAGCACTAATTAAATTGCCTTCCCTTCCAAGAGAAGTTCAGTAGCTGAGAAGGAGGTGGACTCCTGTTGTAAGGCTGGTCAGTCTGACGCTAAACCTTAAAGATCAGAGTGGAAATGAAAACAGGCAGAGGGGAAACTGGCAGGAGCACCTGTCACCATTTACTTGAAGGATCAATGGCAGGTATGAGTTCCATACTAGAGTGATGGTAAAACAGTCTGGCACCTTGGCCACAGTGCAGCACCTGTCTCCCAACTGTGTGATGTGTGGACTGTTCATATCATCAGCACCTGCACAGGTGTTTTCTTACTTCAGCTGCAGTTAGCACTTCACAGAGAAGACAATATTTTCCACTCAGGTCTCCTGGGAACAGCAGCGCCTTAGTTGTGCTGCTAGTCGTGTGCTACCCTGTCTGCAAGGTCAGCAGCCGGAGGGTCGGAGGGCCACAGAGGACACTTCCACATAGAGATGAAGAGGCTGGCAACAAATAACTTCCAAACGTAAAGCACCAATTGTTTGTATACTGAGACCCGTAAAAATGTTCCCTTCCTCCTCATGCTTACATCCAACACAAATGAGGTAGGGGAAAAAAATAAATAAACAGAAATAATTCAAATAATTTCAACAATAACACGATTCAGTCATACACTGAACGAAAAATATCAAGAGATGGTCGATTGTGTAATTTTCTAGTGATGTCTAAGCCAAGTTCAGCAACACTCTACTGATGAACACATAACATGATTATCCAGTGTGTTCAGACTCCAGACAGCCACAACCATGAGAAGCAGTCCTTAACACAGGACCAGAAGTCCAACAGATATGTGCGCAGATTCATTCTCTCACTGTCTGAAATCTCGGCAAAAGAACAGAAGGACACTTTCATTTAAAACCAGGCTGCGGGCGGTAGTTCTCAAATCAGATGACAAATGGTTATGCCTGGTGTTTGCACCACCCAACAGATCAAGTTCATCTTTTCCAGGTAGCACCACACCTGAATGGCACTTTCAAAATTGGCAGTAAAAAAAATCTGAAAGGCATCTTTTTTTTTTAACTACACCATCCACACCTTGATTGCCTTGAAAAACTCTGATTTTAATCTCACATCTTGTAGCTGGACGTGAGCAGGTCACCGATCAGCAGCTGAAGTTGCAGCAAAATGGCTGACTAAGGATCCACAGTCTCACCTCTTCCTCCACACCTTTGACAGCCAGATTTTTACAGTCTTGTCGCTGCAGAGGGAAAGAGAGGGGTGGGATGATAAGCAGAGAAAAGGAGATTAGGAGCACAACAAAGGGAGAAAATAACAGAACATCAATCAGGCAGAGCTCCCTCAGAACAACTCATTGTACATCCAACGCAACACCAAGACATTGACTTCAAAGTGCATTTCTCAAACAGACATGCCCACACACAAACACACTTCATTAAAGAAGTTTCTCCACCGTGTCAGCAGCATCCTTCCAACCTCACTGAGAAGTTCACTATGGTTTTTACTCGCTTTCATTTGCACGTTTTCATGGTGTTAATCCAATGAATGAATAATAAATAAGTTCTTGCACACCACAAATGCAGGCCAAGGAGGCTGCACTTTGCCTGGTGTAAGGAGATGGTATCTGACTACTGAGTGGCTTTTGAGAAACACACTAATGGCTGTCTTGCCATGATAACATTAAAATGACTATTTTTGTATTGGTACACTAAAACCAGAAACCACATCTGTTTAGCAAAACTTCACGTCTCTGTCCAAAGATCTAAAATAAAAATTGACCAACCAGGAAAACTAATCCTTAATTACAAGTTATTATCTCATGTACTTAATCCCTAAAAACTACAGTCTGTGGTTTTGCAAAATATAATTTAGAACAACACGCACAGTAGGCCAATTTAAATGGAATACATGAGAACAAGATTAGGATTCAGAGCAGGGCGGTCAGAAGAGAAGATGTTTGCCTTAGAGGGGGCAGTGGTCTTAAAATGAACCAGTAACCATGATGAAAGTTTAAAGAAAAACACAGAGGCTTAAAGGTGCCACACAGAGCAGCATGTGTAAAGATAAAACAACAAAAACTGAAGCTACAGAAGTGGAGAGATAATATTTCTTTTCAAAATAAAAAGGCATAAAAGAGCAAGCGGGGAAAAATGGAAGATACTACCCATCAAAGTAAAGAATAAAATGATACAAGGGAGGAGAAATATGAAGAGCAAGGAAAAATAATGATTGGTTAAGAGAGTACCAGAGGAGAGGAAGGGTGGTGAGCAGAAAGTGGGCAATCATGGGAGGCTGGTGGCTCGGCCCTTGATGGCCAGGACCCGACGAGGAAGACACGGGGTCAAGCCCGGCACATAGTTCCACAGCTTCACCCTGCAGTCACTGGGATTGGCAGGACAGGGAGGTGGAGGGAGCAGAGGAGGAGGAGGAGGCAGGGAGGGGTGAGGGGAGGACGGCAAAGTTTGAGAGTCCAGTCATAAGGAAATTTGCCCACAGAGAAGATGGTAGAACAAGAGATGATTAAGGCTAAGGTAATGAAACAAGAGAGCTGAAGAGGACGAGGAGCAGAAGGAAGTTAGTCGACTTCAGTTAAAGCCAAACAGCTGAATGAGAAGTGGGAAGCAAAATCCCTGTTGGATGAGCCTCTGAGTAATCCAGGGCTGACACATACCTGCTAACGATTCATTTTTTAGATAAAGATCTTTTTGTGTGTGTTTTTTGCAGACTCTTAAGTCTGCACTTTACCCAAAAAAATGAAATAATAAAGTTGTTTGGCTTTCAACTTTCAAACTCCTTATAAAATCCTTTGCAGTATCCTTTGATGTTTTTCTATACTCTTCCTTCAGACAGGTATTACTTCAAAGAATTAACTTTTTTAAAATGAATCTTTATATACTGTACTTACAAAACAACAAATATCTGTTTGTTATACATTTCTACTTTACACAACAATGAAAGGACACAGTTTCAGTCTCTTTATGTTGGACCAGCTGTTTATTCTTTTTAAATTTACCTGGAAGCTGTGAAGATCTGTCTCGAGTTGGTGCATATAGCATTGATGGGGCTGTCATGACCTTTGACCTCTCCTATAGGTGTGAAGTTGTCTACGTTCCACACCTTCAACATGCCGCCCCGACAGCCGCTCAGCAGCATGGGCCGACCAGGTACATATGCCAGGGCGCACACCCAGTCCTTGTGAGCGTTTGGAATTTGCTGTGAAGTCAGGACAGAGAGCAGTTGTGAGTGCAAACAAATACCCATCCAGCTCCACGTGAACCATCTGGGATTCAGCATTCTATAAATAACAGCACATAAACATACAAACGTGTTTATTCCTTTATTTCTAATGGCTCTAAATCAGCAGTATACAAGCATGTTCCCTGAATGAAGAGTGAACTATATCGTTGCTAGGCAACATAAAAGTACAAGTATGGTTGAAACTCAGAGACTGTTTTTAGATTTAACGCTGTAGTTATTCTTAGATTGTGTATCACTGCGCTCTACTTTTTACAATGGACTGAAGCAGAATTCATGAACTGAGAATTTTCTATTTAGGGCGTTCAGGTCTCATTAATGGGAGGCTTGGTTTTACTGGACAACAGAAGATGGCGCTTGTGGCTAAAATAATTTGATAGATGAGTCAGATGTTATTCGGTTATTTCTCTTTTTTAGATGAAAGAACAACTGGTTATGAAGGTTCATCTGAGGGGTAATCTTAACCCTGCAGGTGATTTTAATCCATGTCATGTCCAAGCTTGCATAGTTTACAAAACAGCCTATTTTGGTAGATTTTAACCCTGTTCTTCACCTGTGAGGTACAAACTGACATGAAAACATTGGACGAAAAGCCCCTGACTGGATATCATGTCTTTTTTTTAACACATTTGCATATGAATTAAAGGGACATTTTAAAACAGAGGCAACCACTTCTGTTATAAATCTCTATTAAAGGTATAATTAGTTCAGCTATTCTAATTATTAAAAATTCAGAGAAAACATACAGAGAGCAATTAAGATTTTATGCATGCACCTATCAAACTTTTATGACTCCCACAGTTTTGGTTTTAATACTGTTCTATTATTCCACGTACCTCAGCCAGCTGGGCTGCACATTAATTTAGCTGCGAGCTGTGAAACACATGCAGAGGAAGATATCTTCTATTATGCTAATCTGTGTTTTCATGCAGTGTTTTTTTCTGGCTTCTCTGGTTACTTTTATGCATTTTTTACTCACATTGGCTGTAATAAAAAACTACTACAAGCAAGTTTTCCCATGTTTAATTTCATCATCTTAAAATGGATTTAATTCATTATTCGCCTCATCAGCCCACACATAATTCTACACAATGACTATGCAAAAAAACAGTTTTTTGGTCTCTAATGACCTTTGTGCATCTACAACTCAGCCACATTTACCACAACCTAAACAACAGTTCCATTCATCTCTGGTTTTCTCTTTAGAAAAACAAGCCTTCACTTGAATCAAGATAATAAGTTAAAACAGCTCCATATCATTTTCTGTTAAGTGATTCAACCAAAGTCTGAGCTGAGACCTCTTAAGCTATTGAAAATGACATTATCCAAACTGCTATAATTTGTTCTGTACCTCATAATTTTGTGCTGCAATCAGAGTGCCTGGAATAAAAAGGTGTTTGTATTTTAAAACAGCGTGACTCAAAAATGTTTGGTTTTTTGTTTGTTTGGTTGGTTTATTTGGGGTGGGGGGGTGTTCACTAATGACTGTGCTGACAGAAGAAAAAGCGTGTGGATTCACGCTGCTTACATACAGTCAGATGCACTGCATCAGCATGACATCTTAGAAACAAGATTTGATGAGGCAGATCATCCTGTTTACACCCTGAAACATTGAAATTAACATAAAATGTCAGCATTGCCTGATGGCAAGTCTGCCAAGTCATTGTTAACTGTATTTCAACGTTACAGTGAATTCCAAAACTATACAGAAATTCATAAAACAGACTTTAGTTTCAGCAAGCCCATGACTGCTGGTTATGCAACACTGGATGCCATTTTCCCACGATTGTCTTTCAACTTCAACCACAATGGAAAAAAAAGAAAAAAAGGAACACTTTTTCCTCCTTATTTATAAAGATTCTGATAGTTTTTAAGGCTTACATTTAGAGGATAGCCACAGGGGGTATCGCAAACAACAACGTACGTTATCTTGAGGGGTCGTGGCTCAAAATGTTTAAAAACCACTGGATTAGACAACAGTAGTAGAGTTTTATTTAAATGTGAAGTGTTATGTTTGGAGAGAGGAAAACACATTCTAGTGTAATATCTTAACACCAACTGTAAAACATAGCTTTGGTAGTATAATGATTTGGGGCTGTTCTGCTTATCTGTGATAAGGCAAATAATCCTCATTAATGGAAATTTTATGAATGACACTGGGAAATTCTAGTAGCAAAATATCAGGACATCTTTCTGTGAACTAAAAAGCAAGTAAAAGAACAATCTTAAATGTCCCATATTAAGCAAAATTCACTTTTCTTAAGGTTTTCTAATAGTCATATGTGTCCTTATAGCCTGTGTATAAGGCCCAAAAATGAGAAAATTCTATTTCCTCATCCTTGCTTGCTCCACTTTTTAGCGAATGTGTGCTCAAACAGGTGAGTCTGATATCTTTCACTTTGTGACCTCACAAAAGGAAATAACCACTGCCCCCAGTAGTGGATACTGTCATTGACCTCCCCCCCAGCTAGCTGAGTCTGCACTTTTAAGTCACGGAGCGGGTGCCAGAGAAAGCCAGGTCTTCTGCCAGAAAGGGGCGTGGACAGGCACCACTTATGAACATTTAAAGGTTCAGGCACAGAAACAGCCCGTTCTCATTAGAGCTCACTAGAGCCACATCTGGAATCGCTGAAATTAAGGACAAAGGCTGAATTTGGGGTGATACGCTTTGAAAACAATGTTGTTGGACCTCCGACACTCATATAAAATTGTTGAAAAAATGTATAATATGGGACCTTTAACTACAGAAGTCACTCTACAGAATCGTTAAAAAAATCAATTAAGGTTAATTTTTATGGCTCCGAATAATTTAAAGACATGACTAATTAAAGAGAAATGTTGCGAAAGGTCACATCAGCAAAGGTTCACATACTTCTGTTACCCATCAGTAACACTTAATCATTTTCCTGAATAAATAAATTGGTGAAACACCATTTTCTAATTTTTTCTAATAATGTTCTCATTATCCAATTTTCAGTTTTGTGTGAAAATTTGTTTATTTTTGAGTTGCAGTTATTCAGAATTATAGATTATTAGAAAATGTACACAAGCACTGTCGACAGGTTGGGAAAACAATGTGTTGATAATAACTGGGTGGAGGTGACCATGTTGGGACAGACGCTGTAGGGTAAGCAAAAGAAAATTGTTCCTGCGGCTCACAGACATTACACTATCTGTAACAACTTCACACATGAAGGTGAAAATATGTAGAGAGCAAATAGAGAAGCACACCAGTAAAGCACTGGAAATGCACACATAATTTCCAATTGTTTTTGGAAGCTATATTAGACTTTTTATCATGCAGGTGGGAATCAGTAAACTGCAGTGTACAGTAGTTATAAGGAGATTACTTCACATATCCCCCAAGGAAAAAACACTACAGAGTAGGCATTTTATCAAAGTGGTCAGAGCAGAGCAGCTCCCAGCACCACTCCTGAAGAAGGCAGAGTTTCAGAGTCTACTGTAATTTATTCTAATATACCCCAAGCCACAATTTGATCCTATTACATAATTAGACAGAGACTACTGAGTTAGAGAGCCTGTAAAATGGATTGTGTTGGCTACTTCACAAATGAGGTTAAGGTCATACACCATAGTCTAAACAAAGACTCTACAGAATAAATTCCATCTTTGAAAGGAAATGATAATTTCAAGTGCTCTGGTTTTGTCTGTTTGGGTAAACAAAGGCTACACAGAAGTTATGCAAAACAACTTCAGAAAGTACTGTGCATGTAAATGAGTACGCCATATCCACCCACAAGCTGTATTATTATGCATTATTAACTTATGCAGGCAACAGAGTATACACAAGAGATACCACAGAATTCAGCAGACCCACACAAAGACACACTGGATAACTTTGTCCACCAGAAGCTGCAGCTGTGGTGTGAGCGGTTTTCGACACTCCGCTGTAGACACACTGCTTTCCTGCCACATTACACATGACGACATAGTGTTGACTGCCTCCACAGTGCAAGCACTCTGGGTAAAGAAGACATGAAGGGAACACTCGAAGGGCAGGAAGCTGCCCGCCAACTGAGTGCTCAACTAGCAGCACAGCTTTTCACTGTCACTGCTGAGCCAGATTAAAATAAGAAGTAAAATAACAGTCTCCACAAGTCTATGCATGGAGAATCTGTGTCTGAACAGAAGTGAAATGTGCAAGTTAAAAATAACAACAGGAATCTCCCACAAGTTGAATTACAGTCTTCAGTCTAAGTAGGCATGGCCAATTTGGGCCATAACTGAAGAAAATGTTAATTATTCCTCTGACATGAGAGCATTTCAGTGATTTTTTTTCTGCTCAGGCTACAACTAACTGACCTGTTTTAATTAACTTAATACATTTTTAGCTTGACACTGGATTCATTTTATCCCATTTGTTATTAGAAGGGGATGTTTTAGTTCGACCAACCCAATCAGCCACAACTGACGTTTCCATCCCACTGACATCAATCAGGCAGTGATATATTAGCAGTTCACCTTATGACAACTTGCACTTTCTCCATCAAAATCATTTACATCATCATTTATGACATTATTTTGCAGCTGCTGTTCTGTTGTCATGGATTTATCATGATAAATAACAACATAACAAGAAGAAGATGCAGACTTGGTGACTGCAGCATTCCGAGTGGCTGAACAAACCTGTAAGAATTATTGGTTTAGTAACAAATAGATCTTTCAGTGACCGATCTATGATTGTTATCCTCAACTGTCTATTTAATGAAATGACTAAAACAAGGGTCTATGTTTTAACTCTAAAGTCGAATACCATCAAATCTATTTAGCTACAATCAGATGTATAACAGAGAATGTGAACACATCTGGCCTCACTTGTTACGACCAATTTTCTATACATCAACAATATTCTTAATCAGATGCAATGATATAGTTCTAGAAATTCACCATCAGCACTGACGAGAGGGATCTCACTGCAATTATTAACCAAAGTACCTCGCTGGTACTTGGTCTGCTCTCCAGACTCTACGCTATAAAGGAAAGACTGACTCTGCCCTGTGAATGATGAGGGTCAAGTGATAATAAATTGCTTTTCAGTCCATTAAACTTCCAAGCCCGTGCCATATAATATCCAGAAGAAACTGTGTTTTAAACTATGACATATGAACTCTACATTCACATAAATATGAACCCATTCTTCTTTCTGTTGACTCAACCAGCTGACTTCACAACAGGTGCAGCAATCAGGTGTATTTAGCTTTCTTTTTAAGCAACACTTTGCTGCAGCTGGTATGTTTTAAACATCATGACAGAGGCATGTTTTATGCCTTTCCAATGTCACTAAGACAAAATAAGTGCATCTACACACACCTGTGTGAGTTCCTGCTGCTCCAGTTCCCATTTCTTGATGCCGTTGTCTCTCGACCCACTGAACAGCACATCTCCCTGAACCGCCAAACACTCGATGCCGTCATAGTGTGGAGGCTCAAAATTATGAGCTGGACCCACATTACCCAGAGTTCCCTCTGCCACATCAAACACCTAAAAAAAAGAAGGGAAAGATAAGGCACTCACTATTGGGGGGAATATTTTGAATGATCTAAAGATGTGTGCATGTGTGTGCGTGATACCTTAACGTAATGGTCTTTGGAGCCAGTGATAACATGATCTTTGCCCAGCAGAGACTGTCCCACTGTCAAACACATGACAGAGCCAATGTGGCCTGTCAGCTTCCTTGTTGCTTGCATCCTACACACACACACACAGAGGAACACACCGAACACCAGAAGGTGAAGCAAAGGTCTGTGAAATTCATTACTTACAAGAATCAGATTTTCAAGGTGCCTGTGTCACTAAATGTATTCACTTTCATTCTCTCAAGTGAAGTAAAACCATTGAGACACACCAATGCTACAGGCAGAGGGGATGGAGAAATGTTTAATACATTATTTTTCCATTTCTGGAGGGTTCTTACGCATCATTAAATAGTTTGGAGCCCCTCAGCGTAAACTGTCTGGTCCAATCTGTTAATGATGTCTTTCCAGAAGCACAAAGAACTGAGACAAACATGCCGTTACCACGAGATGCCAAAAAACTGGCTCCTTGTGGAAAGCATGCTCTTGGCTCACTAACTCTGGGTTTCTTTACTCTTTGTTGACAACTTTTTATACCCCCCCGCCAGATGTTAATAAGTCCACAAATGAACTATTCACGAATCTAAGACTAAACATATAAGTCAAGAAAAAAGTAATGAATAATTTCAAAACCCAATTGACTGACTGCATATTTAAGTTTGTAACTGAATAACTAATCAATGAATAAATGAGTCTGAATAAATTAGATTTACTGATCAAATTTACCTGTTGAGGTCCCACATGCGAACAATGTTTCCAGTAGCAGCATACAGCACAGACCCTGATGGATTGAGAGCTATCTGGTTGATCTGACACTCGCCCTGAGCAAAGGTTATTGTGCGGGTGGTTGTGCCAGCACACGCGTCCCCGGAAACCACCTGCCCCGATGACCTGTTTGGGTACAGAGAAGCCAAACAGTTTACGAGAAAGCGTGAGACAGGAGGCCTAGATGGAAAAAGATCAGGTATAAAACACACGCTGCAGCACTCAGTCCCTCTAGTAGCATTTTACTGATTAATTAGTCATGTTTTGTGACATGAAGCATCTCGCTGAACAGAAATGGGTATTTGTAAGTCAGTTCTATCAAATCTCTTTCCAGCTGCAGCTTCTATTAATTCCAAATTGTTAATTCTGGCTGAATCCAGTGAGGAAAACTTACGTGAGTGTGCGGATACACTTAGCAGAGTCACGGATGTCCCACACCTTGATGTACGACGTAGAGACAGAGAAGACCAGACCAGAGGACGGGCAGTATTTGACTGACACCACGTTATTTGGGTGGCCTTTGAGGGTGGCAATCTCCTGACCTGTCACCAGGTTCCACATCTTACATGTACGATCTAGAAGAGGAAGTACAGACATTTAATAAAGTTGCTCAGCTCAGCCCCATTTTCCTGTCTTTTTACTTACTAGTTGCTCTAGCAACGTAGTAGTTTACTTTGCATTGTGTAAAACATGAATCACATACAACAAAATGAGTTACAAAGACCAAGGTGTTCCTTTCTTTTTCTTCTTAAGGTAACTAAAAACAGCCTGGCTTTGCTACAAGGATTCAGAGCTTTTAGTGAGCACACACACAAAAAAAAGTCATGTCAGTAGTTGTGAGGCAGAACACAAAGTAGCGGAGGTTTGTATAAGTTGTAGATGATTTGATTATTTTGGTTAATCCTAAAACAACAGCCATGCCTTGTATCAATAAGATCAGGCTTTAGCCCCTCAGTATTAGCCGAAGAGAGCATTAGTTGTTCTCTGACAACATCTTTAATAATAAAACACAGATTTAGACATGCTAGCTGAGAGAATCAAATTCTCAATGAAAAATTACGTAAGGACTTCAGTTTTTAAAACCATGTCACTCTGGCCTCTCAAATTGTCTCTGTCAATGCCTCTTGCTTGACTTGCAGTGTGACGTACATGGACAGGTCAACGACAGAGTGACGGCAGAGCTAAAAAGAATCAAAGCTATTCATAGCAAAGGCTACAGGGATATAACTTTGTGGACAGATGCCCAGCTGGACTCTGCATGCTAGCACTTTTGGGAAATAATGTAGTAGAGAAAAAGCTGAAAGAAAAGCCACCATTTCAAATAAAACGTTCCTGACTGCCACCCCGTTACCAAGGCAACACATGCAGATTGGTTGGAAATGTCTGAACTCACAATTTCTTATTCAGTTTCTTTCTAAGTGCAGTCAAAACACCCTTTTCTGAAGATATGAATGGAGAAACAAATCTAACTAAATGTAACTAACATTCATTTAATAACTGTAGGTATCATTTACAGGATTTGTTCTTTAAACCTTTGTTTTTGTTCGAGTTCAACAAAAGAAAAAGTACAACTCATTAGTTAAACCAGTGGTTCCCAACCTGGTGTCAGAGACCCCACAAGGGGGTCCCCCAAAGAGCACAGAGGTCCCCAGGGCTTTGAACATTCAGAGCCATTGTGATTAATGTCTACACATTGTCCTTATTTTAAGAAAAAAAAAAAGTAAGGCTATATGTTGTCCACCCCTGGCAATTCTGCAATCTTGCAGGGACACCCAAAGCGTCCAATCGGCAACCCAGGGGAATGACAAAGGGTTCATTTTTAACTTTGGCTTTATCGAAGGACAGGATTCAACTAGAATACATTATTTATGGTGAGAATCTGAATTTTGAAAGCATAAAACCAAGCATGGTTTCAGAATGGTGTGGGCAGGGGCTCCATGGCTTTTTAATATTTGCAGGTCTTGGAGGAAAACAGGTTGGGAACCACTGAATTATGTTCCAAATATTTCCACTCTTATATAAGATTTTTTTACTTTATCTCAGTTCTACAAACAAACATACAACACCTAAAATAATTTGGGCTCTAAACTGCATTACCTCTTCTCTACAAATACACACTGAAGAGTGTATCTGGAAGAAGATGGTGGTTTCGTGTCAGTGGGCATCAAACCACTGATCTTCCAAAAAAGAAGACAATCACTTCTGGTATAACTGCACAAGTTAAGATATTGTTGTACCTTTAGATCCAGTGAACAGCAGCTCATCTGTAGCGTCCACACACAGAACTGGCTTCGAGTGGCCCTCAGCTACAGAAACACATTGCAAGGGTGCCGTCCGGCCCCCTTTCACACCCCCGATGGGATTGATCACTCCCCTATATATCACAAACAGAAACACAGCGTCAGTCTCATCATGTAAACCAGTGAGGATAATCTTTCAATAGATTGAGAGTATATGCACTACAACACAGATCAATCACCAACATGCACAAAAAACACTTTTTAAATTATTTTATTTTATAAACAAATCACTGCATTGAGGTTTGGTGATTTCTTTGAGAACTATCTGAACCATAGGAAGAGTAATGTGATAAAACAAAAATAAAGCATCTAAAAATTTTATGTGTGAGGACCTTATAAAGAGAAAAAAAAAGAAAAGAAAAATGCTCTGGTTCTTAGCAGGTCTTAAAATTAGATGTATTCTACCTCACGTGAACAACTACACGACACATCTCATTGTGTCATTATTTACTTAACAAAACCTCAGCCAAAATGCAGAAGCAGTGTGTAAAAAACATAAAGTAACAAAAGCAAAATTTCTGTCTGTGATCTGAAAAAGCAAGATAAGAACAACCTTAAAGGTCCCGTATTATGCAAACTCACTTTCTAAAGGTTTTCTTACAGTCATATGTGTCCTCATAGTCTGTGTATGAGGCCCAAAAAAAGAATATTCGGTCTCCTCTCTCACTTGCTTGTTCCACTTTTTAGCGAATGTGTGCTCAAATAGGCAAGTCTGAGACCTTTGCCTTTGTGAAGAGAAATAACCACTGCCCCCAGTAGTGGATACTGTCATTGACCTGCCCCCACAGAGCGGGCACCAGTCAAAGCTGGATCCTCACCCAGAGTGGGCGTAGACAGGCACCAGAAAAGACACAGAAACAGCCTGTTCTCACTAGAGCTACTTTTGGAATGGCTTAAATTAAGGACCAAGGCTGAATTTTGGGTAACACACTTTGAAAACAATGTTGTTGGACCTCTGATACCCATATGAAATTGTGGAAAAAATTTATAATATGGGACCTTTAAGTAGCGGTCAGTTATCTATAAATTAACTATACTTAAGCTGATCATCAGCAAGTGCAAACACCTCTATAAAAGCAGACGTTTTGGCAGCTTTCTGGTCTGGATCATTTAGGTGTGTTTTACCACAATGCAAAGGAACAGAAGACATCAACAATGATATTAGAAAAGCAATAGTTAGTGCCTTCTGGGAAGGGTTATAAAGCCCTTTCCACAGTATTTAGAGCCTATTGCATTTAGAATATTGGAATAAACGCCTCATACAAACGGCCAACCAAAAAGTCCTCTGCAAAGCAAATTACTTTAGAGCAAAATATCAGACCATCAGGCCCAAACTGAAGTCACGCAACAGGAAAATTATCCCATGCACACTAACAAACTTACAACTGAATGGCTTGAAAAAGAAATAAAT
This sequence comes from Rhadinocentrus ornatus, assembly GCA_037177495.1. Taxonomy (NCBI): domain Eukaryota; kingdom Metazoa; phylum Chordata; class Actinopteri; order Atheriniformes; family Melanotaeniidae; genus Rhadinocentrus; species Rhadinocentrus ornatus. The sequence goes on from JBAMHW010000003.1 coordinate 29,264,733, forward strand.
CAAGGTGTTGAAATGTCCCAGATATTTCTGCTAAAAATGGCTCTATAAGCTGTTGAACTATTGAGTGTTTTGTTTTTTTTAAACCTTGCTCATCTGAAATTGTACTTACCAAATTTTTAAATCTGGTATGATTTTTTTTTAATTATTATTATTATGTCCCAAAACATTAACCACTTCGCTGTTGGTTGAAGCACTGCTCCTGGATCTCTCCATTCTCTCTCCATCCCTTTCCACACACTCAAATGAATACACAGATTTGTGTAGAAGCCCAATTAATGCACTATAATAAGAGAACTCCTTCTCTTTTCAACTCGTCTCCATAGCCCTTCTCTTTCTTACTTCCCCTCACACATACAAACACAGACAAGCGCTGCATTATTATGTGCACTCATTCTCTCAAGCTGAACCAGCAACCCCCTACAACCCCTTCCCAATCTATGTCCCTCTGACAGAGTTCCCTAGTGCCTGTAAAGCAGTCGGCAGAGTAAGACAGAGAAGAGAAAGGGTGAGAGGAAAAGGGAGGCTTGTGGAAAAATTGGTCCCCAGTGGGCTTCATGGGTAGTGGTTAGTGTGCATGAGAGAATGCAAGTGTGTGAGAGTGCAAAAGAAAGCACAAAAGACAGAAAATGTGAGGAGGGAACAGTAAAACTGTGATTGCACACAAAGAAATCAGGACAGATTTGTTTCTGCAAAGAGGGAGCAAAATACAGAAGGGTATGTCAAGGATGGCGACATGCTCCCCATGTCCAAGCATAAAAATATGCACAAATGAAACATTAAACCATCCTTTGTGTAGTGTGTACAAAGTGTGTTAAAATCAGGAAGTCACATTCACTGGTCAGTAAAAAAAAGCTGCCATGCGTATCTGCCAAGTTTCACAAAATGCAAAAAAAAAGCACGGACATCCAAATCGACGACAACAACCCCCAGCATAGCATGCTAGGATGTCATTATTGCAACATGCAACGTAATGTACATTCTCGCCTAACTCAGGAGGGAGCTGACTCTCAGCACCTCCACAGCCAACTGCCTTTGGGACTCAGGGAAAAGGCAGTGTTGTACATGTGGGTTAAGTGGAGAAATGTAACAAGCTGACAACAGTCACATTATCAGCTTGTGCAGAGCTGTAAAACCACGATGTGTAGAGTAAATTCCACCCTGCACTCTTTTTAGACCAGTTCCATTTTGCAAAGACGGAAACTGAAATCTAGGTTTTTATGGGTCAGAAAAGGAAAAATCTAAATGTAACTTAGACAAAATGTTGGGTTCAAAAAAGGAAAAAGAAGAAAATAGATGCAGCTTAAGTTCAGTTAACTTTAGCACTGATGATTGTTAATCATATTATGAAAATAAAGTCTTACACTCCTTTCTTATTAGATCAAAGAGAAATTCAGATGACACCAAAGCAACAATATCTTTCACTGTTATAAAAAATATAATTGATTCAATTGTAAATGTATATAAAGATAATCTGTTCACACACATACCACATAACCAAGTAACTTTTTTTTAAAGTTTCTACGAAGCTTTAACAGTGTATTAGTTTAGATACTTCCTTAATGTTTCCTTAGTTTTTATTTTTGTTTGTTTGCTTTTCAATTCCAAATAACATTTGCGACATACTGTACTACTATAAAATATAGGGCTCCATTTCTTATTTCTTACAACCACTGTGAAGCTCCAAATGGTAAAAATTGCTCCAATTCTATCAGCATCTGTGGAGGATATCATAGTGTTATGCACGACATGAAAGCTGCTAATGGATGTTGTAGGGCGAAGACCTATGAGACCAGCACTAATGATAACCTGGAGAGGAGGGAGATCAGCATGTGCTCCCTGCAGTGCACAGAAAAACAGAAGGGTCTTAGTGAGAGGTGCATCCATTTCTGTGTGTATGTGTTTGCTAAAATAAAGTCAGAAAAAGAAATTCATCATCACAATGAAGATGGGAAAGTTCTGTTTGTTTTGTTCTGTTCATTACTTTTTTTTTTGTTGCATTGGAGCAAATTGTTGTTGTATAGCCTGCTAGCGGTTAGCTTAGCTCAAAATATTTAGATGAGAAAATAAACAGACTGCATAAAACATAACCAGGAACATATTACATTAATGTAATCTAGTAAACCAACCCTGCAAATAGCAGATGAGAGCATAGATTCGTTAGGAGAAAGGTTAATCAAGTGAGAAGTGGGTTTTTTTCTTTCTTTATACATGAACAACAAAATAATTCTGAAAGTAGTGTGGAAGATTCAGCTTGGACTCTCGGTTTTAGAAGCTATTTACGCACAAACTCTTCAGAGTGGAATATTCACAGTTCTCACAACTAAATTCTCCAGTGTGGAAGCTAGGCACTGGAGGCAAAACCGGATGCTTAACTTTTCCACAGTGAGTATGTTTATCAGACATTACAGAAAGAATATCGGACTTTTAAAATATGCATGAACATTTACATGTTAGCCTGGCCAAAACTGAATGAAATCAAAATTCTCAAAAGTGGATTATGACACTCTGATGATGTTATGTGCAAACGCTCAAATGAGGTTATGTGAGGATGTCCAATTTTCTTGAGGGCTGCCGACCTGCAGGTGTAAATGTTTCCCTGCTCCAACACACCTGATCCAAATTAAATAGATCTCAACATCTTTTTGTCAACTTTGTCAAAGCTGTTAATGACCCATTAATCTGAGTCAGGCGTATTGAAGCAGGAAACACTAAAAAACCTGCAGGACAGCGGCCATTGAGGACCAACTTTAGACATCCCTGGCTTAGGTGTTCTGCACATGTTCCAAAGTTCCTCCTTTTTGATCCTAGACACAGTTAGAAGCAGCAGAATGTCTTGAGCACTTATGTCCAGTGCGTGGCATCATGCACTAGATTAGTTGCTATGTAATTAAATTCAGTTTAACTTCATTTACCTTTAAAAGACAATTCAGTTTCACAAAGTACCCAGTACACGACAAAAACAACCTACTGTACATCCACCAACAGTTAGAGCTGCTTCTCAATATCATGAACAGATACGCAGCACAGGGAGGCCCCAGAGATTTGCAAAATAGACACAAAGTACAATAAAAAATAAATTAAAATAAAGTATATGTGAGTATGGTATCACTTACACAAGTTCCACCAACATAGTGGCATAAGTATTAACATGAGGTACACAAGCGAAAAGTTGGTGTTTTGCCCCCTAATGGCAGAGGGTATGAATGACATGGAGTAGCAATACGTTTTTGCAGGTGGGGCAGAAAGGCAAAGCTGTACTGCATGTCTAATCATCAGTCTTTATCTGCAGTAGTGTGCTGAGGACCCAGGAGAAGATGCAGAGCTGAGACTCTGGCTGGTCTTCCTCCCATACGTCACAATAAAAACCTGTTAAACCAGAACCAAGTTTGTGCTGGATTAATTGCTAAAGTAACGACTGCTACAGTAATCTGGAAAAATCCTGAGAGTATGCTGGGAACACATCTACTCTCACGTAAAGACCAACTAGAACACTTCACAAACATTTCAGAGCTACAGTTCATGTGTGAAAGCAGCTAAACACGGTTCCACAGTTTGACTTGGACGAGTTTTCTCAGCCTGGTGGTCATTAGAGGGAATGCAGATGTAAAGCACTTCTATATGAGCTTTACTTTTTAGATCTGAGGGTTACATCTATCCTTAACATATAGATTATGAGAAAAACAGTAGCTAGCTGTAGCCTTCACATGTGTTATGAGTGTTACTACATTCAGAGCTCTAGAAGTCAAGAAATAGTCAGGACATAACCAGACTTGTGTCTGAGACAGGTGTGTTCTTGTATACATTCAGCATCTGTTACTTTTTCCAGCTTTCAGACAAATTCAACTCAAGAGTCTCATTTTGGTCTAAACAAGAGAGCGAGTTTAAGAGTGCTGGCTTAGTGGTCAAGTTATTCATGTAATTTCTGTAGTTTAAATCTACACATATTGCATGTTTAAATTGCACGTTTGTCAGTCTGCAGCTGAAAAAGGTGTTATGGTTCATTCATATCCTGCATGTAACCACAAAGAAACAGCAGCACAAATATAGAAAAACCTCCTGTGGTTAAAACATGCACCACAGTGACCCCACCAATGGACAACTACAGGGAAGGTGGACTACTAATGGAGACAAGACATCGTGCGAGTTAACAGGCACAATGGAAAAACAAAGAGTGACAGACACGATTCCTCTACCTGAGCACCTCGGAGAGCGAGGAGTCACTGTCATCCGACCTGGAGGCAGAAGAGGAGCAAGGAGAAGGAGGGGTGGGGTGGGAAGAGGAAAGGGTTAACCACGCTAAGAAAAGACAGAAGGGTTACTGGTAAAGGGTTAAAAAGGGAGGAACAACTAGTAGAAGGATTTGTGAAATAAAGTAGTGCACAAACTGGAGGGAAAGATCAATCAAATCATAGAGCTTGCCCAGAGATAATCAAGCAAACACTTAAACTGTTGTCTTTTACCTTTTTCTGCAGATGTGCTAGTGTAGGTGGAGCCACGCTTAACATTTAGTGGGCTTTTCTCCAGTAGTGTTAGAACATTGAGGGTTAATGGTTGGAAGAAATAGAGATGCAAGAAATGCAGTCATTTGCATTCTGGCTAAGAATTGAGAGGAAAAGACTAACACCCCTCAATGGCACTCATTGAGCAGCTATTCGGCTTAACTTAGCATATAAGAACAGAAAAAGCAAAAACTAACCTGAGTGTGTACAAAAATGGTTAAATCCCCTCCACAAGCACCAAAAATCAATACAAAAACCTTTTTAAGAGTTTGTATCTTGTGTTATAATAAGGTTTTGTATTGATTAAACACACACGACATAGCAAACTCTGCTGTCTTGTAAGCTTTAGAGCTGCTAATAGATAATTGTTTTTGTTTCTTTTTGTTTCCCCTGATAGCTGCAGAAATAGACCTAAGCCAAGCCAACAGCTGCTGGTTGTTGCCTCACATTTAGTGAACAGACATGAAAGCGGTGTCAGTCTTCCCATCCAAAACTCTGCAAGAAAGCAAATACTTCCGAAAGTGTTAAATGATCAGTCAGAACAAAGACAAGAAATGCACCCAGAAAAAGGAGGTGGGCAGAAAGGAAGCGCTGATCCTGGAATAGTCTAACACAAAGGTCACAGAAGTAAGCATGACAGTTTATATACTTTTTTCCTCTTTATGTTTGATTATGAGGTCAGAGTCTTCTTCTAAATGTACCTTTTCCAGACATATTTGGGGAATTAGTACAGAAAAAGGTTAAGGGAAAGTACACAGGGTTAACGAAGGGTAACGGAGGGAACAATCCGGTTGGCTGGAGGATAAAGAAAAAACTCCACTCTGCACCCATACCTTCAGCTCATCTTAAATCGAAACACTAGTATGTGTGTAACAGCGCATTACACAAGTTATTATACTGTAAATATTTTATAGATTCTGGTTCGTCACCTTGAGGACTTGTGATGTTCTCTGTGAGCATGAAATAATAAAAGTAAATGTTCTGGAAATGTCTGGAGGGAACCGCAACATTACAAGGTGATAACAATTCTTCCATTTCTTCTTATTTACTGTCATTTACGGTGGCTATCAGCATTAAATTATCTAGGCTCTCACCCCAAAATCCTTTAAAAAATTCAAGGGTTTCACAATGTGAAGTGAATTTAAAAATGGATCTATGATTCAAAGCCTCTTTATCCAAGAGATTACAAGAAACCTTTGTTGTAAATGTCTCTTCTTCATTTTCATCTTGTGTTACAAATCCATGTCAAATGCATGATCCCAGTCTCACAGGCAACCAGACTACTTTAGGATGAATGATGAAGTGAAAGAAAAAAAGCTAATTAAAGTCACATAAAATGGAAAAAAGAAAATTACTTGCATTTAAATAGTTTTAGTGAACTAGTGAAGAAGTAAAGACCATCAGGATCACCATTCTTTGTTTCTCATTTAAGAGTCAGTAATAAACAGATTATTCAGTTGGCTTAACGTTTTAATATATCAGCTACATTTGCATAAATATACATTAATATATGCTTGTGATTATGACCTTAAGGTCTGAGTTCAGTCAGTGAAAGGGATGACATGACAATGAAACGAGTCAAATGAAAATAATAAATAAATACTGGTACAAAAAAATATATCTACCCAGAGATCATCTCTGTAAGCACAGCATTTGCATACCTCACATACAACAAACTGAGTTCTCTTTACATCTAAATAAAAAATAAAAAAAAACACCCAAAATAAAAATTAAAAAAACAAACAAAAGAAAAGAAAAATGCCTGCAACCACTGGGGAAAAGAAAAAAATCTTCCACCAATGAGAAGTAATCTTCTATACACCCTATAAAAGACCATGAACATGCACACCCTCCTGCGTTATCAATTCAAAATGGCTACTAACTGCAACAGCTGCATGACAACATGACATCAAATGAGTCATCTCATTTACCTACCCCTGGTCCAGATAATGAGGAACCACAGGCTCCAGCGAACACAACACATGCAGTTATTAACACATACAGCAGACATCCGCACAGTAACAGCAGCCTAACTCTGTCTCACACCATCATTGCTACCAATTAGAGAGTCTGTAAAGCTAGGAAATGCCAAGGCTCAATAACAAACACAAAATAAAGAACTTTATAGCAGAGGCTGGTTGAAATGAGCTGCGTGAAGATAATCAGAAGAGAAAGCTGGAGTTGATTGTGTGCGGAAAAGAAGAAGGAAAACTATCAGATGTGAGCCTCATATCAACATTATTTCTCTGTGTGATTAAGTGAGTTAAACAATCAGAGACATTTAAAACATTCTTTTACCTTTATGTGTGTCAACACCACCAGGAACTACAGAAATTCTGTCTCAACCAGCATCAACAAACTCAAATACTAGAAGTTAAGATTAATCACAGATCTTTATAAATCAGATTCTGCACTACAACACAAGCTTATTTTCTCTTCTGTGGTCAGAATATACTGTACACAAACGTCTTGCACAACACATCATCTCACTGACATGCAAACGCGACTTCTCTGACAGCACATCATAATGGAAGGCTTTACTATCTGATCTTCCAAATTGGTTTCCTGGTCATTTCTCTGTATGGATTGAAAGCACACTGTAATTACATCATGTTGATACTGTTACCAGATACAGATTTGAAAAGCTTTTGTGTTTCGATTCTTAATGCATTTACCAGTTAGATTCTATGACTGTTTGCACCATTTGTTTCCACAGGATCTACATCAGTGCCAGAACAAAAGTCAGAGTGAGATTCATCTGCACTTTGCTCTCAAAAGGCCTGACACTCACCCTGTCCCGAGACCTTAAACCATGGGCGAGGAGAAAATAAAATAAAGAAGAGAATGGTTTGAGCTGCAGCTAAGATGATCAGATGAGTGTGTGTGTGTGTGTGGACAAAATGGACAGTGTGTATGTTTCTATGCAAAACTACACTCACTTGTCCAGAGCAGAACCTTGGGTTTGGTTGCTGGTCAGCCTTGAGAAGACGTTGCGGTCATTCCTAGTCCTCAAAGGAGGAGAGGAGGGGGGAGTGTAGCCATCGGTGGGCCTGAGCAATGTGGGAAAGGTAAGAAATGAAACTATGTAAATAAAAAGGTTGGGCCCAATTTAAAGTGGTGGGTCAAACAATTTGAGCGGTCTGCAAGCAAAGTACCTAGAGCTTGAGCGTTACCTGTATGCACGGTCATAAGACTTCCTTCTTGTTATGGGGGATGTGTCATACCCCCGAGACTGCCTGGGACTGACACATAGACAAAAGCAAGCAGACTAAGAGGAGTTTCAGGGTAAAATAAATAAATAAATAAAAGATGAGAGAAATCAATGTCGACTTTTGGGAATCTATTGGGCTTTTATGCTACTTGACCCATCCTGGTAACACTTTAGGTTTCATCTAGTTGTCACAATCATTTGTCACTATTATCTAAATCTCTGACTTACAAAGTGTGCCCCCTAATAGGCAGGCTGATGGTTCGGGATGCCCTGTCCCTGAGGTAAGGTTCTCGCAGGGCCAAACTGAGACCTAGAGACCCTGGAATGAGACTCAGACCGTCCTCCCGGATGTCTGTCAGTGATGCTAGAGACTTGGTGATGTGCTGCTGTTTGCTGCCTGATGACGGGTCCAGAATGGGACCGAGGTACTCGGCTGACACTGCCTTCATCTGGGCCGACAGACGAGGCTCCTTCTGGGTGAAATATGTAACCAAGTTATGTTAAAAAAGAACTACAGAAGAAGAATGAAATGAGGAAGGAGGAGGAAATGGAAACGTGAAATAAAAACAGACTGAATTTAATTAAGACGGTCTGAAATGAGCAAAGAGAATCTGAAAGCAGCTACGCAATCGTCTATTGTTGGGGTCAAACAAAGGCAGGCTACAGAAAATTAATAGTAGCAAAAATAAACGATTAACATACACAAAAATAACAAAAGGTTAAAATAGATCTATGTCAAATCTGTGGTTCTCTCAGCAGCAAGCGTTACAAAAGTAGGCTTGTTTTAAATGTTTGCTTGCACTGCCACCCTGTGGCTGCAAAAAGGAATAGCAGATACCAAAAATGAAAGAATTTTTAAAAAAGGTAGTAAGGGTGCTGGCTGCTAAAATTCAAAGGTCCAAATATAACATGTATAACACAATATCACGGTATCCTGGTTCTGAAAGGCACAGACTTGTCTTACCTTCAGTTTAAAATCATCCTGGCTGTTAGATTCCTTCATCTGAGATACACTGAAGAAAAGACGGGAAACATATGTTAAGAAATGTTTGTTTTATTTAATTTAGCTTTTGATATTTTTTTATTAAGAGTAGATTAGGAATTTAATTTAATTTAATTTAATTTAATTTAATTTAATTTAATTTAATTTAATTTAATTTAATTTAATTTAATTTA
>JBAMHW010000003.1:29276781-29297423 GCA_037177495.1 Rhadinocentrus ornatus
CACACCTCTGTCCTTGCATACTCCCACTCAATCTAGCACACACACACCTCCACACAGAGTATAAATGTACACACAGCAAACAAACCTCCCAATCTCCCTCCCCAGCACCTCCCTCCCACCATGCCCTGTGGGAGACGTCCCCGGCGGACCAGAGGACGGCGCACCCCTTCCTGTATGACTGCCGCCCCTTCACACTGACATCCACCATCATGAAGTGCTTCGAGAGGCTGGTCAAAACCCACATTCCTCCTCCTCTAGTCTCTGGACCCCTACAGTTTGCTCAACGGCCAAACAGATCCACTGATGATACCATCTCACTGATGCTGCCTACTGCCCTCTCCCACCTGGACCATGGGAACATTAATGGGAGAATGGACCCCCCCATTATACATCGCGGGATCAGAAGTGGAGACGGTCGTCTCCTTCAAGTTTCTCAGTGTGCACATCAGTGAGGACCTCACATGGACCACTCACACCACTGCAGCTGTCAAAGCTGCCCACAAAAGACTGTTTTTCCTGAGGAGACTCAAGAAGTTTGACCTGTCCACCACCACTCTGCACTTTCTACAGCAGCACCACTGAGAGATCTCTGACTGGCTCCATCATCTTTTGGAGCTGCTCTCCTGCTGAAAAAAAGTCCCTCCAGAAGGTGGTGATCACTGCAGAGCACATCACTGGCTGAAAGCTGCCCACTACCAGACGGAAACTGTTTTTATCCCACTACTTGACAAGTAAACACCAAGCAAACATCTTTATCTGCTGTATTTTGCACCATTTTGCACACTTATATTTACTTATGCACAATTTTTACAGACTTTATTGATGTGTATATATTATCCTTTTAAATTTGCATTTGCTGTTTTGAAGCTGAGTGCGGACTTTTATTTCATTCTTAAGATTAAGTGTCCTTAAGTCTAACAGGTGTGTCTATAATAGCTCATCATATCGTCTCATATTTGTTTTAGTTTGTTTCAGGTAATTTTCAGATTTTCTAAATAATAACCCACCTTGTCTATGGAAGCTTTCAGGAAGTGGTCCAACAGGTTGCGGGCTTCAGCCAGGGAGCAGGAGCTGATCACCACTGAGGTGTCCACTGAGTCCAGCTCATCCTGTGGACAATACAAAACCAGAAATATTACTGGAGGCATGTGAGATGTGTTTCTATACATTTGTTTCGGTTGTTTTCATACCTTGGTCTCTTCTATTTGCACAATGGTGGCCTGGCAGTCCGACAGACTGTCATTGATGTAGTCTATATTTGCATTCAGCACCTCAATGTCCTCATTAATCTCCTGAAGGAGGCGGTCCTCAGCCTCTGGCCCCTCCCCATCTGCCATCAGTACCTCCCTCTTATGAGAGAGTGCTTCCTGCTGGGCAGTTAGCTCCTCTCGCTTCTGACTCATCAAAAACACAAATGCACACACAGCAAAACAAAACAGTAAGTGCCTCTATTACAACAAAAGAAGATAAAACAAATACAATTTTCTCTACATTTAGATTTTTACTCCTCACACTTACTTTGATTATTGCTCTGATCTTTTCACATGAAGCGACTAGTAAGACGATGCCACATTAAACTAAAATGTTTCATATGGCTGTTCAAAATAAAGACGGAAGAGGAAGGCTTCAACCATTTGCTCCCTCTCACACATTTTAGCATATACACAATTACAAGGAAAAGAGGAAGGAAGAGCCCCACATTTTGTTTCAGTTCTTTTTGACATGAAGTGAGTCAGAAAAGCTGCAGGTGTAAATCCAGCAACTACTCTTTAGCAAACCATCAATGCTCCATTTTAATAACCACTTCCAGCTTAATGTTTAGTGCTGCAAGTTAAATCCATTTATTCCACCAAACCACATTTAACCACCTTGATGAGACGATCCATGTCTGCTTCCACATTAGAGATGGTCATTCTCTGCATGACTATATCTATGATGCGACGCTCCAGGGATTGCCACTTCTGACGGGCAGATTTGGAGAAACTGTTGGCTCTTCCAGTTGCTGCAGGGCTGCCCAGGCCTACTGGCTTCCGCTGCAACTTCTTCCTACTGCTGGGAAGGCACAAAGAGAATGGAGAAGAGATTAAATCGTATCCCTGACAAAAACAATCAATATTCCCTTTGACAGATCAAGGTCTAAATAGCAACATTAAAACTCAAATTAAATCAGTTGTTGCCTATTAGATTTAAGGTCATTAAGGACAGAATATCTCTAACTTCCTTAATTTCTCACTAAGTAGTTGGCGTATGCAGCGCATTGGGTAAAAGCTAATTATGCTACTGAATGTATATTCTTAGCATCAACTGCGCAATGATCACATTAACTCTTCTTACCCAATGACCCGTGTTCCATCCATGCTCCCCTCACTTTCTCCCAGGTATCCATACACATTGTTCTTGTTGTTCCACTGCCGCACCAACCCGCTTACAGTCCTTGCAGTCTCGGGTTCAGAGCTGCTTGCTGTTGTGCTGGCTGACAAATCAGCTCCAGAATCTGAAACCGGAGGATTCTGGTTCCAGCGGGCCACCCGCCCAGCCACGCGATCCGACATGGGCTTGGCCAGGCGCCGAAGAGCGGTCACCTCCTGGGTCTTCCTGCGCAACACCAGCTCTTGCTGCCGCTTCTGAGACTCCAGAGCTCGAATCTGGTACTGAAATGCAGCAGGAGACATCCAAGTTTTATTACTCAGCGTTTTTTTTATTTTTACATTTTGTCTTGCTCCTTTAATATTATTTAGATTACCATGTGGGGTCTGTTTACTTTTCCACACAAAACGCTTATTTAAGACTTAAAATGAGGACCTAAACAAAAGGATTATGAATGAATCCCAGAGCATGACAGTTTTAACATTTTCATCCTCGCTCATAATCTCATTCCTCAAGGGAAAGCAAATAAAGATGGAAGGTAATACTTGCAGAGTTTTGTACTAACAATAAATAAAAACACCAGTTGTGCCAGGCAAACAGATGGAGGCGTGTATGCGTATTTACACACATATATGCATTCTGTTACCAACTAAGTGATATTAGGAAATCTTTAAATGCAGTAAGGAACATATCTTAAAAAATATACCTACATTTCTCACATTTTTGTAAAATATGCTCAATCTTCTATTTTAAATCAATTTCACAATAATTCTCTTTCTGACACCGGAGCTAAAATGTAAAACTGCATGTGATCAGAATGGATTGTCATCCTTTCCATGCTGTGAAAAAGATGTCCTCCTTGCTCAGATGCTGCCTAACCTCTTGCCGCCGCTGCTCCTTCTTCAGTTGAGCGATCTCACGGTTCCTCTTCGCCTCCACCATCCTCCTCCTCTGCTGCTCCTCCTTCATCTGCTTCATTAGCACTACCTTGAAACAGCAGAAAATACACCTGATCAAACATCTTCTTCCCCCCTGCCACCATTCCTGATTCTCCTCATCATTGCTTTACCTTTGCTTTCTTCATCTCATTGACCTCAGTTTGGAGTTTCTTCAGCTCCCGTTCATACCTCCCCTGGTTTTTGAGGAGACGTGCATGCTCCTTCTTCGCTGCTTGCAATTTGAGCAGGTCACGGTTCATCTCCTTAAGGCGCTTTTCATACTCCTGCTTAATCTTGTTGGCTTTCTCCTCCGTGTAGTTTTCCATGGACACTGCACAGTCACATAATGCCATTAAAAAGATGCTGTCAGGAAACTTTACTTCACACCACGCATATTAACTTAACTCACTGAGGTTCTGCAGCACGCGGTCTCGCTCCAGCTGTGTGTCTCTGATCTTGTTTTGCAGCAGGATCAGCTTCTCCTCGTACTGTAGCTTCAGCATCAGCAGCCTCCTCTGGCTGTTCTCCAGCTCGTCTATAAGCCTCTGTTTAATCTCAATCTCACAGGTCAGGTCTGCCAGGTCTGCCTGGAAGTTGGCTGCAGGTTAGAAGATTAACAAAAAAATTTAAACTCCACTTGATATGGTTTGTATTTTGAAGATGAAAAATGTTAAAAAAAATAAATAAATAAATAGATGAACAATAAACCTTTCACATTTGGTAACTCCTGTTACCAAATGAGCAATTCTTGCTCATTCTGTAATAAAGATATCTTCACCCTTACTGTAAGTTGCTCATCAAACTAGGTGATTTTCAGCAAATAAACATCAGATGAACATAAATTGACCCTGTTATTCTGTGACAGCAGATGCCAAGAGACAAACCTTTCTCGTCCGAGTCAGAATCTGAGTCCACCAGACTCACGTCACTTTCAAAATCATCCTCCTCCTCCCTGCCCTCTTCGTCGTCCTCACCCTCATCTTCATCACAACCACTCTCTTCCTGCAGTGGAGACATGATATCCTACACACAAAGACACAAATTTATAAATTAGACTTTGTTCTGACTGTAAAAAGACCAAATAGAAACGCTTGTACTCCTCACCTCAACGTAATTGTCATCTGAGTCGATTTCTCCATTCTGTCCATTTTCACCGCTCCGCCTATTCTCTCCGTTCTCGTGGGTGTGCAGCTTTACTCTTTTCTTCAAGCCCTTCTCCAACTCTGGACTGCAGAAGAAAAAACAATAGTGTTAGTGTTATGGTATGCTGAGCTTTCCAAACAATTTTCACAGTCGCAGACTAAAAACGGATGTCTTTAGGAAATCTTAGGAGTCTCCCCTAGTCTTGCGTCTGTGATTGATATTATTGAAAGTCACAATGACAAAACACGATCAACAACCAATAGATGAGCACTGACAAAAGCCGAAAAAAAAAAAGAAGAAAAAAGATGAACAAGATTCGGTGATGAAAGGTTGTAGGTGGACCGTTCAGAAAGAGGAGTGGATGGTTATTAAGAAGTAAATGTCTGCTGTGGCTCTGCGGCGGCGCCTGTTACAGTATAATGATCTAACAAATGAGAGAAGAATAGAAACTCATTCATCTCTTCAGATTCTGATGAGTCGGTGTAACCTGTGGTAGATGTGTAATTCCTTATTGATACTGGAGGGAAACTCTCTCCTTGTTTGCTTTGCTGTGGGCAGATCAGCCCTGTTTCATATCAACTGTCCAACATATCACAGAAAATGCTAAAAGAATCTAGTTGTAGTCTTGTAAATAGTGATTTACTGTCTTTCTCAAATCTCAGTCTGAGACTAGGCTAAGACTTAAAACTCTGAACATTGGTCTTTAGATGTGAGCAGGTGTGAGCTGGTAATTTTCTAGAGTCTGTTGCAAATCTATTCAAAGTCTTCTGATGTAAGCCCAGCAATGTACACAGCATTTAAAGGCATGTGTAAAATCTAATTCTGTAGGAAGATTTACCAAGAACAAGCTAAATAAATATATATATTAACCAGCAATAGTAATCCAGATGACCCTGCAGACACACTACATCCAAAGAGAAATGGCACACACTCCAAACATTCATCGGTAGGGCTTTAGGAGTGGTGCCAAGTGATGTATGTATAGTAAAATCATCCCTCTTAAGTCACTGGCAAAGTCCACTTTAGTGCATCAGTTTTATTACCAATTTTATTTTCCCCTTTGCTCTCGTGCTTATCACCCGTCCCATCTCTAAATTCCCCATCTTCCTTCATCTCTATGCCATTAGACCACCATTAGCCTGTTAGGTTGTGTACTCTTCTCTATCATGACCCAAAGGCCAACAGTCCAGACCTTTTTGTGTCCGAGCCAACATTACTGCTGAGCAATGGCAGCATCCCAGTACTCCCAAAGCCTCATAGCTATAACTGACTTGTGATGTACCTTTTAAAGAGAAAAGTAATGAAGAGAGGAGAGAATGAACGCAGAAAATTAGGCCCTTTTAGGTTTTAAAAGTAGCATGTTTATATCTAAAGACTTGTTTTCCATATTTATTAAAAAATATGCATCCCTTTTTTCTCACCTCATCCTTCTCTGCCTTCTCTCCTTCTTCTTCAGCCTCTCGATGTCCAGTTTGGCACGGCGCAGCACATCTGTCATCTCGGCCTCCATGGACATGGGCACAGGAGACGAGCCTGGGGGGTGACCGGGGGCGGGGCTCAGATTAGGGGCTGGGAATGGGGAACGAGAGGAAATCCGAGTCACCTGCCGACGTAGTGATTCATTCATGGCCTCACTCTCAAGAAGTTTGGTTCTGACAAAGATGGAAAAACGGGACAGAAAGAGACAATTAAGACTCAGATTGATTGATTTGAAAGTTAATTGCTTTAAATTTGTGTTATAATGAAAGGTCTGGAACTCTTACCTAAGCTCTTCAATCTCTCTGATATAGTTCTGAATAAGAATCCCGATCTCCTCATTGCCTTCACCTGCTCATCAAAAAAAAGAAAAAAATTTAATTCAAATGTTTTAAGAGCATAACTGTAAGAGTCTCACCTTCAAATGTTTAATCGTTTTTTGCTATTTTTGGTCCACATGTTTTTGTTTTGTTTTTTTACGTAAAAATGCATGTATAACCACAACTCTTATAACTTCAGTTAATAGAGACTTTTTTTCAGGACAGTCTCAGTTGTCAGATTATGAGTGGAAAATTATGTAAAATGAATGAATGAATAGAAAAAGCAACAAAAAGGACAACCAAAAAAGCAAAGAGAATTTATTTCTAACAGTCCTTTGTAAAAATAACACAGATCAACAGTCAACAAGCCTTTTCTCATTGGCATATCATTCCCGCACAACAGAAACTTTTTTTTTTTTGTATGTACAGTTGGGGCTCGGTCGGGCTCAGCCCAAAAGGATGACATGGGCCCCCCCTCCCATGGGCTCACCATCTTCAGGAGGGGCCATAGGGGCCGGGTGCAGTAAGAGCTGGGCAGCTGCCAGAGGCAGGGACCATGGCGGTCTGATCATCGGCTGCAGAAGCTGGCTCTGGGGACGTGGAATGTCACCTCTCTGGCGGGGAAGGAGCCTGAGCTGGTGCGCGAGGTTGAGCAGTTCTGGTCAGAAATAGTCGGACTCACCTCAACACACGGCTTGGGCTCTGGACCTACTGTCCTTGAGAGGGGCTGTACCCTCTTCCATTCTGGAGTTGCTCCCGGTGAGAGTCACCGAGCTGGTGTGGGCCTGCTCATTGCCCCCCGACTTGGTGCCTTTACGTTGGAGTTTACCCCGGTGGACGAAAGGGTAGCCTCCCTCCACCTTCAGGTGGGGGGACAGTTCCTGACTGCACGGCAGTTCAGAGAACCACCTTTTTTGGAGTCCTTGAAGGGGGTGTTGGAGAGCACTCCCATCAGGGACTCCCTCGTTCTGCTCGGGGACTTCAATGCCCATGTGGGCAATGACAACGAGACCTGGAGGGGCGTGATTGGGAGGAATAGCCCCCCTGATCTATATCCGAGTGGTGTTTTGTTGTTAGACTTCTGTGCTCGTCGTGGATTGTCCATAACGAACACCTTGTTCAGGCATAAGAGTGTCCACATCTGCACTTGGCACCAGGACACTCTAGGCTGCAGTACGATGATCCGACTTGAAGTCATATCGTCGGACTTGCGGCTACATGTCTTAGACACTCGGGTGAAGAGAGAGGTGGAGCTGTCAACTGATCACCACCTGGTGGTGAGTTGGCTCAGATGGTGGGGGAGGATCCCGTTCAGGCCTGGCAGGCCGAAACATGTTGTGAGGGTCTGCTGGGAACGTCTGGCAGAGTCCCCTGTCAGAAAGAGTTTCAACTCCCATGTCCGGCAGAGCTTTAACCATGTCCTGGGGGACATTGAGTCAGAGTGGGCTGTGTTCCGTGCCTCTATTGTTGAGGCGGCCAGCTGCAGCTCTGGCCGCAAAGTCGCCGTGCCTGTCATGGAGGTGACCCCCAAACTCGTTGGTGGTCACCAGCAGTGAGGGATGCCGTCAAGCTGAAGAAGGAGGCCTATTGGGCCTTTTTGGCCTGTGGGACTCCAGAGGCAGCTGATGGGTATAGGCGGGCTAAGCGGAACGCAGTTTCGGTGGTAACTAAAGCAAAAACTAGGGCATGGGAGGAGTTTGGAGAGGCCATGGAGAATGACTTCCGGACGGCTTCGAGGAGATTCTGGTCCACCATACGGCGGCTCAGGAGGGAAAGGCAGTGCTCCATCAACACTGTGTACAGTGGGGATGGGGGGCTGCTGACCTCGACTTGGGACGTTGTGAGGCGGTGGAGGGAATACTTCCAAGACCTTCTCAATCCCACCAACAAGTCTTCCGATGAGGAAGCAGAGTCTGGGGACATCTCTGGAGCGGGAGATCATTTGGCAGATCGGTGCGGCGTCTGCAGTGATGCGGACTCTGCATCGGTCTGTCATGGTGAAGAGGGAGCTGAGCCAAAAGTCAAAGCTTTCAATTTACGGGTCGATCTTCGTTTCTACCCTCAACCTATGGTCACGAGCTGTGGTTAGTGACTGAAAGAAGTTTCAGAGTTTTCTCCGCAGGGCAGCCGGGCTATCCCTTAAGGATAGGGTGAGAAGCTCAGTAATACAGGAGGGGCTCAGAGAGTCACTGCTCCTCTGCATCGAGAGGAGCCAGTTAAGGTGGCTCGGGCTTCTGGTCAGGATGTCACCTGGACGCCTCCCTGGTGAGGTGTTCCAGGCATGTCCCACCGGAAAGAGACCCAGTGGAAGACCCAGGACACGTTGGACGGACTACATGTCTCGGCTGGCCTGGAAATGCCTCGGGATCCCCCTGATGAGCTGGTGAATGTGGCCGGGAAGAGGGGAAGTCTGGGGCTGTGTCTAAATGTGCACCCTACTCCCTACATAGTGCCCTATATAGGGATCACACCATTTGGTAGTGGTGTCCGAATGTCCAGAGAAAAAAAAAGTAGAGCACTCAAAATTACCCACAATGCATCTTGAAAAGTAGAGAGCATCGATGGTCACTAGACGGGTCAATATAGACCACAATGCATTGCGGGCAGAAGCTCAACATGGCGCAAATAAGCGAATATACATTTTTTATTGAATAGATTTGCAACAAAGAACTAAATACAGCATAAGGAATAAAAATAAAAATAAAAATATTTACACACAACTTTGGATTGGAATGACATCTTGACGCACATTGTGGTTGCCGTGGTGACGGCTGGTAGTCACGTGGTCTTCGGCAAGGAAAAAATAGGAATGAGTGCACTATGTAGTTAGCTATATAGCTATATAGCAGCCCTATGTAGTGAGCAAGGGGTTAGGGAGTAGTGGGGACATTCGGGCACAGCCTGGGTTTCCCTGCTTAGGCAGCTGCCACCGCGACCCAACTCCAGAAAAGCAGCAGACAATGGATGGGTGTATTTACAGTTACTTATGTTGCTTTTAACCTACTGTCCTCACAAACTCCAACTTGGCTTGTTTTTGGCACCACTGTGCATCAAAAACATCTTCTTGGCGTTATTCTAGCCACAGACGTCTTTTACCTTAGCTATTTTTAGACAGACATACAACTTTATTGTCACTTGTTAATCTTTGCTATTGCATATCCTTGCTATTGCAGGATATAAAATGCCTGGAAAACTTCCATAGACCACCTAAAAACAAAAAAATTAGGGGAATGGTAGCCTGGTGGTTAAAAAGGTGGGCTTGGGTCTGGAGAACCTGGGTTAAAGTCCCCGGCATGGCAACTAAGGTAAAAACCACGGTGGGTCTCTGAGCAAAGACCTTAAGCCGGACTGCTCCCCGGGCTGCTGGAATCTGGCAGCCCACTGCTCATGGCAACTACGACGGGTCAAAATTCAGAGAAAGAATTTCCCCACTGTGGGACTAATCAAGGATTACAAAAAAATAAATAAAAAATAAAAAGCTATTGATCACAATTCACCCCACAGAGTTACACACTACTGCGCATGAGAAACTGTTGACAGAAGCTGGCAAACTGGCAGAGTTTTAAGGGTTAAACTTAACATAAGCTATTACAGATCTCTTTCACATACTTGACTTGGTGAGCAGAGCGCTGATCTCATTTGCCAAAAGATGTGTGACACGGGTGTTGAGGTGGTCAATAGTCTCCTGCATGGCCTTTACCCTGAGTCGCAGCGTGTCACTTTCTCTCTGCAGCATGGCGTTCTCTTGGTACAGGTCACTGTAGCCCTCCGAACCGTCCTCACATGCAACACGCTTTCCCTGCAAGGAGCAAACAGTTAGCACCAAGAAAACAAACATTTTAGGAAATAAATAACAGATCCAGGACAACCACACACTATGTGATTGTTTGAAATGGGTCAGTCTGCCTGTGGCCCTTCAATCAGCCATTGCAGAACTTTGCAAAAAGAATCCAGTAGCTTAAGCCTCGAACAGAGTGTCTCTATCTAATCTTGTCACAGCTCACAACACTCCATTACTTCTACACTCAATCACATCACATTGCTTATTACCACATTAAGGTCAGCTTGCAGTCTTCTCATAGTAACTTCCTTGAGTAACCGTGTTAACCCTCTTAGCTCCCACAATAGATTGACAACCGCGGTAAAAGCCTACTTGTTTTTTACAATCTGGAGAACAAAGTTGATGAAAAGGTGGATACTTTAAACAGGCCTTCTTTATTTTTTCCCCGACTCTAAAACACAGTGGTAAATTCAGTTGAATAATCAGATAATCTCTATAAAATAAAGTAAGATGTTGATAGCTGGTCAATTAATCTTATTCATAGACATGCTGCACAACTGGACAGGCATAAGTGGAAGTTCGTGTTTCACAAATGGCATCTAATGTAATATAGTTATGAGAAGCTACAGCAGGAACGGCTTCCGCACCACAATCTTTTACTTCCATTAGCATTGTCTGTTTTCCAGTTCTACCCAGTTACTATGATCTTTTACGGCTTTATTGCATCATTGAGATCACTGACAACCAAGAGTTAGCCCTCTCTTTCAACTTCTCCATTTCCATTTGTCATGTCCTTTCCCCTTCTCTACAACTCATTTTTACATTTCTCTCTATGTTTCTTCTCCTCTGCTTCTCCTTTTAAACTCACCGCCTTGTACTCCATCAGTTCCATCTGGAGTCGGGCTATCTCGGCACGGAGGGCACTGATCTGCTGACTGGTCTTGTCTTGGTTCACCACCACTTTGTTTTTGATGTTTCGGGCACGATTGGCATACTTCAGTGTGTTCAGCGTCTCCATGAAGTCCCGGTCTGACGGGCTAACACAGGCAATCATCACTGTGCAGCTAGAGACAGGGGACATACAGATGTAAGAAGATGCTGATGCACAGGAAAAAAAATTCAGCTTGTTTCAGAGTTTGTTTGTTTTTTATGTTGTTGTTTTATCAATGACTTCAATACTTCAGTACTTCAATAAAGAGTGTGTGTACCTGTTGCCTCCGAGTGAGTCTTGTAACAGACGGGTAAGTTTGGAGTCTCTGTATGGGACGTGTCCACCCTTCTTGGTCTGATCGCCCAAAGCGCTGATCACATTTCCCAAGGCCAACTATCACAAAGAAGAGAGATGTACATTCAAACATGTCAGAATAAAGTTGCACACAGGTGGAGCAGGGCAAAGCCTAACATTTGAAATTACAAAAATTTGACATGTTTTTGCCTTTGACTTACCAGACCACAGTTAATAGAGATGCCCTCTCGGGCCCTCTCCCCTGTGGCCCCTGTACGCTTGAGCCTCTCAGAGCCAGCCAGGTCCACAAAGTGGAACTTGGCAATTAGGGTTTCGTACTCTGGTTGGGTTATGGGTTTTGAGTCCACACCATTCAGTTCTCCGTTCTCCCCTGCTCCATTCTGCTCATGCTGGGGTGGGGGGGACAAAAACACAGACAGGGAAGCAGGATGAAAGGTACTTAATGAGTCACAGGATCTTGCTAGGAACTGGCAACTCTTTCATCACACTGCATGATGCTACGTTCAAACACACGTTTGATGCTTTTGAGGAACGTCCTCAAAAACATCTGATCTTTTCCTCATTTTTGCCCAAATACATGATTTGTTATGGTTTTTTTTAACCGCAGTCATTTGTCTTACCTTTTTTGTTGCTTAATCTCAGTAAGAGCTGACATTTTACATAAGGAGATGAAGATAAACATTTAATAACATCCGCCTCACTTTGGACCTCACTGTCATGTTTTTTTTTTATTACCCACTCATCTTTAAAATCCTCTCAACCCCCCCCCCCCATCCCCCCCAAAAAAAATCTCACCATTTGCGGCTGTTGACACACTCTCATTTGACAGAGATGAATGGTAAAGATGGCGTGAGAGCGAGAGCTTTGGGCATTCATCTGTGTGCTGGCTGTGGTGCGGGACAGAGCGCCGAGCTTCAGACACTGCAGCAGCTGCAGCACACACGCACACACAAAACATTTAGAACATTACACTTTCAGTTTAAAATTAAAGACAAACTGATAGTAAAAAAAAAAAAAGCAGGCAGGTTCAGACATTAAAACAAACTGCAGGCCAATCTAATACAAATGTTGCATGATTAGGCATAGGTTTCAAAGAACTCATTCACCAGTATTGTTCTTTCATTTGATTTTCTAATCCCAACAGAATTGTCATTTCTGCTTACAGGAGTAACTGTCAACCACAGGAGTCTCTCTACTGTTGCTTCTCTCCTCCCTCTCCTCAAGAAGCAACCTCCTTCCTTCTGTCTTTCTCCAAAAACTCTATCATTGCCACACTTCTCCCTCCCTCATCCTGTTTTGACAGCTTCATTCTTCTTTCCCACAGGAGTACCCATCTGTCTCCATTTGTGTCTCAGCTGTTTGATTTTTTTGGATTTTAATGCACAAATGAATTATTTATGCCTTCTTTCAAAATCTGCTTACACTTACACTACGCACATTTTGTCCAACCCAATATTTACTGTGACCTTTCCTCTATATCACCACCTGCTTTCTGTGTGAATTAGATACCAGAAATATATCATGCACTACTGACGTCCATCTGTACTCCTCTGTGAATTATTACTCATTCCTCATATTCCAATTCTTCAAAGGTTCTTAACTGCTGCTCTGATTGTAAGGTGCAGCGCAGCTCATGATTCAGCAAATTTAGCTTCAGCCAATCAGAACTTTTCATATCTTTATCTTTAAGATTATTAAGACAGCAATTTCAGCTGGCCTAAGGATTATTCGCTTTTTATTGGGGATGTCCCGATTCAATTACGTGATCGGAAATCAGGGCCGATCACATCATTTTCAAATGATCGGAATCGGGTGGAAATGATCGGACTTAACCTTATGAAACAACAAGCATTATAATTGCTGCAAAGACGGAAACAACACCTAAACGTCACACGGCAGGCGGGGAATTCAGACAACATTTTAGTAGCTAACGCACGCAGATACTCAAAATCCAATGACTCGGACTCAGACTCGGGGGCAAACAAATGTGATCGGGACATCCCTAGTTTTTCATATTATCAAGAAAAGGGTGCCAATGGAGATGAAGTTTAAATGTATAAGAAAAAGAAAACTGTTTATTGGATTGTTAAAAAGGCAACAAAAACCTTGCGTGGTGGTAGAAGATTTCCAGGAATATATATCAGACTTTGTAGTGGTGTTGAACAGCAAAATTTAGCAACTGACATTTGCAAATAAAACAAACCTGATGCATTTCTGAAATGTGTCCTATGAAATAAAGATGTTAAAAATAAGGGAATACAAGGATGCACAATTAAATGAAATAACATGTCTCTAAAAGCTTATGCTGCAGCCAGTGGCATGATGAACGCTACTGCTGGAAAGTAGAATGGATAAAATAGAAGCTAATTCTAATGGAAAACATCACTTTATGAAAAAAAACAAGGTATAAAGAGAAAGTCTTCAACAACAGGTTACACTGGTATTTTTATTGTGGTCTGCACAGTCCCTTGAAATAAGCATCAAAGAATATTATCAGAGAGCTTGAAGAGAAGTGCATGAAAGGCTTTTCAACAGTTTCAAAGAGATGGGGGCTTTTTGCACAAGGAATAAATAAAAATCCCCAAAGATGAAAAAATATAGAATACTAGCTAGTTTTAAAAAGGTCAGCTAACAAACAAAGACCCACCTCTTCCTCTGAGTGCACCATCCTGGAAGTGACTCCTGTGGTGTAGATGCTGCCACTGCCATCCTCATGGATTTTGATGTTGGACTTCCTGCTGCGACTCTCGAGGTCTCTGGCTCCATCAAACAGGTCCAGGATTTCTTCGTTGTACAACTACAACAAATACATGTCAACACATGACCAGTCATGCATGCTTAACACAAGGCTGATGCCCCCTCCTATATAAAATTGTTAGACAGCTGTTGTATTCAACGTTATTAAACTAATTCCACAGTAGAATCTGGTTCTGTCTTTTTTTTTTATTACATTCGTGTTTGTTGTTGAAACACAGCTCTGCACGCACAGTGGTCAAAATGCTGAACTCCGTGAAGCAGATTCAGAGAGGTCAAAGACCACAGAGGTCAGCTGGAAGCTCAGCTGTTCCCACCTACTGCTAAACACACGCATACACACATCTGCTTACCATCAACAAAGATAACCTTTTGACCTGAAAACCTACAGAAAACACTCCAAAGAGAAGCAGGGCAAAAATAAATATATAAATAAGAGAAGGAAAAATGATTTGTTGTCAAATTAGAATTTCTATTACAACACAATCATTAAAGTAATTAGGTCATATGCACACACACACACACACACACACATACAACAGTACCCTCCCAAATACAGCCCAAACATTCGCCTGCCAGAAATCCCCAGATGCAATGATTAATAGCTGTATATCTAATTTCTCCTACATGAGCATCCCTCCCTCCCTCTGATCCCTCGCTCTTATCTGTCTTCTACCCCACAGTGATGAGGAATAATGTCAGAGGTAATGGCAAACATTAATCAGGACCAACAATGAACGAGCAGACATTCCAGCCCATCTGTCTTCAGGCTGTCACTTCCTGTTTGTGGAAGAAGAGGCTGATCTTGTTGTCTCCCCTATTTTGTCCCATCTGGTTAGAGTTAATATGGACCAGCAACCAGCCCACATTCACACACAGCTGCAGACTGGCAAGTAAGATTAGTAATAATACAGCAATGTTTAAAAGTAAGATCGGGTTATATTGTATCCCGTGACGCCCACCTCCAGGAACTGGGCGGTGACTTTAAACTCAGGCGGATGCATGCCAGCCTCCTGGGCGCGTACCCTCCGATTCTGGATCCCCTCAAACAAGTGGTGAACAGCCCGGGGGATGATGCCTTGCTCATGCGGACTGAGGCCCACATCAAAACCCGTCCCCATGGTATAGGTCTTCCCTGAGCCGGTCTGAAACACAACAACAATTTATGCACAATGACCAGTATTTTGATGTATCTACTAATAGTTAACAGTAGTTCATTTATTTTCAGTTAACTCAGTGGTAATGTTTGTTTGTTTTTGTTTTAATTAAAGCTGATACAGATTTTAGTGTCTTTTTTATGCTTGATATGACAATAAACAATATTTAGCATTCCATTATTATCAATTTATGACAGGGGTGGCCAACGTCGGTCCTCAAGAGCTACAATCCTGCAGGTTTTCCATGCATCCCTGCACAAACACACCTGACTTAAACTAATGAGCCATTGTGCAGATCCTTATAGGCTGTTGGATCCATTTCATTTGAGTCAGGCGTCCTGGAGCAGGGAAACTTCTCTCGAGGACCGACGTTGGCCACCCCTGATTTATTACCTATGTTATCAGTTAAAAAATATATATGTAAGGATATACCTGTCCATATGCAAAGACGGTGGCATTGTAGCCCTCAAAGCAGCCCTCAATGAGCTTGTACACACAGGTTTGGTAGATGTGCTGCTGCTCTGAGTCGATATCAAACACAAAATCGTAGGTGAAGGCCTTGTCCTTTCCCAGGAGGACTTGTGGTTCTCCAGGGGTGACCAGCGTGCACACGTGGCATCCTTCTATCTTCTCCTTGGCCATTTGAGGACGAATCCTGCAAGAAACAGGACAGAGCAGTATAAAATAAACAATCAGAAATACAGAAAATGATTTTATAAAGAAAAAATGTAAAAAAGGTTAATTTTTGCTTTCATACAAACTCAGAACTAAGACTAAAGATCATGAATGAAGAAAAAAGTTTTAGTTCATTAAGTTGGTAAACCAAACCAGCTTTAAACAAGGAAAAGCGAGAATCTCAGATGATGCCATATTCATAGTAATTCATGCAACGTTTCTTTTTTAATAGGCCAGCTTATGTTATGCATATGTGGATGGGCAGACATCTTTTTCATTATTTTTTGTGGAAGTTTTTTTTAAGCTGAAGCAGTTCTACTTTTTTTTTAGCTTCCAAAACCTTTTGAGAGATACATTCTTCTGTTTTCTCTAGCTGTGTCCAAAGCCAAATAGTTTCTGAGGCAGTCATATATTTTGGTCTGGCTTTTGACATAATAAAAGCATAATGCAATTTTTTTGTGTCATTGCAGATTAACATTTCCAGCTATGTATTAACTAGTCAGCAGTTTACAACGAAGGTACTAAAAGTAATGAGTGACTCCACTTCACCGTCTGCAATTATGAGGCAGACAAGCTCATAAGTCATTATTACAGCTACTGTTAATCCTTCTTCTCTGACTTTTGGGTTTTGCTGGGCTTTCCACCCTGACAGGTAGTTCACTGCAAGTTAATTGCTTTTACCTGACATCTCTGCTTTACAATAATCCCTGATAAGGCATTTCCAAAGGGAATCAGCCCTGGCTCCAGAACTTCTTTGAACTCGCTGACACAATCAGGGCCGAGTATTTAAGTTTACAGTCATTTTACTTTATTTGACAGCACAACGACAGAAAGCCCTGCAGACAAGAGGCCCAATTAATTTAGATGTAGCTGTTAAAGATGGGCCACTTTGTTTTTGTGCTTGTGCTGCAGTGCTGATTAACTGAGAGAAAATATGTTAATCTCACATAATGTGAATAAAACAGAAGGTCTGGCAGAGTGTCCTAGGCTTTCAAAATGTATAATGTGGACACAGTGGGGAGGTAATCACTTTAAGCTGCAAAAAAAGCCATGAGCCAGCATTTATTGAAGTACTGGGTCAACCTCACTACATGCTAAACCCCCCCAGTTCAATCTTTAAAGGATGCAAATCAACTTCCCCCCTGAGTTACGACTACACCATAAACTTCCTACGAGAGGGTGCAACAAAGACACAAAAATAATGTATAATGGCAGAGAAAGCAAGAGAAATCCCTAACCACACACAGCTGTGATGGGATGGGGGCTGCAAAGACACCCACACAGTAACTCTGGAAACAAGTGCTGTACACAAGCATTTCAAATACAACCTACTGTACTATCTTCAATTCACACATGGCTGCTCTTGAGTATGCAAGAAGTACAACACCCACCACAAAGACACAAACAGTTAATCCCTTCACCACATGTCTGTATGGTGCCACAGAAACATACGTAGGGGCCTTTTCTGGCCCTCCTCCAGGCTTCAAGGCATCACTGCAGAGTCTTCCAGGAAAGAATTAAATACACTAGAAAAGTGCGATTCAGCAGCAGCAGCAGGCACTAATAGTGTGACTTTGAAAGCAGCCTGCAGATAAATGTGTTCCTTTTATTACTGGATGTGACCTTGACACACAGGTTAATGTATCTAAAAGTGCTGTTTAAGCCAGTTATTATCATAAAGTGGATATGGCAGAAGAGCAGCACAGTGGCTCTGTACAGTGGCCTGTAGAGGGACTGTGTGTGCATGTTTTTCTGTTCACACGTAATTCTAAGAGTGTTTTGGGCAACGTTTATAAGTCAATGTTGGGTGTAGCACCTGACAAAAGAAAGAAATAAATCACATTAAAAGTTGGCCAAAGAAATAAAAATCATATTTAGAATCACATCATTTTACAGAAATATCTGTCAATCGTCATTACTAAGATACATCTTTGGCTTTGATTTAAAAGAAACATTTTGACTTTCACCCTAGCAAAGGGTTTGTCTTTTATCTTTCTATTTTTTACCCTCACATTCATGGGCAAATACTAGCATTAGCAATCTCTTGACTTTTCATCGACCAAAGAGGCAGTTTTTAAATTCTTTTTAAGCCAAAATACAGAACCCATAAAATCAGCCTCCAGTTTGTTTAGCTAGCGATAGCATGCTAACACAGCCAGGTAATGAAGCGTTAAGATCAAGGCACTACTGCTGAACTACAGGCTCACAAAATAATACAACATCCCAACTGTCTCAGTGAACCAAATCACTCCCCAGATAGTGGTTTGGCCCAAACTTGTGCTTGACTTTTGGTAAACTTTGGATATGAAAACATAGCCACATGACCACCACATGTAGCCAACAACGAAATTGATGTGATCTATGTCCAGGCCAGTTCCATATTTGGATCGCTTCTGGCCCACACAACATTTGCCATAATCCCGTCTAAAACAAAAACGGATACCTGGACCAAATCTGGCCCACACAACACTTGCCAGTGCCTTAATTGAGTCACAAGTGCAAGAAGTAACCCAGATTAGGTCTTTGTGTGTCTGCTCTCTGGGCCTAGTCAGCTCTACTACAGCCACATTTTTTATCCAAGATGCAAAGCTCCCTGAAGCGGTAGTCTAACCTGAGGTCTAACAAGATAACCACATTTCTGTAAATTGAAGGATACACCACATTTGAGAGCATGAAAGCCAACTCCCAAGCTAAAGCTAATGCCTGCAGGAAGTGTGAAGGATGTTACACCTTCTGTTTACACAGTGAAGCTTTTTTGACATCTTAACATTAATAACCTGCTAATAAACTCATGTAGAGAATAACATTAAATGTGATAAGAAGCACTGTATGGATGTTTCTACTAATGGGTGAATAAAGCATGCATTGTTAAAGCACTTTATATAACCTAGATAGGATTTAGAAATGATGCATTAGGTGTGGACAACTTGACTGAGCTTTTTACTGTCTTCTAAGAGGACAGACGACAACAGACTGGAGGTTGTAGAAATTACTTTGTGAACAAAGAAGGAGGTATCCAGATTTAGTACCTTAGGCTACAGTCATTGACAGCACAAACTGTTTGTTCTTTGTGAAAATATAATGTGGTAAAGTGTCCCATTCCAATTTTCTCTCCATCATCATGGACAAAATGAGAAACTCATACTAAAATGACAATGAGATCCTGTCAGATGCCTCTCAGGGCAAAGAGACAACAGCTTTCAATAATCAGTCCAAACACAGACACACACAGTCACACCACGGCTCAGCTGGATGATCATTTAAGCCAGCTGCGCCCACAAAGGATGGGATCCATAGCATTGATTGAAAGAGTAAGTATCTCACACATGGCGCATACACAAAGATCCAGACACAGACCACACATTCAATAACACACATCTGATGCTAAAAATAGCCCATAGTACCACGATTAAATGTCTGAATGACACAGAAGCGTGAAGGGGAAGCAGATTGTAGATCTTTGGTGCAGCAAATTAAGGTTTTTATCTCTTCTCATCTTAGTGTATAAGTGGAAAATGTTTCAAATATCCAAAGTTTCCCACAGAGCACACACCCTCAGCCAGACATTTCATGTATAAAATCCTTACATCAATTAATATAAAGGTGGAAGGGATGTTATGTCTTCACTCACTGCCTCAAGATTTTGTCAAATGGATCAAACCCAACTTTTTCAAATAAGCACACTCATAATCAGGATCTCATTATCCACAAGCTTATAGGGGAATAACTTATTACAATAACCACCCTATAGTGCTAATTAGTACAATAATAAAGAGGCAAGCAAACACACACACACACACAGCATAAGTGTCACATCAACCTCGATAGCATCTTAATTCTCTGATGCATGACTGGAGGGTGACGTTATCAGTGGCATGAAGGAGGCAGCAGTTCTCAGAATGCTGAGTTCTCCAAAGTTTGCTGATATTTTCAGCATTTCTCATCAGATTCCTGCCTCTGAAAGGTAAACGGTTCCTTAGATTACAAGAAAGCTGAAATGGGAACAAGGAACTGGGCAAAAAAACAGCAGGTGCCTTTAAAATTTGACATGTCCCCAAGTAATGGGAGTCGCATCGGCAAACATCCGGACCTCACAGATACAGAAAAACAAAAATGAGTGAAGGGATTTTTCATTTAAAAGTTTAGATAGTTTGGGGAGGTTTTATGTGCGTTTATTTTGTCTTTTAGTTTAAGCTCAAATTTAATCTCTCACAATTTATCTTTGCAGACAAAACAAACAAAAAATAAATTATTAAATCAACAGGTCATGCCCTGTTATGTGTATAAAGGCTCTGTCCAACCTGGAGACAGTTAGCAGGTATCCTACAACAAGTGCTGTAGGAGTTATCATTAAAACACACAGCTCATGCAGCGAAATTACTGTGAAGTGGACTGGTAGCAGGAAACAGCTGCATAGAGGAGACAGTTATTGGCTGATCACAAAAAATTAAAACGTAGAATATGAAAACTGCTGTTCTCTGTTATTAAATTTCATCAAACTATTATATGGTTGATATATTAAGTATAAAATCATTTTAAGTACTAAATGTTGGCATGAAACATCAAGAAAATGTTATTTTATTAACAAGATTTAATTTTTTTAATCTAATTTCATAGAAGCAAAGCTCTTGTGAGGCTGAATGTGCTATGAATGTATAGCATGATGTGTCAGATTAAAAGACACTGAAGAAAAATCAGTCAGTCACTTATTTTCTGTACCGCTTGTTCCTATTAGGGGTCGCGGGGTGAGCTGGAGCCTATCCCAGCAGTGTTTCAGGTGAAAGG
>JBAMHW010000003.1:29302764-29324301 GCA_037177495.1 Rhadinocentrus ornatus
TCAGACCCCTCCATGTTTCTAAGTGGGAGAACTTGCAAAATAGCAGGGTGTTCAAATACTTAATTTCCTCACTGTATGGGAAAAGTTTAGGACTAGAAGTTCAAAATTATCTGCTTAATAGTTTTTTCTGAGAACATCTTCAGTCTGAGCCATTTACCTGCAGGATTTGTTACAAACGCCAGATTCCTTTTGATTAAACTTCTCTATAATCAACAACAAGCATGTCATATTTCCAAGCCAGTAATACCCAAATACACCAACCACCTGAGAGAAGCTTCTGGTCAGACTCTTGCAGCGTTGTTTACCGAGCAGATCTCGCTCCCTTTTTCTCTCTCTTTCTAAAATGAGATTACCCGGCCCGACTGAGATTACATAAACAGGAGCACTGAGTCTCCATCTGGTTCTGTTCTGTATGCTTGTACCATACCTCCGCTTAGTGCTTCGTCATTTATCAGAGTTCAGATTAGGATTAATCCAACTCGACGCAGCCATGTGTGTTTGTCTGCATCCGTGTCACAAAAAAATACCTTGCTTGTATTTTCTGGTATGAACATTAAATTTCTCCTGACTGTCCTCCTCACTGTTAGATAGAAATTCCATGCTGACGACACTGTTATACAAAACAGGTTTTAAGGTTTTAAGTGTGAATAAGCTTTTACTGTAATTGAAAAAAAAAAGTTTTCCAACAAAGTGAAAGAAAATCCTGAAAATAATAGTGTTCATTTTTAAAAAGGGGGAAATTGTGGTAACACAGGCCCCTGAACTAAATGTCCAGTATGTGTCTTTGTGCTTGCTCTTGTTTTAACTTGACTAACACAGCTGGGCTCTTATCGCTGCCCATATGCGCATGTCTAATACATGTTTCCATAGCAACCAAGAAAAGATAACTGCGGAAATTCTCTCAAAGAAGTTCCGAACTGTGGATGGGGGTGGGGGGTGGGTTAAAAAATAAGGAAGTGCAACCTTTTTTCCTCCCTTTTCTTATCAGTAAACCAAGATGTCTTCAAGGAATTTCCATCTAATCTTAATAAATATAAATTCATCTAAGAATGTTGGGGTGTTAAAAAAAAAAAAAAAAAAAAAATTTAGGTTTTTTAAGACATTGTTGACAGAAAATGGGGGGAGAGAGATGGGGGGTGAATTTTAGGAGAGATGGCTCCGGTAGGGACAAGGATTATAATTTGGATTTTGTTTAAATGCCCCATGTTACTGTAAGGCAAAGCAGTAAGTGTGACTGACTTGTGAACTGAGCTGGGCTTACTAATCTTAACAAGCTTAAGGCGTCCTGGAAATTTGTCACACTGTGCACCTGACAGAAAACTTCTGAAAAGATGTAGAGGTGGAGCCAATAAATGCTCTTTGAACGATTTTATCTCTCTGCCCTTTCACTGTGTCTGTCTGAGTCACGAAGAGGAGCATGAGAGAGTGAAAATTAAACCAAGTACAACAGAGAGTGGGTAAAATGGCAATTCAAGAGGGCTGTCGCATGTTTGACATAAAGAGCCCTGAGAAGTCAGGAAATCGCCTCGACCTATTTTGGGTTAGGAGCTCTGGGCATATCAGTGTCTATGAAATGAAATGAGAGAGGGCCTGAGGTGCAGCAACGGATGGAGGACAGGGAGACCACTGGCTGCTAAGGTCACAACAAAATAACTAACAAGAAAGAATGGATGATAGTGGAAGAGAGAGAGAATCAAGAGAGTGCTCCAAAAGATCTGTTGATGAGTAGCAGTCACAAAAAGCAGGTTTTCAGGCAATTTTAATAGTTTAAGCCAAGTAGGAATATTTTTATGTTTCTTTCATTTCATCCAGCATGTGAGTTGGCACATAAAAACAACAAAAGCCTCAGCTGCAACTGACACTACGTGAATACTTCAAGCTTTTTGTCATACAGTAAAGCAAAATATTAACCCAGTTAAAACTGTGGGTCAATTTCATAACAATGGATCACTTTCGTAGATCAACATGCCTAAATGCCACTTCCATAATATAGAATAACCTAATAAGACTTTGCAACAACACCTCAACAAAAGCAGTAAAATGTACTCTGCATCTTAATAACCTAATGTAGCCTAACTGAGAATGTAAGATTTCTAAAGCACCAATCAACACCTTCTGGTATTTTAAAGCTTTCACTAAAACCCCTTTAGCAAAGTTCTTACTGATTCATTTCCTGCTTTTAGTAAGAAAAACAGACTCCAGAACAGTTTGGCTGAAAAATTATGATTATGTAGCTTCAGTAGGCATTTCTGTCCCACTGCCCATTTAATCAGCGCTGCCATTGATTTTCTGGATCAGCAATCTGCAGTGATTCCACACATAAAACCATCAAGTCTTTCTTTTCAACCTCTCATTCTTCCATCTTGCTGTTTTTCCATCATGATCAATTAAAGACACTTACCATAATGTGTTACGCTCTTATTATAATTAGTTAAGTGCCCGTGTAAAACACACCCTCTGCCAGAATGGGTCCTGAAAGTAGACTACTTGCTCCAAAATTTTTCTCTTGCTTTGGGCCTGCAATCCTCCACAAGGGCCCCCGACGTCACAATGGGCCAGTGGGCTGGTGGCCAAAGGCCTGCATACACATGCAAATGCTGGCCCAACACTCTCCATGAGAATGGAGAAAATAAACAATAGACACCTGACTGTACCTTGCCCATGGCATGGTAAGGTCCGTCAGCTATGAATGACAGAAGATGGTATCAAATAAATGGAATGATGGAAAGAGAGGTCATTTTTTAGTCTTGAGCTTTGCCTTATAAGACAGCAGGACACCAGGGGAAATCAATTAAAATTTATTTTCAATAAATCGATCAGGACCATACGTTGCAAAAAATTCAAACTTTTTACTTTATTATAAAAAAATATAAAATAATAATAACATGAATTGCAGCTCCACTCTAACATGATATTATAAATGGTTTAATTGCAGCAACCAGGAAAAATACATTTATAAAAATCTACTACTATATAAAAATAAGATATTTGCCTTGTTCTGAATAAATATTAAGGGAAGTCTTTCATTATTTATCTTTTACTGTGTGAGCAGTTTTTTTTCACCACCACTCACAGACATACAATACATCAGATCCTGTGTTCTAATCCTCCTCCATGTTTGCCTTATCTATGAAACTGACTTCACAGACTGGCAACCCTGGAGGCCTGAGGCCACACTGCCAATTGGTAATCTGTGATGAAAGAACAAGGTTCACATACTCTGTGCACATTGGTTTGACTGGTTGTGTTAGCATGCTGTGTTCCACACTGGAGAAAAATGAGCGAACTGGTTCACTCATGTTAAAACGAGCATGTCCTTAACCGAGTACGACGTCATGGACAGAGTTGTCCCACATTACCCAGAAAGACCAGGGTCAAATTTTCAAAAGGTATCAGCTAAATTAACAGTCATCTCTCAATCTCTCCATCAGGAATGTATTTTCAAAAAGAACAGACTGGTATCAGATGATTAAGGCCTGTCTAAATGAACCACTACGCTTATATTTTGTCAGTTGTCGCTCATTGGGAAAACATGCAAAAATATTCAAGTTGCATAATTATCAAAGGAAAAAAATGAGTGAAGCCAAGATTTCAGAGTGGAATCAAATTTCCCATTTGTATGCTGATAATATCAGGTAAAGTAGGACAAAGCTGTGTAGAAAAGCTTAACAGATCAAGTATGAAATCTTGGCTGTGAAAGATGTTGGCAAAGGTTTAAAGACATCAGAAACTCGCTCAATTTGCCGTCAAAGTCGCTTCCCTAAAGCTTCTCACATGACAAAAACCTTACCATGCTTACAGGGCTGGGATGGGAGTAATTACCGGAATATGGATGGTATATTTAACTGTTATTCATCATACTAATAATGAACTACAGAATAACAGACTTTCCCCCAATTACAGTAAAATCAGAGAACATTTAAGTCATTTTCAGTGTTATTTACTACAACATCAGCTGTAAGAAACTAAGATTCTCCCTGCTGTCAAACGCAGCCATCATTCAGCTTCAGACGAGCATCCCTCATTGTTCAGCATTGTTAGAGGAGCGCATCATTCCGCATCATGCAAGCCAATTCTGGGTCAATCCCTACCCCATTTCCTCATCCCCTCCTCATTTCCCCACTCCTCCCCCTCCCCTCATCTGCTCTGTCTGCTGCTCCATGTGTGTGTATGTGTGTGTGTGTGTGTGTGTGTGTGTAGGGGGGGCTGACAAAGAATCAAATTAGCTTCCTCTCCTACATTTTCATGACAGTCTTGTCAAGGTCAGTGAAGAGCCATCCCCGTGTTATTGTAATGAACTTTAATGATTTGAATAAGGGAATAAGAGAATATTAAAGGTTGAGCAGAGATCACTGTGAATGTTTAACGTAAGAAACACAAATCACCTCAAATACCATAAACTTTGTCACTAACTAAATCAGAGTTAGGCTTAGGAACTGGGAGATCAGGCAGGGAAATCACAAAGAGATGATAGGTTAAATGCTAAGCAGCAACAAGCAGCCCATAATGTAGACCGAGCCAAAATGTACTCAGTATATGATTCCATGATTCCATTCAAGGATGATTTTAGCAGCCTTGTATATAAAGCATGTGGAGTTTTATACTCCAGCTTTATGTGAAATTACACATGAAATCTGTTTTACACATATCATGTTTAGCATTTAAATGATTAACTTTAAGACAGGAAAGCAAACCTGTATCTCAATTTTTTCAAGAAGTGAATCACACATGCTGAGGTGGTTGTATTTCAACTCTAAGAAACTGGAAAGCAGATATTTTTGTTCACCTTTTTCTCTCTAACACAGTGTACAACGATTGCAGCTAAGCGGCAGACTGCTGCCATGACTCTGCTTGCCTCCCCGGAGCGCTAGCTACCATTACCACCCGCCCTGCCTTTTTCTGTGTCAGACAGCATTTAGTATGAGTGCTAATGTAGCCAGCCACCATGTCTCAATGTCTGTCTGTAGGAATGTGAATTTAGCCAGGGGCTACAGGCTTTTGTACCAGATGTATGCACACACATGCATTTTCCTTACCATCCTGGAAGAGGTGTAAATTATATAATATATTTAAGAAAATGGGACTTTGTAATAATGATAACAGAGAATGTAAGACGTCTTAATGTGGAGAGTTTTTGGTTCATTTGCATTATATTGCTTGCTCACCATTTTTGTAGGATATTTCTTGCAAAGAAGCTGTCTTTTGAATGCACACTAACTTAAATGATAATGTTTAGATGCACTACAACACTGCAAGTCCAAAGCCTTAGGTTACAATGTGCAAGAATTCAGTCCTGCATATCTCTGGCAAGGTTATCTGTTTTCTCTCTCTCTCTCTTCTCCTTTCCATTAGACCTGATCATTAGACCCTGTTTTTAACCAATAAAAACCAACTGCTGATGGTTTTGAGGCAGCAGGGGGCATTCTTTGCATGGCACCCTGGTCTAACATAAAACATTGCATAGATGAGTCTATATATTCTCCATTAACCCATTAAATTTATACAATGGTGTTTTTATGGAAGGTTTTAGTTATTTTGCCAATATACACATAAAAAGCTGTGCAACCAGCAAACACAGAACATCCCTGGGATGTCCTGTAAGGATCTTCTTGAAACATCCCGGCATATGTTGCTGTGAGGGATTCCCTGTTATTTACCAAGGACACTGTTTGCAAGACAATCAAAATGCTGAAGAATAGCCTCCAGCCAACTCTCTGAGGAGCATGCACACTTTAAAATCAAAGCCAATTCTTACACAAAACAGTCAAACACCCACCGAGTTATACATACTACTGTGACCATACTCACACCACCACTTATCTTTTTTGCAAACTGATTTGGAAAATAGTTTAGCATAAGAAATTATCTGATGCACAAGTACTGAAAAGCCACTGTTACATTTTTATAAAAATGTGTGATTAACACACACACACAGCAGGTATGTATGATGAACCTCCTCGTAATGTTCTGACTACATGCATGTTGAAAAGGGTTGTGCAATATTAATGGCACAACAGTATCAGCTGATATCGGTTTTAAAATTAAATATCAGATATCGACCATTCCACCGATGGAACTAATCAGAAAAGAACAGGCGCCAGGACATCATGGTAAATAGTCTTTACTTATATAGCGCTTTTATTCAAAGCGCTTTACAGTAGACAAGGCGCTCAACCACGACACATCAGGAACAATTAGGGGTTTGGTGTCTTGCCCAAAGACACCTCGACATGAAGTCGACTCGGCCGAGGATTGAACCGGCAACCCTCAGGCTACAAGACGACCGCTCTACCTTGCTGAGCCATGCCGCCCCCGTCAACCAAGCCTGTTTTAAGTAGGATATGATGCACATATCTTACTTATTTTGATTTGTAAAATATTGGCATTTCGGATATTGACCAAAAACCTGATATCTTGCATCCCGAATGGTGAAGGAAGATAAACCGGAGGACCTAAAGGTGACATCCTTGTAAGGCTCGATCTAGGTCTCATTCAGAAGGGCACACTGAGAACAGTATGTTCTGTACAGAGATTTCCTTAAAAAAAAGGACAAAGGAGACTGAGTGTGTTTATAAAAAATATAAGAATAGACTTACAAGTATTATCAAATCAAGTAAAAGGAATTATTTTAGTACTGTTTTAAAAAAAAAAATTTTATAATATTAAAAACACATGGAATGTATTAAATAAATTAATTAAAAAGGTAAATCAAACTGCTGACATTCCAACTTAATTTTTAACAAAACAATCAAAGGATTAATCAACCTAAGGAAATAGCAAATCAGTTTAATGATTATTTTACTAATATAGGGCCAAAATTGGCAAAAGAAATAGTGAACACCTGTCAAGCTGATGACGCACTAAGTAAAATACAGAATTTTGATAAAACTATATTTATTCAAGCCCCTGATGAAAATGAAATATTGTAAAAAAAAAAGCTGATCAAAAAAGTCAATGTTTAAAGAAATATTCGAATGTATTGTCAAACCAATCACCTAAATGTTTAACCTGTCCTTAGAGTCAGGTTTATTTCCAGAAGGCATGAAGATCGCAAAAGTAATTCTTGTTCACAAGGCTGGTGATAAACAGGAATTTACTAATTATAGACCTATTTCCATTTTGTCACAGTTTTCTAAGATTTTGGAGAAGTTATTCCATTAAAGACTTTATGCTTACATAGAATTACATAACATACTATGCGAACAACAATACGGCTTCAGACCCAACAGGACCAATACCTTAGCATTAGTGGATCTTGTAGAAAATATGTCAAAAGCAATAGAAAACAAACCATATGTTGTAGGGGTATTTCTAGATTTAACCAAAGCTTTTGATACCGTGAATCACCTGCGGTCTCCCACAGGGGTCAGTGTTGGGTCCTTGGTTGTTTATTTTGTACATAAATGACATATGTTTACTTTAAAAAAAAGTTACATTTTATCTTATTTGCTGATGACACTAATATACTTTGCTGTGGTCAGAACTTAGAAACATTGATAGATACAGTCGGAAAAGAGTTAACAGAGTTTAAAAAAATGGTTTGATTTAAATAAATTAACTTTAAATTTAAACAAAACAAAATTTCAAATTTTGGGAAATCGTGCTTTCAACGTGGAGAGAAAATTAATATTAAATGACACTAATGTAGAACAAGTGAATGAAGTCAAATTTCTTGGAATACTTATACAAAATAAACTTAGTTGGAAACCTCATATAAACCATATTAAAGCAAAGATCTGTAAATCACTAGTAATTATTTAGAAAGTTAAAGTGTTTTTAAATGAAAAGAATTTATACCTTTTGTATTGTTCTCTGGTTCTCCCCTACATGACCTATGGCCTAGAGATGTGGGGAAATAAATATAAAACCAGTCTTAAACCGATCTAAATGGTTCAAAAAAGAGCGATCAGAATAGTTCATAAAGCGGCCCATAGAGAGCCCACAAACCAGCTTTTTATTCATCCGAAAGCTTTGAAACTTGGTCGGGCTTAAAAGATATCAATTTATGTATAACATTAAGAATAATAAAGAGATTCTGTTTATAATTTTAGATGGGGTGAAATGTTCATAAAACCTCAAGTGAGAACAAATGTAAAGCAGCATTGTATTTCTGTTGTTGGGGTTAATGTTTGGAGTAAGTTGGACCCAGAACTAAAAGACTGTCTAACATTAATTCAGTTTAAAAAAATGTTTAAGAAAAAAAATCCTGTGGATTTTGGTTCCTGTGGAAGGTGATTTTGAGTTTGCATTGTGACATATTGCACAAGTACTAAAAGTATTACATGAGATGTGATTAAGCATTGGCAACTATACTTCTGTTAATCTAATGGGGGGTGGGCTAAATAAGCTTAGGCTTCTCCCCACTCCTTTTCAGACATGTATGTGGTGTTTTTTGTTTATTTATTATTACTACTATTAAGGATGTCTGAGTTTTTCATCATCATCATGACAACTTGTCACAGACATCAGTAAAGTCCTGTTAACAAATAATGCTGAGAACATTGTAGTGAGAAACAATGGCAGACACCTTAAACATCTTGTACTTGTACAGAGGATGTACCTTGTTTGCTGTGTATTGTCTAGCAGGCTCTTCCTCTGGACAGTATCAACATATTAGCTGTTGCTTGTATTATGAAAAGAAAATTAGCACATCTTAGTCCGTTGTAAAGCTAATTAAAGTGTTTTTCAACTCATTCTTTTCCGTTATCTTTGGGCTTTTGTGTCCAGCTCCACTCTTATAAGAATTATGAACAGCCACAATAGTGTTTTCAGCACACAAGTTGATACAAACCCATAATGCACGTATATTTTGAGACAAAGTTAGCAACATACAAAAA
Source organism: Rhadinocentrus ornatus (assembly GCA_037177495.1). Classification (NCBI taxonomy): domain Eukaryota; kingdom Metazoa; phylum Chordata; class Actinopteri; order Atheriniformes; family Melanotaeniidae; genus Rhadinocentrus; species Rhadinocentrus ornatus. Next base: position 29,311,602 of record JBAMHW010000003.1, read on the forward strand.
AAACACAATTCAGCATCTAAATATAAATTTATTTCTTGAGAAAAAAAAAGCTTAAATAGTAAACCTTGAATAGTACTGTTACTCTTTAGTCAAATAAACTATCACACACAAACTATCCACGTCAACTTTATAAAGTTATAATATCAGGTTAGCTTGTTAGCATTATTCCCAAGCGGACTAATTAAGCCATGTTCTTCTCTTTCTTCACGATACCATCATCCTTTTACACAAACCTGCTAGATAACAGTTGTAGCAACTTGTACCATATACTTCGTAGTACTTTTTATTCCCACAAAACACTTACTAGTACAATTTGAACTAAAGACCATTTTCATGCTAACATTTGCTGACTCGCTGTAAAACAAAGTAAAGGCAATAATGATGGAAATTTCACCAGTTTTTAAGCATAAAACATTACAACTGTTCTAGACAAAATCCTGAATTATAAAGTAATTACATTTCACAGTATGAGCAACTAATTTCATGCTGATTTCAGCTACTTTAAAGCCAACTGCCCTGCTGACACCTCTGTCTGTTTGCACATAGTGACAGAAAGCACACACAGAAACACAAACCCCAGCTGTGATTAAGCCACTTAATCTTGAAGGTGATTATGGGCCAGCTGGTCACTCACCCACACATGCACGCACACACCATCTCTTCATGTCTCCCCAGCAGACAGAGGCTGAAGCGCATGCTTCAGAAAACAATGACGAGACTAAGAAGAAGTTGAATTAATGTACTTTACATTCTTATGTCACATTCTGGCAATTCGAGCTACAACTGCACTTTAGAGACTAAAAAAGCAGAAGAGAATGTGTTTTTATTGTTTTATTGTAAGAATGGCTGGGATCAAAATAGAGAAGTAAACAAACTCTTTACAGTCTAGACACAACACCTGAGGGCTTCCATCCCTCTGCAGGAATATAGCAAACACGAGCAGCTGCACCCAAATTATTCATACACTCCACACTCAGACACACACACACATGTGCAGTTTATATTTGCACGCTACAGTAGCCCTTTTGACAACAGACGAGACACTTGGTCCTTTTTCCCACTTCACCCCCCCACTCGCTCTATGCCCACCACCCCGCTTCTGCGTCGACCCCTCTTTGATTTTTCTTTGTATTTGCTGTGTTGAATTGCAGGAAGTGTTGCTCTTTTCAGAGGAGGGAGAGCAGTTTATTAAACAAAGACAACAAAAGAAACAGACTCCTTAAACCTCTCCTTTTCCTTTACACCTTTCCACTCAACCATACCCTCTAAAAATATAGTCTGAACCTCATCCACATTACCACTATGTCTTTATCTGGATGGGTATATGTGAGTTTGTGTGTGTGCAAGCTCAGCAAAGTGCACAAAGACCTGCAGTGACATCAGACTCATTCACACTGTGTCCTCTGTCTGTGCTCGCCCAAGAGGTGCTCTGTTTAAAGGGCTTCTGTTACCCCCTTCCCCCTCCACACACACAGCCTCCTATGATCTCTAAATGACCACAACAATGTCAACACACACATATGGTTCATCAAAATATGCAGACAGCAAAAGATCTCAGAAGACATCACTGTCATTTTCAGCCAAATGCAATCATATGAGGAATTCATTATTTTCTTTACTGCCTGCACAAGCCACGACAAGGGTTTCCTTGTGTTCAAGCTACATAAATAATGCCAGTCAGGACAGTTTAGAAGGCTAACTGACATACGATGAGACCCTGATAACAGAAAAATGCAAATGCTAAATTAGACTGAAGCGCCTTTCATTCCTCACTGAATTCAAATAAATATACATCTGTTTGTGTGCGTCTGTGTGCATGTGTGTAAGTGGACAAATAGCTGGGGGAAGATGGTAAAATAGTCACATTTAAGAATTTTAGTAACAGTTTCAGTTTTTTTTTACCCACTGCGTAGGCAAGAATGAGCAAGAGGACAGAAAAGCATTTAAAGGGAAGTTTAAAACGGCGTACTGTGAAACGAGAACACCACTTTTAGTCAGTAGAAGGCAGAGTTGTTGACCGACTCCAACAAGGTAAGTCATAAAAGCCCCTGATGTGTCTTAAGTTTATTTAATCAATCGTAACTGAGTAGTGTCAGCATCAGCAGCTCACAAGCAGGAAATGAACAGGAAGTGTGGACAGTTCAGCAGCAGCCTTACAGGAAGTTATTCTGCAACAGCAGCACACCATGCTGATGCACTCAATTGGGAGAAGTTCATCAAATGACCGTCTGCAAAGCCACAACCAAAATATTTGGGTCTATAACACACATAATCTGTATGGTAATACAATTCAACTTGTCTTTTTTCTTAGTGTACAAACACAATCCTCAGTGATCGCAAATTCCCATTACTTTTACAGCTTGTAATTTGACTCTTTAGCCAAAATTATGACGAAGTCCAGCATTGAAAGCTCACAGATGTCTTAACTCTACAGATCTTTTATACCCCCTCAGCCGCCAACAATCTGCTACAGCCCTTAGCCCAGAGACAGAAAATGACCACAACCAGAACTGTCATACTATGTCAAGACTTTTGCTGTTGACGCATTTCAAATCTAATGTCGAAGCTTTTTTTAGTGTAGTGACACATGCTTGCAGCTTCATTAGCACTCACGCCACAAATTACATTCACACAGAACCATGAAATATTGGAGGGTTCAGGGGTAGCAGCCACACAAAACAAAAAAACATGGCACCCTGGGGGACACAATAAATGACTGACCATGTGGCCACAAAACAGCACAAAAATGACCCCAAAAATAATCTAAAATGAAAACATTTAAACACCACTGGGCAAGGAGGAAGTGATGCACAGCTGCGGAGGGCCAACTTGGGCGTGTGCACTGCCACGTTTCCTGCTCCTCTTCCCTCCCTCGAGTCCAAATCACTGATTAGAAACAACTTAAGCGCAACTCCCATCGACTAATCCTTTCACTTTTCCCAACCGGTGACTGTAAATCTGCAACAAGCTGCTGGTGCATTGGCAGGGCGGTAAATGTTGAGACCAAGTGTAAGAATTCTCTCATGAGGATATTGAAACTGCAGCAGCACAATCCTGTGACCAGTAACCTTGTCTCAGACTCTTTTCCACCAATCCAACCATTTAAACAAGAACCCCCTTGGGAAGCATGCAACCCAGACTGCGCCTGGGTGGCAAACTATTAACACACACAGGAAACAGGCGAGACGAGTAGCCAACACAGGACATACGTCCAACAGCAAAACACCTCTTTTTTTCTCTCATTTAAATCCTTTGTGTATCAGCTGTGAGGGGCCCTTTCCGGTGCTGTATTCTGCTACCTCTTTGTTTTGAAGCCAGAGAAGCCCATTAATGGAGTAATAAAAAAACTGCATCAGAACAGGTCTATCTAAGACTGATCGATCAGTAAATCATCAGCTAATATTCCATCGCCTTTCAGCTACACATGCCCTCCGTCACAAGTGCTCATAATGCCCCAGTCACCCATCTGTGGGTTGGAAAAGAACACTGAACATTTTATGCTCTCTTAGCAGGTCTCATTGCTGGTTTTGCTTTATTCTGCCACATTACTGTCATCCTTCCAAACCACAACAGCATGAAACACAAAGAAGTCAACTCTTTGGTGATTCCTTGGATAATCTGCTCAAATTAGACAGAGAGCGAGGCCTCAAGAGAAAGTCTGTTAAGGTGAGAACATCTAGTAGCGGTCACAAGTTCAGGGACCACAACTTGTGCTTAACAGATTTGTCTTTGTGCCTATTTATACGCAGCAACACAGGCTGACTTAGCAATTCAGCCTTAGACCAGAGACTCGCTGCGCTGATATGAGTAAGTGACAATAAGAAACAGCAGGGGACAGAGATCAATATGCAAATGGGATTTTACACAGTGCTCATAACTCTCATGTCAAGTTTCAACCAACGTGCACATAAAAGCTGAATTATTGGCATTTACAGCCGCACATGGGAACACTTGGGGCCGGTTTTAACGTAAAGCTTTCAGTGTGGGGGTAAATGTAGCACTCAACATAAAATCAGCAAGAAGGAGTGGGACCATGTTGCAGGTGAAGTGAAACCACATGTGCTTCTCTACTTGTTAATTTAACTGAGTGAGTGAGTGAGTGTGCGTGTGCGTTGGGGGTATTAGATTAAAATGAATCTACTTGTCCTTATAGCACGTTTGCTTCATGCTAAGCTGATTTTGTAATAAATGCAGCTGCATGAATATGCAAAAATCCAGGCTGCAAGCACTTTAACAATAGCTACTTACATTACATACATGTGGTCATGTCTGACCTGACTGCAATGCAGATCCAGAGTGTGAGAGAGGGATTCTGTGTCCAATCCATTCCTCAGCCAGTTAAGGCTGAATGCAGGATTGTAAGGCCATGTCACTGGGTATAGAGACTTTGTTTAAGAAGGCAGAGCAGACATTCAGGAAGTAGATGCTGGCGTTTTCAGTTAGCGTGCTGGTTTTAACCTCACAACAGCCTCAGTGACCCCCCATATATGCACACACAAACTGTAAGCACTACGCTGTATGTAGTTTGCCTGAGGGCAACGTGGGAGTAATTAAACATCATTCCTTCTTATCAGCAGAGACTTTTCTCAGAGAAAGAAGCTCGGAGGTTGTCGGGGTGGGGGGATTCTGGTTCTGCGACAGGAAGTTATCCTCCATGTGTTTATTTGGCTGTTTCCCATTTCCTGTTAAACACACGGACAATTTTGTGGCACTCACAGGGTATTTAAATATAGATCACATGATGAAAAGGAGTAGTGCAAACTCGCCCCTGAGGGGTCATGCAATTACAAACTCTGCTAAGTTCATGCTAATTAAACTGATTCAATTGGACTGCTGTAATTAAGAAATCCTTTGTGTTGATTAGACTTTTTTGTGATTTTAGTGTGTGAAAACAATGGAAATGAGCTTACGCACTGATACAAACACAACCACGTCATGTATCACCTTCACTGATGGAGATGTACTCCATCAACAAACCTCTCCTCTGGTCTTTATGCTTTACTCGATAACTTCAGCTGAGCAGCAGCTACCAGCTGTCTATACAGTTTCTCTTTCAAATTTTTTGCCGTGTATTTGTATGTGTGTTTGTCAGCAGCACCTATTCTACTTCCTGTTTAAGTTGAGGCTGTGAACAAGCACAAAGGAGAGTCACTTTGTGGCTGACTGAAACATCCCCTGGGGAAATGGAGTGACTGGTTTTGAGTCTCATCTTAAAAGGCCGCTTTTTAGAACCGACCCCCATTCTCAACCCCTGCTGAGTTCAATCAGTGGATCTTAAATGGGGTCTGATGACCTAAAATGGGTTCTTAATGAAGAATTGTTACATTTCCTAACTTGTGCCCAGTTAATCCATGATTCACTTTACTGCACGTGCGCTGGAAAAATGACAATCCCTGAGTGGTGACCCACTGACTCAAATCTTAATGAGACAAATTCTAGGAAAAATTCTACAAACTGTCAGTCTGTCAGACCACCACCTCAGCAACATACATACTTTAAAATGAGCACTCATTACAGACACAACCATAATCGCACACCTACTAATTTCAGAGCCTCCCATCAAGGAACTGCCTGCACATTTACATCATCTCTTTGAATCTAAAATTATTTTTTAGCACACAGAGCTATCAAGGAACCAGAATCCTCACTCCAATTCAAAAGCGGCTGTGCTGGCAGGGCTCTTGGCTTCATATCCATCAAGGCAGTGAATGAGGCAGCACAGGAGGAGACCATCTCTTTGTGCTCATCTTACTTGGAAAGGCAGGATAAGAAAAGCACAAAAAGGCTTTCCTGTCCTGGTTATGGAAATAACTCGGCAATGCACATGTTAGGAGTCAACTATACCCTGTTCAGATAAGGTGAGAGTTTGGGGGGGGGGTCTTTGTTTTTTGGAGTGTAGGTAAGTAATGAGAAATGCACAAAAAAGCATTTTGAGAGAAACGCCCATTCTCCTCCCTGCACCTGGCTGCAGCTGCCCTTGTCACTTCATCCCGTGTTGAATCCTGAATGTGAGCTGCTGCTCCAGAGAAAACAAGACTAAAGCTGAGGAGACATCTTGGGCCCCAACATGAAAACAGTCATATGAAGATCGCATGAACCAGACACATGTTTGGACTTATCAATACAGTGCAGAGCACCACCCATTTATAGCAAAACAAGGTGAAATGCTGTTCTCTATGCCTCTGCGACCCAGGTCATCCTACAATAAGCAGGGGCATTAGAAGCTTTAATAATAAAATGATACCATAAGTCTGCATATTGCATTTAACTGGTCGCCAAGAGGCACAGAAACAATGTGGTCTGCTAAGGTCGGCATATTTCTGGCAGAAAGACGTCGGAGGCTTACCTCAACGCAACCTTCACACAGCAGTCTCCCTGGCTCGCCATGGTCGATTTTTGAGGTCCACCGACAGGATGTGGAGTTATTCTGCTATGTTATGTTTTTGGTGCGCTGCTGCGGCGGACTTGGGTGTCTCAGGTCAGCGGGAACGGCCGTCAAGACCTGCCGGCTGTGAGGTGCCTCATTGGGACTCCTCTTGTCTTCTTCCTCTCCTCCGCTGTGGCAGTCATTTCTGTCTGACTGATGTTTTTTGTCACATCGCTGTATTTAACCCTTTTTTTTCGTCTCGTGGTCTGTGTCAGTTGCTACATCCTGTTTAAACTGCGTGTAAGCGAAGCGTGAGCTCCTCTGCAACCACAGCGCTTCTCTGGGTGATCAGGCTGAATGAGCGCTGAGAGAAAACTAGATGGGGTTTTGCTGCGTTCAACAACTGTCGTAAATATTAAATGCGGTGAGAACTATTGCATTCGAGACACTCCAAACTTTAAATATTACTTTAAATATAAAAGCAAAACAATTTCGTAAATAATAAATAACTATAAAATAAAGAAACCTTATTGTTATCCATCGCATGTCTCATGTTTTCATAAATGCCCCAAATGGGATGATTGGCGGCTTAATGAAAGAGCTTTGCTCCCTAAACTTCTACTGAAAGACTAGCACTGGAAGTATTGCATTAATAAAGATGCTTAAGTCTGAAAAGCAATTAACTGAAAATATCAATGTTCTCATGACTAATGCTGCTCGTTTTGACTGAAGACATGTTTGATTTTAAAATTTGTTTTGGTGTATTGAACGAAATACATAAATTAGAAAAAATTATTAATCTGTAAATAAAAATGTATTGCATTTGAAAAAGATGTAGACTGTCTAATAATTGAACTGTTTTTTTAATTTATTTTAATACATTTTGTAAGTATTAATTTTGTTGTTTCGCAGTTCAGTGTTAAGTTGGTTTGGACCAAAAACAAGACTCAGCTATAGTGGAGTTATAAAAACGACTGTCTACCAATGTAATGAAATAGAAAGAATCTGTTAAATTCATAACTTTGTCAAATACACTGGGATTTTTTGTCGAAATTTTCTTTCTTTCTTTTCCTGCACAAATCGAGAAACTAGTGTCATACTGTTATAATGTAAAAAAATAAATAAAAAATACGAGCAGACATTAAAAGCAGCATGATGGCATTGGATTGACATGGAGCCGTACTGGGTCTGCACCATTTATTGCCCGGACGACCTAACGGCGAGCCGCATGGGCGGAGTTTTCACGCCATTGATACCGGGCGATTTGCCGGGACATAAACCGGATGACCCGTTCAGGTCCGACGGCTTGTTCGAGGAGACCGCCCTTTTAAAACACATGGTGAAACAAACAAATTAAAGTGCAAAATTTTCTAACTTGATAAATAACGCTAATGTTTGTCCCTTATTTGAGTTCAGTAGATAACTTCGCATTAATATGATTCTTCAAACAACTTCTGCTTATTTTATGATTTTTTTCAGCTGGACCAGGAAGCGAAGTTATGTTCCAATCATTGTCCTTATGTGTTGGGAAACCTCACTTTGCAGACTACAACCTGAAAGAAATGTGCACACAGTTATGGTTTTGTTAACGTTTTTTTATCTTCACCCTGAAAGATCCATGGCTCTTGTTTTGGCAAAGCCTCTTTGCACCGGCAAACACTCTACCCTCCATTTAAACGCTAAACTCCTCTTCCGCCCTCATCATCACTTCTCCCCCAGTCATTGCCCTGCTGACGGTAAATGAGCGAACCCACTAACTGCTAAATAAGTTCCGCCTTTTTCAAATATATAGACCAATCAGCGGGCTGATAAGGCCGCTTAAGCCTCGCCCAGTGACACACCTACAGCGTGCTGTAAAGAGTGATGCTAGCAGCAGGTTTTCTGCTGCAGCGGCAACATCTGAGATTCGTTAAACGGCCATGAACAAAGAGAGACTGTGTGACAGAAAGGAGGGGCCACCGGTGTGAGCATCTTGGGGTCAAAGGCCGAAAAACATTAAACGGTTATTATGTTCGAGCTGAAAGGTGAAGTTAATTTGCCTTGGTTTGCATGGACACTAAACATGCGTCCCCCTGTTGAGTCACATTTCTTCATAAGGGGAAATTTAAATAATTTCTTATTGTTGAGTCAAACATGGTCTAATTTTTTGCTAATACTCCTTATTACTTTCTTACTTCATATAATCTTCTCAAGTAAGTTTTTTTCCATCCTCAGTGCAGCTTTCTGTTCACTTGCAGGATTCCACTTGACTTCTTTGAATAATCCATGTAAAATGGATGCACCACACTGCAACTACTGCCTGTGATGTTCTACATTCTGGAGAATTTCCGTCTTATTCATCCTCTTCATCATCCATTACTTGCATCTAAATGTGATCAAAATTGACCAACAGTTTGCATGTCTGCACTGCAGTAAGCTATTTCCCAATATAACACAAATGCACTTTAGTGAACTACAGGGTTTCACAACACCAGGCAAATCCATGGCTTTGCAGTTTAAGTACATTGTGCTGTAAACAGGATCTGGCTCCATCCAACGCACACTGATGATAACTTACAGAAGCCTGCACTGTCAAAAATGTCACTTTTATAATATAACAAACAGTGAACAAAATAGTTGCATACACTTTAAACCTTTAACTTTGTGTAGAAAAAGAGGAACTTATGTGGCTAACAGCATATGTGTTGGTGCACAGGGGGGACCAGGTGGCAATGTTAGTGCTGTACTCCTGCTGGATTCCACACAAGATTAACACCCAGTTTTGAGGATAAAGCTGCAATATCCCCAGATCTGCAGGGAGCCAACCATTGCAACTGGGACAACAAAATGTACAAAAAAAAATGTGGCACAAAGAAACACACCCATCTTATTTATTCTACTGAACTTTTAAAACCAACTCATAATAACTCTTACATAATTAGGCTGCCCAATTTTCTTAAGCATGTTCATTCATTCCACTTCAACATTGTTTACAGTTTTCAAGTCCACTCTGGATTATTTCCCCCTTTGTTTGGCATCCTTTTATCACTTTACAGTGGAAAAACACATTTTATAACCATGTGGGTGTGGGTTATAAGACCCTGAATATATTTTTGTACAGCTTTTCCAACACTGAAGCATAATCTCCATATTTAGTGGTATATTGTATATAGTCAAATTAACAACGCCTAATTGCATCAGAGGCTTTGAAACGCAATTATTCCAGCCGCCCTCAGGTTCTGCCGGTAACAGTGAGGTTAGCAGATTATATACGGTTTACTCAGCATTAAAGATTTGACGCTTTACTTTTTTCAGCAAAACTCAAATTCACCCACATCGTGAAGAATTATGGAGCTTATCTATTGCACATTGGTCTGAAAAGATGAAGCTGAGTTATAGATTTGATATGCTGCAATAATTTCACGACTGTTTTTAAAAGATGAGTATATCATTTTGAAATCCACCCACAGGCATCCAAAAAGAAAATGCAAAGTACAACCTCTTTTCAATTATTCTAGTTTTATGTATCAGAATATGATAAAACACCATCAGCTATCTACCATTTCTTAAAATTGGGTATGTGCATAATCAGATTAATAACAGCAAATGACTAAGGCTATTACACCATTTCTACAGAGGGGGACTATCGGTCATCTTGTCCTTATGACTTTTCTCAAGTCGTGCTGCCACATTCTTGTAAATAGCAGAGGCTTTCTCCTGGTAATCCTTCCAAATAGGCCATACCTGTTCAGTTTTTTCAAACTGTACTACCATGACATTTAACATTTAAAATACTAACTGAGGTAGAGTCTGGGGAGCCCTTGGGATTTTTGCAGTTTGTCTGAGCATTGCATCTGACCTTGCTTGGGCATCCACTACTGTGAAGACTGAAATCTGTTTTGAAAGTTTTTTTACATGTTAATATCTTTTCTTATAATAAAAATATCCTCTTGTGTTAATGCAAATGTGAAAGCAAACAGTCAAAGTTTCTACTTTTCGAGAGGTGTTGAGTTGAGGCGTGTATCTAATGCAACAGACCTGATTGATAACTTATGATTCTTAATCACATCTGGTTCTTGCTTATGTCACTCTATGTATATCTAGCTGATGGTTTTTAGTTACATCACAGTCTTGCTTATCTGTCACCATGTGCTGGATGTTCTTAGCTGAAGGACACACTGAGCCAAATGAGTTTTCTTAAACAAATTATAAACATTCGTATCAGGGCTAAAACAGTTCAGAATGTAACCAACTATTACACTCTAAAAAAAAATTAGTGTTCTTAGTTTTTCACTTCCTGTTTCTGCAATTGAGTTTAGTTCATTAATAAAACTGACATGGTGTAATATGTCATGTCTTCTTGTTCATCTGAGTCTTAGCTTGGCTATTTTCAAGACCTGGTAAGGACCAGATAAATTTTAAATAAATCCTTAGAAATAAAAGAGAGACACTTTCTTATTCCCATGACTGCATGTAAAAGGCTAAAAGACACATACAAGAGGAAGGGAATGCCATTTCCAGTGCTGTTGCATACATTATGTTATAAAAACCTCATTAATTAGTCTTATGTAATGGGTTATACCAAGATGTATAAAACTCCAATAAAGGGCAGTGTTCTACATAACTGTTCAGCTTAGTAGTCATGTGACCCCCCTCAATGAAAAAGACCTAAAGCAAGAAAAAGAGATGAAAGATGAAGCTGCACCCTAATGTATTCTCCATCCTCATTCTTATACTTTGATGTCTCTATAATCCCTCACATGCTTTTTCTATATTTGGCTTTGAAGCCCCATAAACTAATCCCCCCCATTCTTTAGCAAAACTGTTTGAATTGGCCAGGATCACACAAACACACGTTTTGTAGATTTACTGGCTGGCACAGAAAAAAGTGCCTTGCCAAAATGACGAGTCAGGTAGTTAAAATAAAAAAAATTTCTCTCTCTCCATGTCTTTTACAATTCAAATACATGGCAGAGTTTAATAAATGTGCATGTTTAAAAGTGTCTGTGTGCAACAGTGGAGGCGTGTTTTAGATTTATCTGTGTCAGCTGCAGAAGCAGAGCAGGCTCTTGCTAGTTCTTGGCGGTGTTCGACCCCCTGTTGTGTTTCGTCCCGTCATCCTGCAGAGCTCAATGCTCGCTATTTTTTTGCAGAAGAAAAAATGGCCTTTTCTGTGAGCAGCTGAGTGAGATTAAAAGCGCTTCTTTTTATTCACAATCTTGATGCGATACCAACTAAAACTCAACAGAAACAGCTGCAGCTGTACTCACGAAGTACAGAGCCATAAGAACTGTTCCAAAGTCTAGTTCCGAGAAAATATGTGGGTAATTGCCTCAAATTAAGGAAAAGGGTTTCAGTTGGGAATTAGAATAACTTTAATAGCTCAGATGTGAAGGATGCTACACGACTATGGATAATGTTTTGAAAAAGAACCTTTGCTTGGTTTTTGGCACAAAAACACCAAGATTTAACTTTGCCAAAGAGCAAAGAAAATATGTCTGATGAATGTCAAGATAACATTCTTTAGTCAGATGAGATCAAGACAGATTTGTCTTATCTTTTTCTGAACAAATGGGGCCTAAATTGTTTGACACAAAACTGGACAAGCCTACTTAAGAATGAATAAATGACCAAGGAACTAATGAACGCAGGTAGGAGTTTGATCATATCAGGTTGCATGAGGGCAAACAGTGAAGGGAAAATGACGTCTGTAGATAGCACTGTTGATACTGGCTGACAAAATAACTCCCGAAACAAATGGTAATCCCCCAGGATTTTTTCAAAAAGAAAAAAAAGCACATTCTCTGGCAAATTCAGCAGGTTGTAATCTGAAGCTTTTTCACTACATGTTTCTAAATCTCCTCCCTGAGCCGCCACCTTACTGTGGTGGAGAAGTTTGTGCGTCCCGATGATCCTAGTGGCTATGTTGTCGGGGGCTTCATGCCCCTGGTAGGGTCACCAATGGCAAACAGGTGTCTAGGGGAGGGACCAGACGAAGTGCGGCTCAAAATCACCCCTTTGACAATAAAAAAGCAAGAACCAGAGTTTCCCTTGCCCGGACGTGGGTCACCGAGGCCCACCTCTGGAGCCAGGCTTGGTGATGGGGCACGGAGGCGAGCGCTTGGTGGCCGGGCCTCTCCCCATGGGGCCCGGTCGGGCTCAGCCCCAAAGGATGACATGGGCCTCCCCTCCCGTGGGCTCACCACCTGCAGGAGGGGCCGTAGGGGTCGGATGCAGTGTGAGCTGGGCGGCTGACGTGGAATGTCACCTCTCTGGCGGGGAAGGAGCCTGAGCTGGTGCGCGAGGTTGAGCGGTTCCGGCTAGATATAATTGGACTCACCTCGACGCATGGCT
>JBAMHW010000003.1:29324401-29359394 GCA_037177495.1 Rhadinocentrus ornatus
CGGGAGGGGCTCAGAGTAGAGTCGCTGCTCCTCCGCATCGAGAGGAGCCAGATGAGGTGGCTCGGGAATCTGGTCAGGATGCCTCCTGGACGCCTCCCAGGTGAGGTGTTCCGAGCACGTCCCACCGGAAAGAGGCCCCGGGGAAGACCCAGGACACGCTGGATGGACTCCGACTCCGGATAAGCGGCAGATAATGGATGGATGGATGGTTTCTAAATCCTACACGATGCTATTTTCAAGGTACAGTGTGTAAGAACTACTGACATCTAGTGGTAAGATAGTGGCCGTCAGTGGCCAAAATTCTTCTGGACATACACATGTTTTCTTCTGTGAGTGGATCCAGTTGCCTCAGGTGCAGCCTTGACTGCACTACAGATTCAAGATTGTGTACATGTGTACTGTCTTCTTCTATGTTTCTTATCCCAAACGGTGCTCTAGCACCTATCCACCAAAGCCAGTTATAAAGCACAGAGGTTTTCACTTCAGATAGTTGTTTGTCCATTCAGAGATGCCGTAGTAGTAAATGTTTACGTAAAAATTGCCATAGACACACAGTTTTTAATTATGTATAATTTTTTATGTCTTTTACCTTTGTTTTAGTAAGATACTGCAACTTTAAAGTAAAATTGGAGTTGCACAGCCCCCACTGCAAAATGCAACTGAAAAACATAGAAAACATAGATGTTTTCTTATATTTTAGAGATCTGTACATCACAAATATCTTCTGTGCTCAGCAGAATTGAATCTTCCACCACAAACATATAAACTAAAAAAAAGTTCAAATGCCTTTAATGAAAAGGTATATGTATATCTGTTGCTCTGACATCCTGCTGGAGCACCTATGTTTTTAAAGTGAGTCCAGACCAATGACTCTTCATTTTGAATTAGCCCAAATACACTGCTGTTAAACTTTGAATTGTTCCAATTATTGAGATGTGACACAATTTTGGATCATCTGACATTCAAATAAATCGAATAGAGTGTGTCCTTGATTCAGCTCCACAGTGTAGCGTGACTAAATGAGATGAATGAGCAGCTGTTTTACTCTGTGACATTTTTGGCCAGTCAGAAAATTGTGGCCTTAGGGAGGGGATCCTCAGTGCTGGCAGGATGGTGCATTTCAGACACAGGCAGGCAAGAGGTAGTGTAGAAATGTGCTTTATGAGAAAACATAATAGCATGTAAATATATATTTTAGAAAAATGGCTGCTGAAAATAAACTATCAGCCTGTAGATTTTCAAACAGAATTTTTTCTTTTTAACTGTAATTCACGGATTCATGTGCCTTAGCATTAAATATTCTGGCTCCAGATCATCAGTCAGGGATATAATAGTGGTGAATGATCAGAAATGAGTCCTCTATAAAGTAGACCTACATTTCAGTTTCCATTCCCCAGGGATCTTACTCACCCAGACTTTGCTGCATTTCTACCCCATCTCTAATGTTATCTGCTGGGCTGTGAGCTGGCAGTGGCTGGGGTGGCGACTGGAAGGTGGCTCAGAGTGGCTGATTGCTGCAGCCTTGAGGGATAGACGGAGTTAGTGCTGCAGCACAGGCCATCAAAGCCAGTGTGTATGCATGCATGTGATGAGAGAAGGAGGTCAACAAAGAATGGTTGTTCTTAAGTCCTCTGCCCTGAGCTCATGGCAGGCTTTTTGCTTTTACTCGTTAATTCATAAAAAAAGACTAATGAAGTCCATCTGCGTCAGCTGACATTAGACAGACCACTATAGCGCAACAATAACTGTTATAAAAAAAAAAGGTATATAAATACACACTTTTTTCATATGCTCAACTTTCGATGTCACCAAACTCGGAACCTACTGTCTTGTCTCTCAAAGGGTATCCTGCACCTTGTTTCTATGGAAACAGCCTCTAAAGCAGACAGGCAGACAGGGACAGGAAGAGGTGTTGAAATGGCAGAAAAACCTGTTTGTTCACACAAAAGCTCCTGGAGAAACTGGTCCATAGACAGTACAGAGGGCTTACCACAGACACATACACACAACATTGGGATTTTTCCACCTTGTGCAAAAGGCACAAAGAGATGGGACGGGAGGGATCATCTTTAGATTTCTGAATTTGTCTTGAAGCCATACAACCAGAGCTTTTAACTTGTGTAACAGACAGCAATTAGCAGGTACGGCTTTTAGATGAGTGTTTATGTTGCAACATATATGTGTCAAAAGGAGTGTTGAACATTTTTTGCCTTTTCTCTAGTGTGGGTCATTACAGTTGGTGAGTTCAGTTAGGACAGGCCCGCCCCCCAGTTAAGACCATTACTTGACCATTACCTGGTCAGGCCTAGGGATGCAAGATATGCCTCATTAGATTTTCTTCTCTTGACATCATTGTTGTCAATGAAAATGGGGCCCTGCAAAAGAATTTTGGGAACCACTGAGTTAAGAAAACTTAGAATGGCCTTTTGGATCACTCATTGTAATTCATGCAGGAAACTCAGGCATACACACATAAAAATAACAAAAACAAAATAATTAGAATAAAAAAAAACACACACATAAAGGAAAAGCCCTTTCTCATTCACTAACATACTAAGAAATGCACATGCTCACATGAAATCTCACTCTATCCTGTATCACCAAATTGGATTGCAGCTCTGGATAACTTGATTATAAACAGCTTCTGTCTCACACTGAGGTTGTATCACTTAATAAAGCTCAAGAGTATTAGCACACACAGATACACAGAATATATGTGGTTACACACCCTGCTGCAGATTCATGTCACCCTATTGCATATTACCATCTTAAATAAAACCAAAGTGAAAAGATCAAACATTAAAGTCACATAAATATTGTGGGGATTTGAAAGGTAACAAAATGTCCCATATTTCAGGGTTAGGCTTGTGAAAAGATGCCTATAAGTCAACACATTGTGCAACAACATGTGGAACAAGACTGTGAATAAAGCCAAGGCATGGAAAAACACAGCAATGGTTTGTGCAGCTGTTCTTTTACACATGCATAATTGAAATGAGTGGATTTGCAGCATATGTCATGTTTGTGACAAAGCTCGATAAATTATCAAGCCAATTTAATAAAATTATTTAATGTTACTGAAATAAATGCAGCTAATGTGGCATTTATTTTAATTTTTTTTTTTTTTTTTCATGACTGATGAAGACTGCAATTTCGAAAATGACACCAGACTTGTTTTATTTGTTAAATATTTTAGAAAATTATTTTTAAAAAAAATTCTGTTTAAATTTAATACAAAGCATCTGGAAAACATGTTAAATAATTTTTTTCAGTCACCGACGCCACCAGGAATCGCCGACGCATAACAAACACAGACTTTTAATTCATCCCAGGATATGTTCCAGGGATATGGAGGTACGTTAAAATAAAGCATTTTAGCTCCCTCTAGTGTTTGGCTGTTTGTAAGACATACAGGTAAGTTTTTGAGAGCAAGGATCCCAAACTCCTGTCCTGATCTGATTCAACTCAACCAGATCCAACAGCTAGTTGTCAAGTTCCGCACAATAAGTCATTTGTTTTACTAAGATATGTTGCATCAATAGATTTAGATATAGTTGTAGTGTAAAAATGTAAAACGTATCATGCTACAATGAGTTTTATTGTAAAAATGTGAAACATATTTCATAACATATATTTTTTGCCAATCACTCAAAATACAATGTTACAAATTATTGTGCATAACAATTTCAAAACATTAAAGAACTGAAAATGCACTCCATGTTGTCACATTATGTTGGAGACAATTTAAAAAAAAAAAAAAAAAAGAAAAACATTTTTTTACACATCAAGTTATATGTTGACATAGGAGCTCTTCCGAGAGGTCACCTTAACAACTCTTATCCATTGAACTTGTAGATCCATGGAAAGTCTCTGCCTGTATCTTAAATGAGGACATTAGAACTGATTCCAAAAATTGCTGAGATATACTGCTGCCCACGCTTATAGATGACTACAGATGGAAATTAGCTATGAGCTATAATCTGGTACAAACATCTCTGCCCCTGTGCTTAATGTAATTGTACACTGTCCTAATAAACTAAAAAATGAAATGAAAGATATTGCTTTTAAGGATGCTCCACAGGTTTGCAATAGGGTTGAGATCAGGGGGGGGGATTGCAGTCACACTGTAAATTTTTTTGCCACAACTTCTGAAGTAGCATGGCAAGGATCTTGGGATTTCATAGGCACCAGCAGCTTCAAATACTTTGCTTTTTGCTCTTTAACAGCTGCTGTCTTGAGATGAATTTGTCTGGAGACTTTCATTGAGATGCATACCTGAACAAACTATTTGATCTTGCTTATGGGTTTGAAATCTCCCATTTTTTGTTTCTTTTGCAAAACATTACATATATCACACTTTTCATTTGCAAAAAGAATCTTCTTTTCCACCATACTGCATGGAAACTATGACATAATAATGTGAAATAACCCCTTTAAGTAGTTTCTCTTTTATCAAGCTAGTGGAAACTAATAATCAAACTTGTCTGAGATTGTTATCAGTGATCCAGGGCAAGCTAAAGAACACAAGCAAAATCTTCTGCAGAAAAACCAAAACACAAATGTTTAATGACCTGAAATCCTACGTGTATAATATTTTGGAACACACTGTTGTAAGGATTGAGATGTTAGTTAGACAGATTACAAATGGAGCAAATACATGGTTTTATATATTGTTTATTCAACTCTAACTTTTTTGTTGTTGTTTTTACCAGTGTTTCCTTGGTAATTTAGAAAAAGATCTGAATATTTCCTCCACCACTTAAGTGAATGAAACATATTAAGTGGCACGTGTTACTAAATGTGGACAAACTCTGCTTGTCGTCTCTCTTTCCACATCTTTCTCTTCAGCGGATCTTTTAACCATTAATCATTTATTAGACTACAGCTTTCACCAGTGAAGAACTGCTGACAGAGGAAGGACTATCACAGGGAGAAGAACCTTATAGCCCATTCATTTGTTTTACAGTGTCTTTTCACCTCTCTGGGACAGATGAATGGGAGTGTATCTCTTGCGCGCATGTGTTTCAGATGAGTGTGTACTTCACTTTTTCTCTCAACTGTTTTAAAGAAGACAGAAAGACATTTTAAATGTATTTTCATCACTACAACTTTCATCCCTGAAGATAAAATTGTCTCCCACTTCTTACCATGCTCCCTGCTCAGGAGGCAGCCAAGATCTATCACACCAATTATGTGCGTAACGCTCGTGCCATGGGCGTAATGTGGACGGTTTTCACCATTACCTTCGCCGTCATCACCGTGGTAGTGTTCATCCAGCCTTACTGGATCGGGGACAGCGTCAACACGCCACAGGCCGGATACTTCGGCCTCTTCCACTACTGTATCGGGAATGCGCTGACCTCAGAGCTCACCTGCAAAGGGAGCGCGCTGGACTTTGGTTCCATCCCGTCCGGAGCTTTCAAGACGGCCATGTTCTTCGTGGGGATCTCCATGCTGTTGATCGTGGGCAGCATCGTCTGCTTCAGCCTCTTTTTCTTCTGCAACGCGGGGAGCGTCTATAAGATCTGCGCCTGGATGCAGCTGGCCTCCAGTGAGTTTGACCAAAGCTTGTCTACATACACAGCTGCAGATGTAGTATGGGAAATAATAATGTCGTGCTTTGCAACTGAGGACGAATTTCTCAATGAAAACCGTCACTTTATATGGTTTGATTGCCTTTTAAATACGATGCTTTTGTAAATTTTAAAATGCAGGTTCACTTATTCTGTAATTGTTCATAAATTTAAATAGCCATATAATTGCACAAAATGAGCATCACTGTGCCACAGTAAACCTGTTTGGGATTTGTTAATATTGTAAAGTAGCCCTCAGTCATAAGCAAATCTCAAAATAATTTTATGGAGAAAGAAGGCAAACACAAAAAAGCTCAATATGTCAAAGTCAAGGTCTCCCAGTACAACATTTAATAATCACCTAGTGGAGTAAAAGGTCTGGAAAAATAAAAGAAATAAATGAAAAACTGAGTTTCAATGTAACATTTCACATATTTCACTTGTTCCTTCCAACAGACTGCACACACACACACACACACACACACACACAAACACAAAGTGAAACTTGAGTCTGTGTTTGAAACATGAAGCAGTTTGTGAACAGATGTATCTGCAAGTGAAAGGACAAACCTGTATTAAAACAAGCCAGGAGATGAACCTGAAGGTGTTCTGTTACACTCTAACCTCTCACTCTTAAGACCACTCACACCTGCTATGAAGGAGAACCATAGTTAAGCTTGTATGTGTGTATATGCATCTATCTTCATGAGGGCCTATATTGGTGTAGATTCTCAGTCATCCAGGTCATGGTGATCCTAAGAGCTTGAATTGAAGGCAATTGGACTTCTTTTTGTCCGTTAGAAATGATTTGTCTCTCATCCAAAAGGCTTATCCGTTATTAAACTGAGTCGTGAGGAGCTCCAGGATAAAAAAAACTGTTGTTCGGTCAGTCACACTTGAAGGTTGTTGAAGTTACATGAGTGTCTTTGACCCATCAAACCATCCTGTGGGTCAGTAGGATTGTTGCCACCTCTGAGTTGCTCACCTGCCATGTGATGTGTTTTTGTCACAAGACGTGTGTAAATGTTTTTAACTGCCCATGAAGGAGAGTCAATGATGCACTGTAGGCTACCTCTGTTTCAAGAAACAAAAAGAAGTCCAGTTGCCTCAGATTTAAGCTATTAGGATTATGAAGACCTAGTTTTAATATCAGATTATGGGAATAAAAGATATTTGTAAAATTATGAGTTTGGAATAGGTTTTTTAAGACTTAACTGAGAAGTGAAATTAAAGCTGTTGTTTGGTTTCAGTATAAATGTAGCACTGAAGGGAATGGTTTTCCAAGAAGCTGTGGCTCACGACAAGATACTGAGTAAAAGAGGCCTCATTTATTATGGCAAAATTTTGGTTACCATGGCAGATTTAAATATTGCTGTTAGTAGTAGTAACAGATGCACAAAATGATAGCACTCGGAGCTTCCTGGTATGAGCTAAATAAATTTAGCTAAAGTGTTTTAAAGACAGATTCTACAGAAAACAAACTGAGTGGGTGGATCTTGATGACTTACTGAAATGATTAAAGAAATTCTTAAAATAAGGCAGCGTCCAAGCAGGAAGAACTCTGTGAAAGTAAAAGGGTGTGTGAAGAACAGAGAGTAAAAGTGAGATGCAAGGTGTGTGTGTGTGTGTGCCATGTTAACCTGATCATGCTGAGGTGACATAACATAAGGCTGTCTGTGTTGTCAATAATAGATCAACAAGTTAATCTTTCTGAGTCAAGATGCTCTGAAGTTGTCAGGCAAATTTGTGCGTGTGTGTGTGTGTGTGTGTGTGTGTGTATGTATGTGTGTGTGTACTTAAAATGTGTGTACATTTAATTTCTCTGGTGGCTTCTCCAGTTTTTTTTCTTCAGTTTCAAAACGTACAGTGGAGGAGGTGGTTTCTGGTGCTGCTAGAACTTAGCATTTAGCTTTCTACATTAAAATTATTGAAAGTAATTGTTCCAAAACACAAATGGTGAAAAATAAAGAGTTTTGCATAGCACCGAGCTTCATCACCTTCATCATTCCGCTTGTCTCTCAGGTACGTGCATGGTGATTGGCTGCATGATCTATCCTGATGGCTGGGATTCTGACGAAGTGAAGCGCATGTGTGGTCAGCGGACCGACAAATACACCCTGGGCAACTGCACAGTGCGCTGGGCGTACATCCTGGCCATCATCAGCATCATGGACTCGCTCAGCCTCTCCTTCCTGGCCTTTAGCCTGGGCAGCCGGCAGGACAAGCTGCTGCCCGAGGACTTCCAGGTGGAGGGAAAAGGTATGAAGGCGAAGAAAGGCTAAGGAAATAAGCAAATAGTAATACTTTTCATGTAGAATGGTAAAACCAGGATTTATAGGTTAGCAGAAAGCAAACAAGGAAAAAAAAGACTAAGAATCAATTAGGCTGAGAAGATTTCCTAGCTTTGCATTGTTTTGTTCGAAGGATAACTGTCTAGAGGTCTGAATGAAACATTTAAAAACACGATGTATATGTGTAGACAAATCCACCTGCTTCTGTCCTTCTGGATTTCCTTCGAGAAATCAGCTAAATTTTATATATACACAGACCTTACAATGGCAGTCTTTACATGTATTTAGATTGACATTGTAAGGTCAGCTAAGAGTTTTATATCTACACTCAACATCTAGGTTTAAGTACAACCCTTATTTGAAAAAATGTCGGGGAAACTGAATTCAACAATTTGCAAATCTCATAATCAATCATTTATTTTCAATAAACATTGAAAACTGCTGAAGGTGATATATTTTACTATTTCAGTGAAAACATACACTTATGGCAGGACCATGTTTGAAGAAAACAAGTTGGGACAGGGACATGTTTTCTACTGTGTAGCATCTCTTTTTCATCTGTTAATTACAGTCTGTAACTCCTGGGAACTGAGACACGTTGCTGGACCCTTGAAAGAGAAATGTTGTCTTAAAAATGTCTAATATACACTTCTGGCTCAAAAATTCTAAGTCTTTTTTGTTGTGTTTTGTGCTTCATGATGTACAAAATATTTTCAATTGGTGAAAGTCTGGACTGCAAGAAGGCTGGTCCAGCAGCATCCAGACTCTAGCTGCTGTAACAGAAGCAGTATGTGGTTAAGCATTGTCTTGCTGAAATCGGCCAGGCTTAAAAGGCATCTGGATAAGGGTGTATGCTGTTTTACAACCTGTATATACTTTTCACCATTGATGGAGTCTTTCCAGATGTTCAAGTTGCCAGTTCTGTAGTCAAACTATGTTATTACCATCATATCATCATTATTATACTATATCATATTATCAGGTTGTCAGATGGCCCTGTTTAGAACTTCAATATGTCCGATCACTCTGTGGTTCAGAGAAGACCGGCTCTTTGGATCATGATTTCTTTGTTGCATGACAGAGCTTATACCTATGGATGACAGAGAACTGTGTTCACAGGCCATGATTTCTGAAGTGTTTCTGTGCTCGTGCAGTGATTTCCTTGGCAGAATTATGCCTTTTTTTTTTGTTAAACACAGTGCTCCCCCAAGATTACAGGCATCCATTTTTGATTTTCAGCTGTATCTCTTCCACTGAGATGCCTTTAGATTCTTTAATGTTTTTGGTGATATTATGTGCTGTTGGCAATAAAATATTCAGTCTTTGCATTTATATATATGGAAATAATATTATGAAATTGCTCCACCAGGTATAGACAGTTTTTGGCAGATTAATAAATCTTTACCCATCTTTACTTCAGAGAGACTTTGCCTCACTAAAGTGACCTTTTTAAAAAAAAGAAAGAAAAAGTCAGTGTTTAAAATCATGTTATTGATTTGTTTTTAATTAATCAAAGTTGGCAACATGTTTTTTTTTTATTTTAGTAACAGTTTTTCATTCCTTTGTTGTTTAGTCAGAACTTTTTTAAGACCAACAAATTCAAGTTGAGCTATTTTGTCCTAAAAATGTTTAACTTTTTCAGGTTAATATGACCTGGATGACTGAGAATCTGCACCAAAATTCAGCATCTGAGGTGTTATAAGCTCTAAAATATACATTTATACTGATTTACTGGATATGTAAATCATTGCTGTCTATTTTTATTACACAACACCCAACATTTGGGTGAATGAACCTGAACCACTGAATCATTGTATGAGCTGATAATTGTGTTTTCACTAATAATGTTTTTTCTCTTAACTACAGATAACGCATAGACCCCTGAAGGATGACAGAGCAAGGAGATGGTTAAGACTTTATGGAAACTGGCTGGACAGCATTGAAAATGTACCCCAACTCCAAGGCTTCATGACAGAAAATTATGACTTTTTTCATGTCCTCAAATTAACAAAAGTCTTAAAGTTTTAAATCACCAATCAGTTCCAACTTTATTAATAATAATTATTAATAATAATTTCTTTGAAAGAGTGGACTTTGTTTTCAGGCCTGTCTTTATAGTAGGGAGGATGTGAACAATATTTTACATGTTAAAATAAATACTTGTTTTTAAAAACATTGAACATGAGTGTTTGGTTGTTTTTTTTTACTGAAATGTGATTAAGCACATTCCCTCAAATACTGTACTTGGAATCTTTATTGTTGCCAGTGACTTCAATTAAGCTTGCTTAAAGACTGTGCTCCACAAATTCATCCAGTATGTGTAGAAGGGAAAACACCTTGGACCACATTTATGGCCCCTGATTGAGCCCATTTACCACAATCTTCAATCAGTCACTGTCACAAAGCAGCATCCCTGCTTGCCTCAAAACCTCGACCATCATCCCTGTTCCCAAAAAGACAGCAGTGGACAGTCTCAATGACTACAGACCTGTTGCACTTAACGCCTGTGGTTATAAAAGACTAGTGTTCCGACACATCAGGGCTTGTTTGCCTCCTACTCTGGAACCCCACCAGATTGCCTACAGGGCGAACTGATTAACAGATGAGGCTATCAGCATCAGGGAAGCTATGCAAGGCTGCTCTTCCTGGACTTTACCTCAACTTTCAACCACATCATCCCCAAGATCCTAGTGCAGAAACTCCTGCATCTGGGTCTCTCGTCCCCCACCTGCCAGTGGATTAAGGACTTCTTAACTGACTGCCCACAATTTGTCAAACTCGGCCCCCACCTTTTCTCCCCCTTCATGCTCAGCACCGGGTTCCCACCAGGTTGAGTCCCCTCCTCCTCACACATATGACTGCACTCTCACCCATGTCTCAAACACCATCACCATCACACCATGTGTGCTGGTGTCAGATCAATGCAGAGAAAACCAAAGAGCTGGTGGTGGACTTCCACAAGTGTAAACACTCTCCTTCGGCACCGGACATCGAGATGGTAACATCTTACAAGTACCTGGGTGTTCACCTGAACAACAAGCTGGACTGGACATAAAACACTAAGGCCCTGTACAAGAAAGAACAGAGTAAACTGTATCTCCTAAGGAGACTCAGGTCTTTTGGAGTGCAGGGAACACTGCTGAGATCCTTTTTTGACTCTGTGGTGGCATCAGCCATCTATTATGGTGTGGTCTTCTGGGGCAGCAGCATCTTGACTGCTGACAGGAAGAGACTGAACAAACTGGTTAAGAAGGCCAGCTCTGTTCTGGGATGACCCCTCGATCCAGTGGAGGTTGTGACGTCTCTGGTGGAGAAAAACTTCCCACCCCATGCAGGACTCTTTAACAACACTGAGCAGCTCCTTCAGTGACAGACTGCTTCACCCGCTGTGCGTGAAGAAGAGATACTGCAGGTCCTTCCTTCCTGCTGCTGACTCTACAATCTGCACTGCTCCTCGTAACCACAACGAAAAACCAATAACTTACACAGACGTGCAATATGGTAAACTCATTCTCTATATATTCTTTGTACACAGACTTCTAAATAGATTTAGTTTTGTAGTTTTTTGTTATCTTTAATGCAGGTTTTTGCACTATCACCTTTGCTGCTCTAACACCGAAATTTCCCCACTGTGGGACAAATAAAGGATTATCTTACCTCATCTTATCTTATAAAGTTTGCAGATGACACCACCGTGGTCGGGCTCATCTCAGGGGAGGATGAGTCTGACTGATGAGGTCAATAGACTGTCAGCGTGGTGTTCAGGGTAGAATGGATCTGGCCCCTCTCTACATCAACAGAGACTGCATGGAAGGGTCCACTCCATCTGATTCTTGGGCGTGCAGATCTCTGATGACCTCTCCTGGACTGCAAATACCACAGCAGCAGTAAAGAAAGCCCAGCAGTGACTCCATTTCCTAAGGGTGCTCAGAAGGAACAAACAGGAGGAGAAACTGCTGGTACCATTCTACAGAGCCACTAAAGAGAGCATCCTGATGTACTGCATCACAGCGTGGTACGCAGGGAGCTCGGCAGTGGATAGAAAAGCACTGTAGAGAGTGATCAACACAGCCCAGAGGATCACAGGCTGCTCTCTGCCCAGCATGGGGGATATACCTCAGCAGAGCTCAACACATCAAAGACTCCTCTCACCACACATACCACCTGTTTGAGTCGTTACACCTGTGATGTGGCTACAGGTCACACAGAGCCCGGACTGGACGAGTTTCTTTCCCAGAGCAATAACCACATTACACAATTCAAAATCACAACAATAAGAACTACTCAAATATGTACAATAAAGCCGGTTCTTCTGTGTAATAACCAAGACTACTGTCCACATCCATCTGCAATATTTACTGTTAACATTCTGCTTATTCGCACTATTCATTTGCATTTTATATACTTTTTTTTTAACTCATACTATTTTTTTTTCCATTATATTTATTAAACACTAGTAACAGCTGCTCAAATATAAAACGATAAAAGAGATTCTAATTCTGAAGTACAATAAAAGACAATTAGAAACTTTAAACATGTAAATCTAAATGTGTTTGGTGCTTAAGAGGCAATTCAACAGATTTTGTAGAGTAACACTATATTCACAGAATTATTATCTAAAGAACATAAGGCAAATGTAAATTTTGAAAAATGTTTATTCATATTACCTACAGAAAAAAGTAAACAAAGGAGGAAGACATGGACAAGAGACTTAGAAAAACAAAGCATGACAACTATGATGACATTTGTTATTAGTACAATCAATTTTTTCCTTTCATTCCAGAAGGTCAAGGACAGGCAAAGAAACTTGCAAACTTCAAACAAAATGTATCATCTGAGTGTGACTCAATCCCTTTCTGAAAATAACAGTTTTTTTTGTTTTTTAAATCAAGCCCTTCAGATTGGACCTTCATTCCTCACTGTTCACTGTCGTGTTTGAAAACTCTGTAAAAGCCAAGTCTTTGGTACACTGGACTGTACAATGGATGTGGAAGCACAGTTTGACTTACATGTTCATGTGGGCAAAAATAAACGAAACCCCTCCAAACAGGCAAAGGAATGCAAATATGAAATAGCATTTACATAAACTTTCTGCCAACTGATGCAACAAGAATCAGATTTTTCTTCACATAGCATCGTACCAAATTCTTTATTCCAAGATGACATGAAATACTGCAGAAACTAAAACCAAATCAAAAAGTGAAAAACGTGTGGTTCTCAGTGTAAATCTGGATGAATCTCTCCTTGGTGCACAAACCCTAAAATGTTCATTTTTTTCCCCCTAATCCTAATGCCGTCTGTGTACAAATATACAAAAAGGTTTGTTTTGTTCTTGGTGGGGATAAAATCTAACAGTGCTTTAAAGACTATTAGTTACTCCTCATTCCAGTTAGCATTATGCATCAATTAACTCTAAGCACACTGTTTAAAGTGAAATGCATAAAAGCTGGCACACATGACCCGATGATTAGTAAACAGATCTGGATCACTGGGGAACTAGAAGACTGTTTTGATGGCATCCTTCATGTTTCTGTCAGCATCCTGCCTTCTGCTTTTTTTTTTTAGAAAGTGCAATTTCATTTTAATTCTGGCAGAGTAATGTGCAACAAAAACGCCTGCAGTTAGAAAATATAGCCTGTAACAAAAGAAAAGAGCCATAAACACGGGGAGTGAACCTTATGCTCCTGTAAACAGGGAAATCCATTACAGGACAAAGACTCAAGAGCAGTCCATCTCTCCGCTGTGTGGAAGTGTGTGGGCAGGCTGGGACGTGACTATGTGGCGCAGGCACGATTAGGCTCTTGCAGACATAAACGTATTTATATTTTCAAGTTCAGGGCCTTCGAACCAGATTGAGCTGTTCACAGTATGAAGCGGAGCGGTGTGCATGGGTGGCTTTTAGGATGTGAGCCATGGATGGGAGAGGCACTGGGCCGCGGTGGCCCTCCTTTCAGGCACCAGGTCCAGCATGGGGAGCAGAAAGGTGCTGAAAGAATGAGCCTCCTCTTTGGACCACTCATACTTCTCTACCAGGACATCAAACAGACCCCAAGGCTTCAGCTTGGTGATGTGACGCAGGTCACCTGGGAGAAACATGATTAATACATCTTATTACGTAGCCAAGTCTCAATGATCTGCACAGAACATGACTAACATGCATTTTATGAAAAGCATAAATCCACTGTACCACCTCTTTGTAACTGAAATCACTGAATCTAATTAACAGTTTATGTGAGGAAGAGAGCAGGTGGGTGGTTTCCTTGAGCTGGCAGAGATTAAAATAATTTTTTCAGTGAATAACTTAACAGTTTTATAAAGTGGACGTAGATATAGCTACAGTAGACAGCTGGCGATAAGTGGGTGCGTTTACCTTTCTTAGTGAAAAATTCCTTGGAATATTTGCCTGCCAAGATCAGTTTCCGGGGAACTTTACCTAGCAGCTCAATGATCAGCGCTATGTGGTCTACAAGGAGCCAGGAAAACACAAATATATATGAATAGCAGGATAAAATTATTTATGAAGTGATGGAGAGAATGTAGATATGTGAAAAAAATTACACTAAAACAATGATTTATGTGGATCGTATGTTGGAGAGAAAGATCTAGACTTCATACAGCTCAAAATTAATACGAATAGTTCAAATTTCATAGCAATGTCTCCCCTCAGTCACAACTGTACTGCATTTGATGATCTCCATACTATCTTAAGATTGTTTTAAGGCATGTAATAATTCTGATGTATTAAAGTTGCAATGTTCCACATCTGTTATTTTGGCAACACTAACCTTCATCTCTAGAGTAGTCTTCTCCAGAGTGTGGCTCAAACAGATAATCTCCAGTTGCAAGCTCAAAGGCCTAAGGAACCAACAACACAAGAAGTCAACAACAACTAATATGTGAGTGGGAATAATTACTCAAAGCTTTTGCAAGAATAACTAAAAAACAATTAAATATTGACACAGACTCAGGATTCGATCATATCTCAATTTCCATCAACAACAGTGGTTTGAGTCAGTGTAGGTTGAGTTTTGAAGAAATGTTTCTAGCCCTGCATCTTTCCTCCCTCTGAAAGATTTCTGTGTAGGCAGAGGTGACACTTGCAGTAGTCTCTATGAATTTAAATGCACACACACTGGAGGTTTGTGAGATTCCGTGCTGTGATACAGAAATATTTTCATGGATCCATCTATGGGCGTCTATACAAAGGTTAAACATGTACACAACATGTGCCAATAAAATCACACACACTTCGGAAAACAGAGGGTATTAATAGTGGCCACTTCTAAATTTTGCTGCCTGGATGTAGGCAATGGGTGTTCATCCACTAGTTTGTCACCTAACTTTGCAAAGCCTCAAGTTTGGTTTTGCCCCCACGGCATTCTGGGTATTTTGAAAGCAAATAAATGAAGCATCTGAATGTAAAACTGCAGAAACAATGCAAATACATTGATTAAAACATGTAAATCACAGTGTAATTCTGCATTAATGCATACCTGGCTTTATAATATTATTATTAATGATACATACATACATATAAAGTCTTTACTCTGCTGCATTTAAGTACCCCTCCCCTAAAAAAAAACTACTTGCAATCTGCTGAACCAGACAAGCCATATAGACTATTTAAAATAACCAGCAGCAATCTTGACTATTGGATGGGGTTTTAGCAAGTTCTAAACAAGTTCCTTTGCAATGTGATCACAGAGGTGTTCGCACAACCAGAGGCCAGAAACAGAGCTCATCCTGATTTGTTTGGTGGGTAACAGATGACAAGACAGTTAACTTCTCCATCCACCTAAAAAGTTGGATAGAGTCTATTCAGATATCTAAGGGGATCACTGGCTTTTGTCGGGTGTTAAAGAGTAGACTGAGGTCCATCATGTCTCTAAGGTAGCTAAGTCTCCGCAGTGCTCAGTGTCCCATCTTGATCTTGTGTCAGATAATGTACTGTATTTTCTTAAACTACTATAGACAACATGAAAATGTTGTCTAGAGATTTTCCTGTGGACATATTCTTTTGTAAAAAAGTGACATTTTCAACCATGTGTGTGTGTAATTGCTTAATCAGAAATATGACATTAGCTCACGTTGGGACTGATTACATTGTTCTGGAATTTGGCCCTTTCATGTCGAGTGTGTGTGTGTAAGTGTGTGTGCCAACACATGTTTATGTTTTACCATGCAGGCCGTGCTCCAGATATCTGCTGGAGTGCTGTAGCCGGATCCAATCAGGACCTCAAGTGAACGATATTGTCGGGTCTGGATGTCATCTGTGAAATGCTTGTTCTGTAGATAGATAGATAGAAAGAGAAAGAGAGAAAGATAGAGAGAGAGAGACAGAATGATTTTAGAGTCGAAATCTTTTAGTTGGTGTTTATTCTACAGTCATTCGGCAGACACTTTTATCCAAAGCAACTTACATCTGAGAGTAAGAACACAAGCAAGAATTCAAACAGGATAGGACGTCATAATTAAGTAGTAGTCAGACCGCTGTGAGTCCAGTTGGACCCAGGTGCTGTCATGTAGTGCTAGACGCAGGTTTTTTTAATTTTTTTAATTTTCAAAAGATGGATTTAAACTACAAACACTGGAAAATCTCTTTATGCTTTCATTAATAATGAAAAATCATCCTAACCTGAACCAATCAGCACAACATTCATGTTTTTTTTGTTTTTTTCCTATCCAGCACCATAACAAGCAGAATAATGGTCTGTCTGCTGTGTTGTATTGCTGTGCCGAAAAAATTTGATTTGCCAGGTGAGCTTTATCGGTATATTGATAAAGTGGCAGAGGAAGCCCAGAGCCCTCTGCGGTCACTGGGCACAGGCGGGCCAAGATAGGCATCTGTCAGGCACTGGCCATCCAGAGCGGGCAGAGTGAAGGGCCCAGGGCCCCAAGAGCACGAAAGCCGCCCCTATCTCCACAAGGCACAAGGCCCGCCCATTGCCCAGGAGGACCAGGCCCTGCCAGACGACCACCCGGTGCCTGGTGTGGGACAGCTCTCGCCCCAATATTCCAGCCACGCACCCCGTGAACCAGGAAAGAATCACCCCTCCACAACCCACACAACTGCTGACAAAATACTAGACAGCCCCTACTCTGATGCTACAAAAGGGACACACTGCTGTATATTTTTACTCACCACCCAGCAGGCATTGCCAAGGTCAGCAATCTTAACCTGCAACTTGTCAGCATTTAAAGGTTCCAGGGGGTTTACTAACAAATTGCCTGCTGAACCTGGAAAAGAGGGGAGAGAGAATGCAGATGGAACAAATGAGTGAAATAAATCAAATCACAGCTAACTTATAGCAGGGCATTTAGTGAATTGTGATTTTGAACTATGCTTACAGATAGTTCAAAATCACATGCATTCCTCACTGTAATGCATGTTACACCAATGTACACATTAAAGCACCGTCTGATTCACAATGGACTGAATGCCCACACATGCAGAGGTGTGATATTAGATTATTTCATCAGAATGAAAACTATACATTTAGTGATAAATCATTTTTCAATCATTTTTGATAATTTCTCCAAATTTCCTGCATTATGTGTATTAATTTCCATGTAAAATAGTTATCAATATTTCAATAAACAATGAGATACAAAATTAGATATTCAAAATCATTATGGATACCAGTTTATATCTAGAAAACCATCAGCATGAATATCATAAACTGCAATATAAAGTAAAGGTTTTACATAATACCAAAAAGAAAAAAATCAGTTTATTCTTCAACTGACCACTCTGGCTTTCATCATCTTCATTCCCAATTTTTGTCTCTTCTTGAGTGTCCAAGTCCTCCATTTTCTTTTCCCCTTTTTCTTCCTCCTTTTGTTCCACAGTGACGTCAGAGCTGAGGGAATCAGGGAGTTGCAGCAGGGTGGGGTCATTTTCTCCATGTGAGGTGATACAGGTCTGCTGCTCTTCTTTGTTACATAATGTGTCTTGGGTCTCTGTGCTTTTTTCTGATTGGTTTGCATTCTGTTGGTCCTCCTGATCCTCTGTAGACTGCTTGGTCCCCTGTGCCTCTGTACTTGCATTGCTCTCCTGTGAGGATGTGTTGCCGTTGCAGTTAACTTCCATCCTGTTCTCCTCAGCTGCATACACTCCCTGTTCATTTGGCGGAAGCATCTGCTGGGGTTGCTCGTCAGGAGTTGAGTCTGCATCAAAAAGGGGAAAGTTATTTACATAGAATTAGTGGTCTTAAGGTTTGACCTATTACTAGTTATTAATTTTAAGTCCAATTCAGGGTTGCAGTGAAGGTGGGGCCTATCCCAGCAATATGCAGGTAAGAAGAAGGGTACACCATGGACAGGTCACAGGACCATCGCAGGCTTGGTGTTTTGTCCTCATCAATGTTTATTGAATCCAGAGCTGATCAATACCTGCAACTTCTGCAGTCATTTCACGCAAGTCTGCAAATTAAACCGTTTCCCACTGCACTCAAGAGCCAAGTGTTAGCTTTTGTTTCCCTATTTTTTTTTTGACCAACTGTACTTAATTTTTCTTGTGAAGAATGCAGAGCTGATGAGGGTTGGTGCATGATGCCTGCACAACTCAGGCCCCGTTTAGTTGACGATGCTGGGACAGTATAATGCAAAAGTTTTTTTAAGTTTTGGCCTCTCGTTCACACAGTAACAGAGTTTTGGTGGTGATGACGTCTGCCACATCAGCTTGCTTTTGCGCACTCAGGCCGTTTACATCCGCAAACAGCACAACAAAAACAACAATGGCAAACCTCTGTGTTTTGTGTTCCTGAATCTTTTAAAGTTATTTTAGTCTGTAAAAGCAAAACCTGCTTGTTTGTGCAACATTTATGCCGTCAGCAAAGACGCATAGATCACATGTACTAGTTAACCCATACACCTCTATTCAAGTGTTATGTCTTCAGGTCTGAGAAAGATGTAGTGCACACGTTGGGTGTGTCGTTGCAAAGTTTCAATGCCCCCTACAGACTTGGAGTGCACAGTACATGCTTTTTAGTCCTGAGTTGTTTAATGTGCCCCTTCTGAGTCATAGCGGGAATCTGGTCATTCACCTGTGCTGGTATGGTTTGTAATGTCTTGCAATGTAGTAGACATAGAGAGGGTAGCAGTGGAAGTTGAATCTTCAGTGGTCTCAGTTGTCTCTTCATCCTCCTCTTCCTCTCCACCGTCAGGAAGAGCACCTCCCTCCATCTCTTGGATTCTCTTCTCCAGCATTTCTGCCTGCTTCTTTTGCTTCTTCTTCATCTTTTTCTTTTTGTTCTTTGACATTTTGGCAATCTGGAGCAGAGAACAGCAGGAGAGTTAGTGTTCTGGCTTTACTCAAACTACATTTAGTATAAATACAAATAATAAAAACATTCAAACTTACTGTTTTGGGTGCTGGTGCTGTACTCACTGCAAGAAACAGGATGTATGAGAGGATTACAATGTTGAATGATAAGTAGTACATCCACGGACTCTGTATAATTAGTATTCTGTTCGGGTGGCTGAGCTGATTCACACCAAGTTGTACTAACAGACTGTCTCCACAGCAGCACCAAGCTCAACAGGAGCTTCACACACACTCTTATAAGTAAGCTGGTGATTTCCATAACAAATCCAGTTGGTGACTCAGAGTGACACACAGCTAAGCTCTCCCTCTTTTAATAGAAACATTTCTAAGTCAAAACCCTCAAGATTCAGAAAACTATCACAGTTAGCACGTCATCATATTACAAAGCTGTTGGAATAGTAATCAAAGACAGTGGTTAACATTTGCTGTGAGCAATCATTCCACCACTTAATGGGAAAGAACCTGCTGAACAGCCAAAAAAAAACAAAAAAAAAAAACAACATGCCAATTAAACTAACTACAAAGCTTGTTTATTTGAGAGCAGAGTAAGAAAGGTTGTAACCTGCAGATCCAGAGGGAGGAGCAGCACCAGATTTCTGCCACTGTGTCGCTTCAGCAGCCATTTTTTTAATATATGGCTCATTGACAGTCAGCAAAATGTTCTCTGGTTTGATGTCTGTGTGGATGATCTTACACTTGGTGTGGAGGTAGTCTAGGCCCTGCAGAACCTGCAGTAAAGTCAGACCATCAAAAACATCAAATTTCATGGTTAAAGTGATTAGTTTCATCAACTCAAAGGGTTACGTGAGCTAAGAATATACCTGGATACTGCAGATTTGCCTGGTGTAATGCTTGCTTTATGATAATATGCAGCTTTGTCTCATTTCTGTTCTGGAGTACAATACCTGTCGTATGATGCTTTTAACACAGGGTAGGGGCAGGCCTTGATAGTTTGACTTTATAATCCACTTCAGGAGGTGGTAGCCCAACACCTCAAAAACCATACACACATCTGAAAAAATGCAGGTCAAGAACCAGCAACAATTCTTAAATGACCTATATTAGTCTTTCATTGCGGTTTACAACAGCTCCATATTCTTTTCACATACTCATCAACCAATTGTTTAAAAAGAAGAATTTCTTATCCAATGATTTATACTATTTGTTCATGTCAATTTAAGAGAACCTCTGTTTTTCAGGTTGCCTGAACACACAGCAGCAGATTTGATGTGGTGGGAGAAAAAGGAATGAAGTGTGTGTCACTGACTGCATCAAGAACTGATACTTAAATACATGCGGAATTAGCTGAATGTCAAATGTATATCTGAGAACCAAGAATAGCTAGGCAGAGTGTCAATCTGGGGGTGTAATAAATTGCTCTGTACGTAAGATTGTTGGATGACTGACACTAAAAATGGATCTTGTCACTGCTGTTTGGACTCAAACTCTTATTTAAGAAGAGTCCTGGCTGAGCTGTGGACATCTTTAAAAAGAACACCAATGTGTCATAGATGAGCTAAATTAATGTCCAGCCTGAGGTGGTGCAGTTTTGGATGTTTTGCACCAGCATGGAGAGTAATCACATCATCAAACTGAAAAAGCAACCATGGGAGAGAGAGCAGCAAATTAGGTAAAGAAATCAAGCTGCTTTGGTGACACTGCTGCATTTCTTAAAAAACAATAGCACCAGAAGACTAGTCACAGTTTGCAACTTGATCCTAAGCGTAAATAAATTCAATTCTTAACAAAAATCTTTTTTCTCTGCTGAGGATACGAGTTCCGTTTATGCCAGAAATTTTGAAGTCATCTAGCAGCTGTACCACTTTCTCTCTGTTGGGGTCTCTGGGATCAGTGTTTCTTACCTGAAAAAACAAATCATGATAAGAGAAGTAACACCTTGAATAACTACAATATCTAATTCAAGTGAAGACATTTATGTGCCTTACAGACTTGAGCAGTTTGATTTCATCCAGAGCCGTCTCAGTGTAATGTTCAGCACTTTTTACAACTTTCATGGCTACAAAGCGCTTCTCCCTGGAAATGACATGAACATTGTTAACTGAACATGTAAAAATTGCAAAGTTTAGTGATTAAATCTTAGTCACATCAAAGTTTACAGAGCACATTGTGTGTATGTCCAATCATCTCTTTTCTAGAAGCTGTGCTAAGAATTTTATTCACTCATTATCCATGATCAGCAAGCTTAAATAAGGTCAATAAAATGATAATCTGGTATTTGATCTTTGGCTTAACAAAAATAAATAAATAAAAAAACAACAAAAAAAAAACAGCAAAACACTATAAACTAAATAAACAGTCAGATTGAGGAGCCCTCTTACTGGATGTCCCAGGCCAGCCACACAGTGGAGAAGTGCCCCCATCCTAGCTTACGGATCACATGGTATCTCCCATTGAACAGATCTCCAATCTTTACATGGTGATATCCACCTGACCAGACATAAGTAAGCATGCGAAGACTGTGAAACAATGTCATTACAATCAATGTTTTTGTCTTAGAAAAATTATTCTTGACTTCAGCAAGTTAACAAACAAACAAACATATTTTATAGAAATACACTACATATTTGCTAACACAAGGTTTCAGTGTAATTTCACCCCAGCTCTAAGCATATGGAAGCATATGGGTATGCATCCACAAAGGCCCCCAAAACAGACCAAATTATCTATGTACTCAAAGGATACAGAATACAGACTGAGGTCTCCGTATGCATGTTTAGCATAGAGCATAAATGGGACTGGGCTCCATTTCCATCTCTAGTATAGACCATAAATAGGCATTTTTACTGCTAAAATAAACTGAAGTGACACAAGAACTGGTCAGTGGCTTACTAAAATCTGGGAGGACATTGGTGAATCATTACCTTTAGGGAAGGAATGTGGTCAGAGGAAAATGGTCATGATCAGACATCAATTGAACATTTGGTAAAATCAAATCCTAGAAAATCAATGAAAGACCCTGGAACTAAACAGACAGAGGGTTTAAGAGAAACCACTTATAAATGAGGCTGATCAAAAAGCAAATAATTATCTTCGCTAGAAAGCCTTTATCTTTCTCAAACTGAAAAAATAAATCTACTTTTAACTTATCACACATCAGATATCTGAGGAAAAAGCAAGAGAGGTCATACCCCGGCAGTAGTCGTTAGGATCCTCCTGTTCATCGTCATCAGAGCCCAGGATCTCCTCATCCTGCTCTGGAAGGGGGGAGTCTGCCTGACCCTGCTGAGAGCCACCTCCACGGCCATGAGGCTCTGGTCTGAGAGAATAAGAGAAACACAGCAACAAGGCTGGTGAAGGAGAGCACAAGTTTGCACAGGATTTGGAAAAATGGGAAATAAAGTGCAGAGAAAGGAGTGATCACTGGTAAAATTGGAGAAAATGTAAAAAAAAGATTTTACAAAGCAACAAAATCACTGTATAATTTTCATCCAAAGAAACTCAGTTGTTTAATTTTTTCAGGGCAATGTAGCAAATCAAGTGTTTACTATATTATTTAACCATTTGTCAACAAAGAAAAGCAGATTTCTTTTAATAAAAAATTTAAGTTGTCAACAATCCGAAGGACGTGATCGAGTCTGCAGCTGAGCAACTTTGTTCAGGTGCTTAGAAGGAATGCTGGAAGAGGAGATGTATTTTTACATGAAGATGTATGTATATGAACATATACATATGAAGAGGTGTATATATGTGCATCAAGAGGTGATTGCATTTGTTTAAAGTGGCCCTATTACGCTATTTCGACTTTTCTGAGCTTTCTACAGGGTTATAGTGTTTAATACTCATCAGACAAGTGAGGGGCACAGTTTATCACATAAATGTATGTTTGAGTTTCCCAGTGTGTCTCTACTTTGTTTCCATGGCACTGAAAAAAAAAAAAGGTTTCAGAGTGTTTTTTCTTTTTCGATATTTCTGTGAAATTCCGGCAGGTGGACTCCGTTATTGGTCATCTTCTCCAGATTGTGCATGTTCACGAGAAGAAAGGCACTCCCACCTTAACAGTGAGGCGAAAGACACCAACATTTTCAGTGTCAACATGTCCCACAAGAAAGGCTTCTTTAGTTCTGAGGGAATCCATACTTGTTTAAAGTAAACAATGACTAGACAGCAATTGACAGTTTGTTTTTGGGAACCAGCTACAGAGTTGCACCATCTGTATTTGTGATCGGCACTTCACCGAAGACTGCTGGATGAATAAGGGGGAGTAGAACGAGGGATTTGCAACCAGGCTTTAGCTGAAAGGAGGGTTAGTTCCTACAACAAAAGACCACGTTTCCGATCCTGAGCCACAAGCTGTAAAGGCGGAATATGCTTGCGCGCCGTCTGCACACAGCCGGCTACGGCGTAGCTGATGCTGGTGAGTTTGCGTTCCCACTTGAGCGTAAAGGGTGCGCGTTGTTTTGGTGTCATGTTGCAGTTTCTCCTCCTAATCTGAAGGTGGCAGCAGGGGTGGTATCGGCCAGTAAACTCACCAGGTCAGAGTAATTTTGATGATTAACTTTAGTTCGGCAGGTATTTTCTGTTTTAAAACAACAATGAAGTCCAGTATGGTTCAGTGTCTTTATTAGTTTGTGGAAGAAAATAAATAAATAATTCGATCAGCCTCTAATCAACTTAATCCACTGGTTATTGTTTTCAGAAACGTGGTTACCACACAAATTCAGCCACAAGATCCAGATATCCGGCAACACGTGATCCAAAACTGACCAATCAAAAGGGAGAACCTCCGCGGCAACCGTCTGCATAGCAGGGGTCCACGTCAGGTCTGGAAGAGGTGCATGTCGAGCCTCTGGGAAGCTACACAGAGCCTACGGCGGTGACACGAACGCAGACGACGCATACGCATAAATCCGCCTTAAGTAAAACCGAATAAGTTGTCTGTTTTGTTCTGATAGTGTGTGAGCAACAGTCAAACTATAGGAATTAACTCACACTTACTTTACTTCAGCTGATAAGCCATGTGAAGCTATAGATGTACATGGGTTGGCTAGAAATACAGCTAACTACATTTTAACAATGAATGAAAGTGTTAGCATCATTGCCTTATCTACTTTTTGGCAGCAGGTGTTTTCCACCTCTGTTGGCTTTGTGGTACATTTGCCACATGTACACCTCCTGCTGCACGTAGCTGAGTTGTTCATTCTCGCTTTAGGGGTCTGATTCGGCTGCATGTTTTGTGTTGACATTGTTTACTGAGTATTTATATTAGTTTCATTCGTTTATGAGCTCTGCCTGTGCGCGCTCCTTGAAAACTACTCCCGGCAGTTGACCAATCAGAGGCAGTCTGCACGGGGGGGGGGCTCAGGACGGAAGAGTCTGATCAGAGAGGATCGATATAAAACAAATAAAGGGGTTTGTAAAAAAAAAAAATAAATAAATGCTGGATCGATTCCTGCCCTTGTGGACTGACATTCACACATTAACCTGAAATAAGCATAACAGAGCCACTTTAAGAAAAAAGCAAACCCATCAAAGACTTACCAATAGCTATAAACATTGCATTCTTTGTATTGAAACTATGCTAATCTGCATTGTCTCTTCTACTGCTGAGGAATAAATTAATTTATCTAAAGCAAAAACAACTATAACAACATCAATTAACTAAATTGAAGACTGTTTTGAAGCCAAGAAGTCTCTTTTTGGTTAGCGACACAATGGGCAAAAACTGTGGTGCTAATGAAAAATGATCATCTGCCCCAGCAACTGAAGCATCCACCACAAAACCTAAGAGTATTGAAATAGGCTCCTTTCCTCAAAAGCAGAAGATTAAGAATTAACTCTATTGTTGTAACTAATGTTGATTTCACATCGCTTAAATCTACAGGTTGTATGGTGAGAATCTGAACATGGAAGAATAAAATATTAAAACCAATTCTTCAGCTGCTTATAAGGAACAAACAGCTTGTTGTTTTCTTGTTAGAAGCATACACATTGGATTCAAGTCGTAAATTAAACAAGAACAAGAAGAGATACTAAAGGTGCAGAATTAAGCCAGTGATCTAAAAGACAGCATCTAGCTGCAGAAATTATCAACAAGGAGTGCCACAAAGTTAATTAAGGATGTCAGAGGATTTGCACAAACTGAATCAATTGCAGCTGAATCAATTGTCTTGTCGCCATTTTTTGCGCACGAGTTGGTTTGTTAATGCGAACACTGTTAGTGCTGTCCAAGGTGCTGATGAAACAAGTTTAACCATCAGCTTCTCTCGCCAGTGCCATGCAGCGGAGTTATAATGTGTCACCAATAAATAATACTTCATAGTTTACACTTATCAACATTCAGACAGTTGCATGGATGGACAGATCAATTATGATTTATTACTTCCACTCACTAAGTAACCACAAAATGCATTTAGCCAATGAAAGAGTTTCCCACACAATATCATTACTTGAGGGACCAACCAAGTAAATTGATGTAGACTTCGATATATATTACAACCCACTAACATATTTCATTCTTTACAACACAAAAAAGGGAAATCTAGTATTGTAAAGCTGTGTGCAGAGCCTACATTCAGCCTTCCACCCCTCACTTACTTACACACACACACACACATTAGATCAGTCCCTTCCACCCCAAACACACTGTATAAATACAATCACAAGAATAATGGTCACTACAATAACCTTTAGACCTCTTTTTGGAACATTTCAGCATCACTGCATCAACACGTAAAACAAACCTAATTACTTTCTGTAAAGTCTGCTTGACCCTCTCACTGATCTCTGCTTCAAGCGATGGATGGAGACCTCATATTGTTGCATTAATGTAGTGGCTGATTACTCAACCCCAGTCGGCTCAGTGAATGGCAGAATTAACAAGGACTACAGGACAGCCGACAATCATTCCTTAAAAATAGCACTTCAAATATGTAAGATAACTCTCCTTATCTACCAATACTCAATAACCCAAGATCTGAAATATCTGTAACTGCAGTGACCAATAAGAAAAAGTGTGTCAGATGATAGAAAAAGAGAAAAAAACAAAAAAAACAAAGACCCACTGACAGTAGCGGAGCCTGTATTGTGAACAGAAAACAAACAAACTGCATGTTATCATGGTTAATTTGAGAGGATGGTTGAGAATTATTTTAGAAAAAACTAGACCAACGTGTTCTCGTCAACTAAACATAGACAATACCTTTTGGGGTTTTAATGACTCTACAAAACAAAAACAAAAAAAAGTTTCAAATAAAATTTATCAGAAAACATTAGGATTAAAAAACAAAAACAAAAAAACAGACTTTAGATCCAAGGTCTTGAACATAAGCTCCCAACACAACAACACAAGCAGGGAAAGAAAGGTGGTGGAGGACATTGTCCCTATAAAGAAAAAACAGATGGACAACAGAAAAATTTAATGTTACTTTACACATGTTGGCACATTTGAAGACAAAAGACAGATAATTGGGCTTTTCAAGTTATGTACGAGTAGATTTTTTACCCCCTCACTGCAGCACAGCGGACAGAGACAGTTCAATGCCCCCATACCTCAAGACAAACACTAGGATACTTCAAGGACTTCTGCAACGCTAGAAACACATGGACTCTTTTCAAGATTTCTTCCAACTATCCGCGACTGTCAAGTTTGCCCCCAACAAACACACATCCTACCTGCAAGATGCACGGATGCCCATGGGACGTGATGCAAGAAGGACCAGAAAGTACAGGTGTTAGAAGAGCTGTTTACTCCATCCACCGGGAAGAAAAATGTTGTATTAAAGGTTAGAGGACAGAAAGCGGGACAGAAAGAATTAAATGAACAGTGGAGGAGGATGAAGCGATAAGTGCAAATGATGAAAAGGAGGGGGTGGCAAGCGAAATTATAACACGGGAAAAAGGAGGAAAGACGCAGGAGTGGAGAAGAGAAAGGGAATACTAGCAAGCAGAAGAGATATGTGGAGGATTTCCTGCACGCCGAGTCCTGGACTGCAGGGGAGCGCTGCACACTCACTGATTCTTGCTCACTTATTCGTCTCTCACACATTCACTGCCGCTCTCTCTCCCTGGCTGACCGAGAACTCTCCTTGGCTGTCATCAGCCTCTGGCCCAGCCCCCCTCACTGACAGCTGGCAGACGATTGGGTGAGAGAGCCAAGCACTGCATTGCAGGTGAGGTACGACATTGGCCCCCCCGCCCCGACATCCTCCTCATCACACCAAAACAACACTATTCCTCTTTACCCGCTGTCTTCACCACCCCATCAAGTGTGTCTGTCATTTCAATGGTTCTTTAATCTTTTTTTTTTTTTTCCTTTTCATATCAACAGCAAAGCTACAACTTGCTTTGCAATCACCCTGCCCTGGCACCGTCCCCTGGAGGAGGCTCTACATAAACTAAAGGATGACCCACATTCTGTCTTCCTGGTACAAAATCTTAAACTCAGGTTTAAAGCCTAAAATTAAGTCACAATAAATGTAAATCCACATTTGGAAATAATTTTTTAATCCAGATACTGATACTTCACAAATGCAATCCATGCTCAGAACATACAGCACGACTATCAAGGTCAAGCAATAATACAAGTAAAAATGTTTTTGTTTTTTCCCCCCAAAGTTGCCAAATGTTTTTTGTTTAGTAGGGGAAAGGGACATGTAGCATCAGTGTATTGAAATCGTTTTTCCAGAAGTAGAAAGACCATGATTCTCGTTTCCCCATAGACTGTATGAAACATCAAGCAGGTTAAAGAGCAGCATAGTTGCTGAGCCAAAGTTTTGGAAGTAAGGGAGGTCACCATCTCATTATTCACTTGTTACCTTTACAGTCTTTTACTGGCGATAGACCAAATTTAATTGATATACTGTGCGACAGGACACTCTCACAATTAGAGATGTCACAGTTTCACAATTAATTGCAGTATTAAATCCCTGTGATTAAAGATCTCTCAATATCAATAAATGGATGATGTCAGAAACATACAGGTAGATCAAGAAAATCAAGTCACACATCCTTGTTACCACTTGTGTTGCTTTGTGTTTGTTCTGAAAAGAGGAAATGCTATATACACACACATATGCAAACACACACATATTTCACTACCTGCAGAATACCCACCAGCTTTGTATGCTGAAGTAACAGATAAATGCAAGTTAACTGAGTTATATAACATGAATGTTTACCTCATACCACATTGAAATTAAATGTGTCATTTGCAGTTTTATATTGTGCATAACTCCTGACACGTAGTGAGTTAATTCACTGAACTTTACATTATTCGGATAAAAACTGTTGACTTTGTATGAGGTCCACGATTTTTGTTGTCTGTGTTAGGGATGGGCCGGAACCAATACCACCATCGGAAATACTCGCCGATCCTACCAAAAGTAAGGGGATCGGCATCGGCAAATACTTCTGCCTCAACACCATCCGATACCATGGAAAAGGAATCATAATTCTTTGTTTTCTGCCCAGCACGACCACACGCAGCCACAGGAAGTTACGCAGGCTTGCGTGGTCTTTGTTTCCAGTTGGTAGGTGGAGAAGCAGCTGCACTGTTGTGCTAATATTTAGCATTAATGGTATTGTAATCATCCTACAGTGATGTTCCTGCTAATGTTACATGTTAAAATGTTCTATGGATTTGGGAGACTGTAATACGGAGGGTGTGTGGGGTTAAGACAGATATGTGGTTGGATCGGAAAGTAACGGGGCAGGGTAGAGTGAGTCAGGATAGGAGCCGGCTAGAGAGAGGGGTGTTGTTGTCGCCTGCCTGTTTTTCCTGATGCTGGTTGTTCGGTAGGTTTACAGCCAACAATAAACATTAT
This sequence comes from Rhadinocentrus ornatus, assembly GCA_037177495.1. NCBI lineage: Eukaryota > Metazoa > Chordata > Actinopteri > Atheriniformes > Melanotaeniidae > Rhadinocentrus > Rhadinocentrus ornatus. Next base: position 29,353,374 of record JBAMHW010000003.1, read on the forward strand.
TTGTTCAATAAAGCAGCTGTTCTCAGAATAACTCCGCTCTGCATCCGTTCATCAACACGTCCGGCCGGACGCCACAGCAGGGTTACTCAATTCTGTCCTACGAGGGCCGCAATCCAGCAGGTGTTCTATGTCTCCCAGCTTCATAAACATCATTACAATAAGTTGTAGTGGTAGTACATCATGTACAATGCCAAGGTGAGTCACTCAAACACTACAATTCAAAAAATTAAGCTTTTTATATTAAAGACTGTGTAATTTTTTTAATTAAGTAAAAATAAAAATATTTCAAACTGATCGACCACTGAACAAGTAGCTACTTGCTTCCCATTGCTTTTTTTGTGCAATTATCTGTAAAAAATATATTTTTTTTAGTTCTTAATATAACCAACTGTAGAATATGTACATCGTTACCATTGCTTCTATTCCAAATGCCCTTTTTTGTATGTGTGTCCTATCCTCTTTGTCTTTGGGACTGTGCTTTACAATATTGCTGCTGTGGCGTGTAAACTTCCCCATAGAGGGATCTAAAAAGTCATTTATCTAATCTAAAGTGATATGATGTCACACAATAAAAAGTGAAAAGGTGGATCATTCTTACAACAAAGATTTGTTTTAAATATTACCATCAGGTATACCTTAATAAAAAATAAAAAAATAAAACATTTAAACTTTTTAGTATTAATTAAATCAGGATATCTTGGATTAATTTATTTCAAAGGCTGAGGGAAAATAACAATAATTTGCTAATTAATCTACAATTAATAAATAAAATTATAAATACTAGCATACAAAATGGACCATGGGATTGGTGATTTGTATTAGTCAAGTCTGCCACTAGCAATTTATGGATGCCGTCTTTACTACGTATTAAGCATGGATAACCAGTGTGTGGCAAAAATGAAAAATACCTGTGCACTAGAATAAAAAAAAATATTTAAAAAAATGTGTGGGCCTTTTGGCACCTTTTTCATTTTTCTTTATAAATTGAATGAATGATTTTAAAAAAATGTATATGTAAAAAATGTGTAAAACTGCAACACTTTTCCCAGTGGAAGTGGAAAAAAAATCTAACAGAATCACATCCACTTGATATCAACATCGCTCCAAAGCACATCTGACATGACAGTTTGTGTCAGTATCTCCCAAACTCTACTGGCTGTATTATTTCCACCCATCCAGCCCAATCAGATCTCTGAAGTAAAATAAACATGGGCACAGGAGTAGACAGAGCTCTTAGGATGGAAATGGGCCAAAAAGATTGCCATACCAGGCCCCCTCCCTCTAAACAAGATCAATGCAAAGTGCCAGGGCAGCAGAATGAAACAGCAGCACTAGGTAAATGTACTGAGGGTGCAATGCATGCAAGGTGTAAATGAATGTAGTGCAGCATTTTCATTTTAGAACTCCAACACCTACTAAATTTTAGCAAGAATCATGCTAGGGACATCACTTTGTAAGTTATTAAAATTCCTTTTAAATTATACTTTCTTTTCAATTTAGCTACTGTGTAATTAACACATTAAAAACATTGATGGTCTTCTAAATAGGCAGTATAGTTAACTCTAAAAGAATACTATCAAAATAGACTTTGTTAAACCCTAAAACTTAAAGTAGTTTTTTATGCACAGTGCCTTGTATATAACAAAGAAAGAGAGGGACAGATGGAGGACATTATAGTTTTGCATGCTACATCAGTTACACCACTGCAGGTTTTTCTTAGTTCACAATAATAAAAAAATCTCTGGAAAAAAGAAGAAGCTGAAAACCAACCTAATTTTCATGGCCTGAAGCCACACAGCTCCCATTGACAACCAGCATGCACAGATACACATTTATTTATATATTTCTGCCACTGTCAGGATAGGGTAGTGATTAACCTGCAGTGTGAGGACAAAGGACAAGAAATAGAATTAGAGGGACACAGAGCTGCAAAGGGCTGCAGATGATAAAAGAGTTGATTGGTTATGTAATGAACTGCAGTTATGGCTAGAAGAGAAGGAAGAGAGATAAAAGCAAATATAGCTGAGAGCAACAGTGCTTGGAAAAACACAGCAATACAGGCTATTCCTGCTCTGCCTCGAGTATAAAAACAGTCTGAACAGAGTCACAGAAGCAAGTAGCTTTATTCTAAATTGATGCAAAAATACAAATAATCAAATAAATCTCTGTATATGTCAAAACTAAAATTTACAAGCAAACCTGGAGGTGCAAATTTACCAGAGATATTGGCAGCCTTGTTTTCTGTCACTTGCACATAAAATAAGCAACATGCATTAGCAAATAGTAAAGATAGTGAAGCAGCAACAGCCTGCATACTCCTTAATTAAAAATTCCTCAGCCCATCAATAAGTCAGCCCAGCTTTGTGTAAACTTGATTATAGATACAACGCAATACTGTACTTGCTCTCACTATCAGAAACGACCATCAAAAGAAGCAGCAAGTCAAGACTTCTACATCTTTCTTGCTTGCTTTTTATTTTAAACAGATACATGCAGAAGGATTATGCAACTCACTTGCATGTTAGACCACTGGCAAGTTTCACTACAGCTGTATTGATGGAGAAGATCCAGTCCAGGAGCCACATGACCAAGAAGAAACTAAACTAGAGCTTTGTTACACCAAACTGTAAACTGGACTAAGGACAGGGTCTTTTAAAAAGCTGGAATTAAAACTGCGTCGGCCTGGAACTAGTCTGCACTCTTCTTCCCCCTGCTCTTCTAGTGTACTGTGGCTGCTGTGTCCTTCTCACCACAGTAGACACAAAAAACGAGTGACAGGGGGGTGGGAGGGATGGTGTAAGAGGGGAGTAAGACTAAGATGGAGAGGAAGACAGAGTTGTAAAACTGGATGCTTGCCACTGTAGTTATCGTTAATGAAGCCTTTTTAACTAAAAAATTGTTATACTGCATCATTGTTTCAGGGTGCAGTGAGAAGGAAGACAATCTAAAAGAAGCCATGTTGTAACAAAAAATTGTTCTTTTTTAATATTTAGTCTAACATGCTGTGTCAAGACTCTCTTTGCCAGGGCTTCTCAAACTTTAAAGTGTGTTTAATCTGTTTCCTGTAACACATTACTGTGATCATGAAGACCATATTTTCCAGACTACAAGTCCCTCCAGAGTACAAGTCGTATCAGTCATAAAATGTGTAATGAAGAGAATATATACATATACAAGTCAGACTGGACTATAAGTTGCATTTATTTAGAAATTTATTTCACAAAATCCAAGACCAAGAACAAACATTTAACCTGGAAAGGCAAGTTATTCAACTACACAATAGCACACGGAACAACAGGCTGAATGTGTCTGGCATGTTAATGTAACACCAGGGTTTCTTCCAGGATTTTTTTTTTTTTTAACTCTAAGGGAGAACTGGTCTCCTTATTACACTTAATGAACAGCTAATTGAGGTGCTAAGAAATTCCGAAAATGTATACTTCACATTTGGCATTTACAGACACCAACACCACAGTGTGCACAACCTCGCCCCGCCACCGACAAGTTTTCACGTTCAGTGCGACTTATAGTTTGAAAAATACGGTACCTTTATTAAACTAATGCAAAATCCACACTGCTGTGTCTCATTAGCCATATTTCTATGCTATGTGGCCAAAAGCAAGCAATCAAGTGTGTAAGTCTACTGTTTTTAATTATTTTTACTTTCAGGACTTAGGCAGGGATTGATTGAGACTGTCACCACCATGAGGCACCATCAAACGTAGGAATTACCTGTATGTTGAGAAAAGTAACTGCCCCACGAATGAATTAGAGAAATGATTACACCCAAATACAGCTTCAGTCAGTAAATTTATTTTTTGTTTTTCCCATTATCTACTTTAGGGCAATTTCTTTTCTGCTTGCTAGACATCCATCCATTTTTAAATATTTGTTCAACCCGCTGTTAAAAAAAAAAGCCAGAGCACCTAGAGAGAACCCATGCATGCATGGGGAGGACGTGCAAACTCTACAGCAGGGATACTCAATACAACAGGTTTTCCATGTATACCTGCTTCAACACACCTGCATCAAATTAAATGGATCTAACAGCCAATCAAGTTCTGCAAAATGACTAATTAATTTGAGTCAGGTGTGTTAAGCAGGGTAACATGAAAAACCTGCTGGATTGCGGCCCTTGTAGGACCAAATTGAGTAGCGCAAAATCAGGACGCTTCTTGCTCCGAGGCAAACGCACTGTGCAGTCCATCAAAAGGGCCCAAGGCGAACATGGGCCTACTACAATGAGGATTTACAGCCTTTGTACACAGGGTGTCCATTCAACCAGCTGGGTGACTGACTGCTAATCAGTGAAATGATTCAACTAAAAAAGTGTATCTGAAACTAAATCATAGAAATTATAAAAATATCAGCTAGAAATAGTAGCAGCTAGTTTATCATACCCATATCTTCTCTCATATTAGGAGATAGAGAATTGTGTGTGACGGTATAACATCCTGTGCAGCTATTTTTAGTTACAGAACTGGTACAGATACACAACTGAGGGAATCTTCTTGTTTACTGTGATATGCAATTGAATATTTACAGATGACTGAATACTTTTTTGTTGCCAGTGCTTAGTATTTTTTGTAAATATCTGAACACCTTTGTTTGTTGTGAAAGGTAATTGCTCATAAGTCTTTGAGTACTTTCCTTTTCTGACCTGATTGGCATTGTAACATATATGCAAACCTTTTGCATTCATTTAGTCATTTACAGCTGCTGTGCGTTTTGCTTCACAATTGTGCACAGCTCTACTCTTTGGGACAGTTTCAGAGCAGACGAGGCAACATTCACAATGCTGGGAGTAAATTGTGAAGGGCTTCAAGGGCAAATCTTCATGCTCAGCAGTCCAACAATTAAAATACAGTGAGGTTTTAAACTCAGAGCCTCAAGCCCTAGGCTACAAGCAGGCGCTGGCTCAATGACAGCTCCAGCCCGCAGTGGCCAATCTGCATCATAAATTTCACTGTCAAAGTGAGGCATCACTACCAAATGTGAACATACAACAATATTACATCTTTCTATGACTATAAATTAATGAATAAATTGTGGCTCGTGCACATGAATCATGACATATTAAGCTTTATTTGATATCAAAACAATTCCATATTACTAATGCTCCTACTACTACTACCACTACTAGCACTACTACTACTACTACTAATAATAATAATAATAATAATAATACCCTAAAAAAATGCAGAAATGAATAGCTTTCCAGTTTTGACAATTAGTCAGGATGTAAAATGCTGGCTGCACCCATGTCATTCAGTTATTAAAAAGAAAAATAGGACATTCTTTAAATTATTTAAGGATTCTCATAAACCACTCACTACATATCTGATAGAACTCAGAAAGAAGAACAAAATTACTTTACTCAGTGGCTACTGGTGTGACATTTAGTTTCTTCCTAACTTTCAGAAATTCTGATCATTTTCCATATTGTTGTTTTTTTTTAAATAATAAACTGGTGCATCACAAATAAGGAATTATTTTAAACTAGAGTTTTGAAGCTTTTTGGTGGATATCAACTCATTTGTAATCAGCCAACAATGTCTTCAAACACAGTTAGATATTATATTCAAACACACTGTAATTAGAAAGCTGAACATCTGATTTTAATTGTGCAATTTGCAACCCAAATAACTTTTCATAGACTTTGTCACCTAATGCCAACCGTAACCCACTTTTTCCACATTTTTGGCCCAAAAGTCACAAATTGTAGGATACTTGAAAGCATTGGTGTGCTTTAATCGATGCTTTCTAATTTTGTAGTTATATGTTACAGAGTAAGAATAATATTTACAGCCAAGTATCAGAAGGCAGTTGAGTGAAATTTCTGCTGTTTTCAGACCAGAGGAAAGAAACATTAAAAACATTCAAAGCTGGCTTGCAGCTTACTTTTTGCCAGGTTTTCTGGGCCTTGTCCTCTTCTTCCTTGCTTGAATTGCGAGTACTAAAAAGGTACAGAAAAGAAGGAAAATTTAAAAATTACATCTTCAACTTCCATGTGTGCATACA
>JBAMHW010000003.1:29359429-29372399 GCA_037177495.1 Rhadinocentrus ornatus
TATATAGCGGATATTTAAATATTATGTCAATTTGTGTAATGTGCTATTGCCCCACATCTGTTAGATATTTTCAATTAATGAAAAATTACTTAAAGTAGCTCCGACTGCACGTGTAATTCCACACACGTAGTAACGGCTTAAATTAATAAATACCGGTGCTAGCAGTTTACTTGACTGAAGTAAATCGGCCTCAGCGGTGTTACAAGCATCTTAATTTAGCTGCTAAAAGCAACTTGGGTGTTTTTCGCTTTTTAAAAAAAAAACCGTAGCTGTCTGTTATCATGTAGAGATGTGATTTAAAAAAAAAAAAAAGTTTATCGTGGCTAAATTCTATTTTTACACTCAAAAAGGTTTTAGAGCAGACTTTGTGAAGCTAATCTTATGGCTAGAGCTAGCTTAATGTTACCACACATAACACACAGTGGAGCGCATGGTCCACTTTTACATCTCATCCATTTTACGTGGTTTGTATCAATGTTGGCTGATACCGTTCACCCAGCAAGTAACTATTTTGACACGTCTACCAGTAAAAAGTTGTGCGTTATAAGTATTTTGTGTAAAAAGCATTTTGTTTTAGTTAGCAACGTTACCTTTTCTTTCCATGCTAAACACCAGTTAAGGGAACAGCTGCCGCGTTCAGGGACTGTTGGAAATGTGAAAACTCTCACATGTGCGCGAAATTGATCTAACAGTGTCGTGTAGAAAGGGGTGTGAATGGAAACTGTAATTGATGGCATTTAATAGAAACAGTTTGACATTTTGTCAAATTTTTAACAGACTTTGTCCAAGTTCTCATTGGCTCTTCTGTAATGACACGGCAAGCCTAAGATATTTTTAAAACAATTTTCCTATCACTTTATTCAGCCAAGTATTGTATTTATTTACATATTTGGCAAACGTGTATTTTTCTTGAGTATTCTTAACATACCAACTTCAACAGCTACGTTAGTGAGAAATATGTTCCTGACTTCATAATCTTTTTCTCAAATCCTTAAATAACATTACATCTCATACTAGTTATTTAACTATTTGAGATGTAATTTTTGTATCCTGAAAGTTCCTTGGTGAGAAAGGCCCCTAATATAGTACTTCCTTTCAGGGTCTGGTAACAGAAGCCTCTCTAATTCATCAGCAACATTACAATAAATAAATTTTATTTAATCTAGGTTTCAGGAAAAGATCCGCCTGTCCTTCTTATTGAAAAGTTTTTGCTTGCAGCAACAGTGGAGGCCTGAACTAAAAGAAAGTCTTTTTGTGACATCTCAAAAATCAAATGGTTGTATTTGGAAGATAAGTAGTGCATCTTCCAAAATTCCTCTAATTTACCAATCACAAACCTCCAAGACAGCTCATAACATCCAATAACCCCAACCACTTTGTGAGTAGCACAGACTCATGTCCAAATAAGATCATGATCCCTTCAGGTGAATGAAGCTGCTGGTAAACAGCATGCAGGATAGAAGTAGTTGCAGCTCAGCCAAAATACCACTACAGGCCAATAATTATCAGCCTAGTGCATGTGGTCCCCCCCCCTGTCGGTGTACACAGAATACACATGCAAAGCATAGATATGGTCAAGCACATTCTGCTTGTATGAAATAAAGAGAAATCAATGCATAACCTACTTGTGTTTAGTGCAAGCATGGCATATTATAATTTCAAAAAAGGTTTGATGCTTGAAAAAGGCTTGTTTTTGTTTGTTGTTGTTTTTGTTTTTTTGTTCTTGTTTTTTTCCTGTTTTTTTTATTAGAGGGTTTTTAGCAAACAGAACCTGTAGCAGTGGCAAAATCAATAATGAGGAGGAACCACAAACACAACAGTCACAGTTTGTAAAGTAACTAAGCGATTAACAGATCAATATCTAACCAAATATAATTATTGGTAATAAACTACACAGGACTGCTTTTCTCACCATTAAATTGAATTTCACTTGTGTTCTTGCTTTTGTCATCTCATTAGGACCTTTTAATCAACAGTAAGGCATAATGTCACTTTGGGGGTAATGGTTAAGGTTATAGTGAAAATTGTGGTGAAAGGGTATTGGTTAAGGATAGGATCAGGGTAAGCCTGCGCATAATGAGTTGAAAGTCATTAAAAGTAATGATAATTAAATAAGCCCAGCTATGACAAGTAGGTTATTATTTCATTGTTTATTTCATTTTAAAGGAAAGAATAATACAGTTTTTGCTACTGTGATAAATTTTAACTTGGTTTAAACGACAACTTATAGAATGTGCTCCAAATTATTACGCATTTACTGTTATACATTAAAACTGAAACAATAGTTTTTGGAGTCAAGGAAGAAAGGCTAAATGTCAGTTCTCAGCTTCAAACTGCTAAGTTTAAAACTAACAACCAAGCCAGAAATCTGGGAGTTGTCATGGACTCAGACCTGAATATCAACAGTTATATTAAGACAGTTGTGAAGCCAGCCTATTATCACTTAAAGAACATATGGAGGATTAAAGGACTGATGACTCAGCAGGATTTAGAAAAACTTATCCATGTATTTATCTTTAGTAGACTTGACTACTGTAATGCTTTCTTCACAGGTCCCCCTTAAAAGTCTATCAGACAGCTGCAGTTAGTCCAGAATGCTGCTACAAGAGTCGTCACTAAAACCAAGAAAGTAGATCATATAACTCCAGTCCTCAACTCTTTACACTGGCTTCCTGTCTGGCAAACAATTAACTTTAAAATTCTGCTGTTAGTTTACAAAGCACTGAATGGTTTAGGACCTAAATACATTCAGGATCTTCTGGTTCGTAATGAACCAACCAGATCCCTCAGGTCATCAGGGTCAGGTCTACTTTCTGTTCCCAGAGTCACAACAAAACATGGAGAGGCAGCGTTCAGCTTTTATGCTCCTCACATGTGAAAAAAACTCCCAGAAAACTGCAGGTCTGCTGAAACTCTCAGCAGTTTTAAATCAGGGTCAAAACTGTTTAATTTTCCACACTGAAACTTTATTTACTGCATTTAATCTATTTTATTTTAACTTGTTTCTTACTATTTATATTTAATTTCTTTTATGTCTTTTTAAGTTTGTTTTTATTGCTTCCTGCATCCCACTGTAATGCTTTTAATGTTTTATGTGAAGCACGTTGAATTGTCTTGTATATGAAATTTACTATACAAATAAATTTGCTTTGCCTTGCCGAGCGGTTTATGTTCATTTCTCTAAAATAATCAATTTAAATGACAGTAAATACAATTTTTAATAATCAAAACCTACTTTGAGTTGAAAATAATCAACCAAAACCACCAATGATGGTTTTACAATCATTCAAATACAGTGTTCCAAATTATTCTGCACAACAATTTCAAAACATATAATTTTTTTCAACAAATAAAAAACATTTTTACAGCTCAAGATACACGTTAACTTGGAATCCTTTATCCGATATAACCTTAAAACTCTCTTATCCATTAAACTTGTAAGTTCATGAATAGTTTATTTTAAAAATACCAGAGTTGCCTCTCAAAGTTGCTGTTTGTAGGTACTGCCCACCCTCAATAGATCTCCTTTTTAGGAATGTTCCACAGGTTCTCAATAGGTATGGTGTCAAGAGATGATGGTGGCCACCCCTGAGGGTTTTTCTCCCCTTATAACTATAGCAGCCAAATATTTAATGGTACTTTTTGCAGCACGGGAAAGTGCATTATCTTGAATGAAAATTTGCTGGTGCAAAAGGTTTGGTTCTTCTTTTTATACCATGGCAGGAAACGGTCAGTCAGAAACTGTCTCAATTTTGCAGATGTCCTTTTGACACCCTCAAGCATCCTAAAGGGGCCTACCATCTTATTCTCAGTTTTGTCAGCCAAAAACATAACTCCACCACCATTTTGCTGATGTTGAAGCCTTGTTGGAGCTGGTGGCTATCCACCAACCATCCGAAACTCCATCTAGGCAATCCATTGCAGCATAAAGCCGAAAATGAGTCTTCATGTATTTCTGAGGCTACTGCAAATGTTACCTTTGTGAGCATTGGTTAAAGGTGGCCAAAATACATGCTACATGTATAGCTGCAAGCCTCTGGAGTATCCTGCATTAAGAAAGCTTTTTGGATTTTAAAGACACCAGCTGCTTCAAATACCTGCATGCTGCTCATCAGTGGCTTTTTAACAGCTGTTATCTTTGCTGATGGATCATGATGTGCTTTAATCTGAACAAACCCATTTGATCTTGCTTCAGTATCCATGAAATGGGAAATGTTTCCATTCCTTTGGTGAGGTATTGCACTATTCCTCGCTTTTCATTTTCAGATAGATCCTTCTATATCCCCATAATGCATGAAAATATGACCGTGACTTCTTTAATCCAGTGGAACAACCTGCTTGTGTAGCTTTCTTCACGAGGGTAACAAATTATCAAACCGTTTCCGCAGAAAACCTAAAACCCAAATGTTTGATTAACTGAAATTCTAAAAGCATAATTAATTAGAAGACAGTGATGTTAATTTTTTTCTTCTACCTTTTCTTTAGTTTTTTTAAATCATTCCCCTTATTATTCTTGCAGAAATGAACTTCTATAAATAGTTTCCTGCCTAATTACAAGAGGGAGCTCATATAGGAGCTGTGAGCACCAGAGGAAAGCATCAAAGCTTCCATTAGCCATGCCGTGAGGAGTTCTGGGCCAGCAGTGTTATACATTATAAACGAGCCTTGACTTAATTACACCCCAAAAATGCAAGGCCGGTGGAACATTTTCTGAACATTAGTGGAATTTTAACCTAAGAAAACAAAAATAACAACAAAAAAAACAAACATTTACATTTCATTCCTGGAGATATTTAGCTAACATCTGCCTGGTAACTCCTTCTTATGCTGTTCTGTTACCATATTAAATATTCATTATGTTCGTAACTGACCTGGAGACTCTATCCTAGAAGATTAAGTATTTCTAGATTATTTTTCTCTTAACAATTCCCATAATTTTCCTTGCCTAAAAAATCAATTAGGCACCTGCAGCTGATTCAGAACTCAGCTGCTTGAGTCCCTACTAAAACCAAGAGAGTGGATCACATCAGTCCAGATCTAAGGTAATTACACTGGCTGCCTGTTCGCCAGAGAATAGACTTTAAAGTTCTGCTGCTGGTTTATAAAGCTCTAAATGGTTTAGGACCAAAATACATCAGTGACCTCTTGACCCAGTATGATCCTACCAGAATCCTCAGGTCATCTGGATCATGTTTCCTATCAGTTCCCAGAGTCAGAACCAGACATGGAAAAGCTGCATTCAGCTTCTATGGTACAAACTCCCAGAAAGCCTCAGATCAGCTGAAACACTCTACTCACTTTATTTAAATCAAGGTTGAAGACCCACCTGTTTTCAGCTGCATTTTAATAGTTCTTACCAGGAGTCCAGATCTGCAGCTGGTTCTTTTACGCTGAAATCTTATTTCTTTATCTTTATTTTTTATGCAATCAATTTTATCGTTTTTAATCTTTGTTTTTCTAATACACTTGTATTTTTTCTGCACCTTGCTGTAATGTTTTTAGGTTTTGTGTAAAGCACTTTTAATTGTCTTGTACATGAAATGTGCTATACAAATAAATTTGCCTCGTCTTTCCTGCAGTTTGGTAAATGGTCCTAAAATCACATCTGTCAACATTTGCTACTTTACATAAAAGGCACGTAGTATGTCACAGTAACCTTTCAGGCAATTACACCATCCATATTCTTAAATTACCAGCAGCTACTGGGCTGCACAAGGGCACTTTAAAAACCACAAATTAAAACACGAGATTGTGGATACTTTTGAGTGCAATATATAGTAGAATATCTTCACAAGAATTACTAGGTCTGCTAACACAGAGAAAAAGTATAAGTTGCTTGTGCTTTGCTGCCTCCCAGTGGCCTCATGTAAAAAAAAAAAAATCACAATTAATATACACTTTTGCAGCTTTGAAAAATAGTAGCCTTTATTATCTCATGGTGGTATTTACAGATGGCAGGGGCTGCTGTCTTGGTACATATGGTCAAGAACAATGTGAAAAAATATGGTCACATCTCAAAGCAAGCATAACCAAATAAGCCATTGACATCGGGATATTGATGAGATAAATATCTCATCTGATTGATAAGGTTGTGTAAAAATGAGTAACTGTGAGGCTTCAGCATTGCCCTTCTGCATCCAGTGGGTAAACGTACACTCTTGTGTCCTGCTTAAGTATTTAAATGAACAATACGGTACTGCTCATAAAAAAAAAAGTAAAAAATAAAAAAAAATCAATATTACAGTATCACAGAACAACATCAGATCTTGATTTAACGCACAAACTAAATAACAAGTTAGAAAAAAAGAACTACATGTAACAAGCAGTCGTAAATGAAACTTACATCAAATGATTGACATAACCAGAGCAACTTAAATACAGCTTGTTGAAAATGTTTTTAAGCTTCTGGAGGATTCTCCACTTACATGGTTACTTGGAATACACGTTCTGTTTTAAATTGTGTATATTTTACCATTAATGTTTTGCAAAATGTGAATATTTTAGAGGGTATATGGCAGTAATATTAATGCATTTTCAGAAAAAAATTCATTTCTATCTGGTTCAAATTAATTTTAAACTATATATTTCTAATAATTACATTGTTTTAGATATATAGGCTGCAGCTGCAATAACTGTGGCTCAAGTGAAACATACGACTATTGATAAAGCATTCTGAATCTGATACAAGAAATTCCCCATAAATAAAAAAAAAAACAATAAAAAAACTTAAATTCAAATAATATTCTCTTTTATATAGTTAAACATTATAAGAAAACATCATAAATACAGGGCAAATCGGTGCCCCAAACATTCAATAAACATTAATAATAATATGTTGTTTATAATGGAAAATGATTAATTTAAATTGCCAGCTGATGTTCTTATGGAAAACATCAAAACTTGAATAAAATACGAAGCTAAATCTGGCTTCAAACATGCCGATACTGGTGATACTTGAACTCGCTGATTGCTAAAACATTCGTCTGAAACAACACAAGTGCTTTAAATTGAAAAAGGAAAAACAAGCAGAACTTTAAATGTTTGGTGAAATATAAAAGCAAAGTTTTCCACACTTGTTTTTTTTACAAAATAAAAAGGGACACCAAAATCTAGAAATCAAACTAAAAGAAAGACAAAGCTTGGAAATTTTATTCTTGGAGTGAATATTTTACATATTTTCATCCTACCCTATACATACGATTAATAACTTAGAATATCATATATGTTATTTAAGGATAAACTCTAGTAATCAATGTCATACTGTTCAAGAGTTTGGCTGAGGTTTGCCTCAGTAAATTATGACTTTTCCATAATATGATAACCGTTTAGCCCGAAATACTTATGTACAAATACTGTTTACTGTAATATCTACACAGTTCTATGCCCTTAAAGAAACAACATTTAAAATGTGGCCAAAAGTTAAATGTGTTTAAAAATTTTCTTAACCCATTTTATCCCTCTTCCCAATCCTGATAAGTAGTAAAACTTTATAAAACATGTATCACCAGCTCAATTCTTCAATTTCTGATTTTTTTTTTTTTTTAAGTTTTGGTGAATTAAAGTGGGTGCACAATATAAAAACTAAAAATATCCGGGGCGAAAACGCACTGAAAGTACAAAGACAATTAAAGTGGGTTTCAGCAAATTGGGATGCAAGGGAACAAAAACAGCAGAGTGGGGGGACGATATGAACAGGATGTCAAGTTTTCTTTTCCCTGATAGTGTTACGTCCCCCCGGATATGAATTACGGCAGGCACTTGAATGTCATGGTTGTGCATGTGTGAAGAAAAGTAATGAGTAGTCACATGAGACTGATAGTTTTCAAATAATTTTTTTAAGAAATAGAAAAAAAAAAAAGAAGGAAGAAAAGTTGCCTTTTGCTCCTCAAGATTCCATCTCATCTTCATCTAACGACGGCGGCACAAAGCTGATTACTTCTTCGTAGGTTAAACCTGAGCAAATACAACATGAATATTATTTTCAAATATAATACACACATAAATTAAACAAAATAATGTACAAACTCACATTTCCATTCCTCTATTTCCAGCTCACGACTTTCAAAACTCTGGTCATAAGGCTCTGCTTCAGGTTCGTCATCTGGGTCATGGTACTGAGCAAAGTAAGAGTGGGCCAGAGCCTCAGAAGCTGTGATCCTCTTGTCTGTGTCCAGCACCAGCATTTTCTCCAGCAAGTCCACCGCTACAGCAAAAACAGCAATAAAGACGAAACGAGTTGGCATGAGTATCAGTAGTTATGGGCTGTAGTTTATAAAATTGCTATTTGATTGCTTATCTAAACATTAGTCAGCGTTTTGACACACAGCCTGTTTAGTTCAGCTACGGAGGTGTGATTTCCTGCTGAGTGGGTTTGCTTTAGCTGATGTGGAAGCAGTCAGTCAAAAGTTGGCACAAACAGAACCACACAGAGACCAACAAAAAAAGGTGTCAATATCCATTGAAACCAAGGAAAATGGATTCATTGAAGATGGAACATGGATAATTTATCCTTCTTTTTTAATTATCCAATTTGGTTCAAAGTTAATCTTTCCCAGAAAAATCTATCTGTTATTACTGTCATGCAATAATCTGAGCAATCTATATGAAAAATATGTACACAGCATGACATTAGGTTTGTCTAAGTTGATGCTTTGCACAAATTCCATCAAAAGCAACTTCTGGTGCCATCATTCATTTTACATTCAATGCCAAAGTTCTACATTCAACCATTGCAGAGCACACAATATATTTACGGAAGCTGCAGTGTTGGCTAGCCGGAGGACTGCAAGCAAGCAGATACACACAAACAACAAGTACTCTAGGGCACAACGTCTTGTTTTAAGGGTACTGACAACCCCAGAAGTGTCTCACTAGTGGTTTATACCAGTCAGTCTGTAAGAATGTACCTATTATTATACAGTTTACATCTTTAAGACTATGATCATATTGATTTCTTAAATCAGATCTCATAAAGATGACTCTTTTGTTCTGCCTCATGACTGCTTGACTTTCTTGATGTTGCAAAACATAATTTGAGATTCAAGTTGAGAAGCCACATTGTCCAAATAGTAGTAATCTGAATGGAAGTAGTTTTCAAACCACTTCTAAAGGTAATAAGGCCTTTTCCCCCACACAGGCTTTAAAATAAACAAAACATAGTTAAATGTGTTTAAGTATTTCGTATTTCATTTCTACAAAATGGCTTCTGTTCCCACGTCATAACCTGTCCCCATGCAAACACCGTGGACAAGACTGTCAGAAAATTGTTGTCACATGAAGTCAAGTTGGTTTTTATACATCCCAACTTCTGCAGGACGTTGCATACGTCTTTTTGAGGATCAACGTAACGCAACGTCGGAAGTTCTAAATTAAATCCCTGAACTAAAATGCATTATAAAGTAATTTTCCCCTTTTTTACCCACACCATATAAGAGACATTACAGAAGTGCAAAAGTACAATAGCACAATACATTAGCACCAGGAATACGTCATTACATCACTATACAGTAAAGGTCAAAATGATTCAACACGTATTTATTGAGCATGGGTATAACTAAACTAAATATATTTTAAAAAAACCCAATATCTTTATAATACCACTAGAGGGAATCAGAGATCCAGAAAAAGTTCAAGCCATAGCCTAATACTGAGAGAAGAACTTACCAAGCGGGTTAGCACCAATGAACACATCAGCAAAGTTCCTCTTGGGCATGTGGGGAAGTGAGTTAATGTAGTTCCTCGCCTGAGATAAAGAACAAACAAACAGAATATGGTCAAAGATCTTAAAGACAAAGTACATTTACCATGCACCTACCGGGAATTCTAAATATTCTGACACACCCACCCATTTATTTTAAAAGGGTGGTGTCCAGGGATGTGCAAACTACATTACAAGCACTTTAATACTTTAATACTCAAATCACATGCATTACTCAAACATTGTGCTCTAGTGGCTATACTGGCAAAGCACCCTGATTAGCCTTGCTGTGACAAGCAGGTTGAATCAGAGGTGAGAGGAATCTGGATACGTGGTGTAAGAGCAGAAGCTAAAGTGCTCACTTCTGAGGAATGACAAGTTTACCAGAATTTGCCTGTAAAGGGGGAAGGCCATGTGGGAAGGTGAAAGGTAACTGGTCTCACCTCATGGCTGGGCATCCTGCTTATGAGAGAGGCTGGGGGTGTCCCCGTCAGTCGCATTATCTGCTGCAGCTGGTTTATATCTAAAGCTTCTGAGTCAAGGGGCATCATAGCATTTGAGGTCAGCAAGTCAAAGAGCACAGCTGCTTAGAAGGGTGTATGTTTAGGGGTGAAAGGCAGATTGAAAAATGGCTGAAACAGGATGAAGATAACAGGGAGTAAAAAGACAGAATTTGAGCTTTAATATACACACACCCTCAAGTGATTATTGTTGATTGAAAGGCTTATAAACACTTTTGCACTTCATTCCAGTCATCTCGGGATATCAGCAAATAGCAGTGCATGCTAAACAAAGCCTTGTATTTAAAGGCAAAGGAAACCGGTAAGAAATAACAGTGTAGCGCAAAACGTGCTGAAGAGCATAAATGCAAAGTAGTGGGCCAACTATTGGCATGGCAGCACAGGGCAGTGCGATAAAACTGAGTGGGATGGCACTCACAGACTCTAGATTTTCATCAAGAACTCAGGCCCTGGAGATCCGACGAGCATCATTATGAGCTTTAACTGATCAATGTCTACCACACTCACACGAAGGAAAACTGAAAGAATGGAGGGTGATGGATAAAAGAGAGGAGTGAGAGGTTCAACTCAAATGTGTTTGCATGCAAAAAAATATTAATTTAATTTAAGCTCACAGGTTCATACATTTTGTCCTTACAAATTGTATTCAAGATTCAGGATGTCTGTATTTCAAGCATAAGATAATATATTAATGTATTGAAGCATAAGTCAAGTGAAAGATACTATAAAAAGAACATACAGATAAATAAATCTGTAGATCTTTTGTAAAAAGTAGCCGGACTTTCAAAAGCTTCCACACCACTGGTTTCATGGCTTTGGTGTTTACTTTGCCAGCTCCATGAATAGAATCAGCGTTTCCAACAGCTGGGATGACTGCACACTATATGTTTCAACCTGAAAAGCTTTTATGTTGTCCATTAGAGAAGCAATTAGATTAATTTTTGTTTTCATGTTGCTCTGTGGATTTAGGTCATGCCCATGGAAGGGCCATTTAAGACAATGACTTTTTCCTGGTAGCTAGTAACTATTTTCTATTTACAGTAATTTTGCGGACACTTTTCTCCAAAGCGACATCTGAGAGTAAAAACAACACAAGCAAGAAATCAAACAGGAGGTGACATCATAATTAAGCGATAGTAAGACTGCTGCGAGTCCAGTTTGACACGTCCTCTCGTGTAGTGCTAAGGCAGTGCATCCCCATCAGCTGGTTGTCTACCATGACACCAAGATTCCTGCCAGAAGACGTAGGCACAAGTGTGATAGAATTAAACTACACGCTTACCTGTGGATGTAAGGAAGGATTGGCGATCCTTCATCCATGCAGATATATCAGCAAGGCATGCTAATATTCGCATTGAAACGGTTTCGTTGTCAGGCAGGAAGGAAAGGAAAAGCTGAGTGTCATCTGCATAGCAGTGGTAGGAGAAGCCATGAGAGCTAATGACTGCACCAAGTGAGGAGGTGTATAGTGAAAAGAGAACGAGACCAAGCACCGAGCCCTGATGCACCCATCAGACCTTGCAATCTGGACACTCTCCCTCGCCCAGGTACTCTTCCTGTAAGGTAGGACATGAACCACGAGAGGTCAGATCCTGAGATGCCAAGCTCCGAGATTGTGGAAAGGAGGATCTAGTGGCTGATCGAGTCAAGGGTAGTGGACAGGTCAAGAAGTATAAGGGTTGAGGATTGACCAGCAGATCTGGCAAGCCGTAGGGAATCAAAACCTGACAGGAGAGCAGTTTCAGTAGAGTGGCCTTGCCTATAGTCAGACTGATATGGATCGAACAGGTTGTTGTTGTGGTGGAACTCTGAGACCTGACTTTGCAGGTTAAAATCTCATCTTTTAAAAGTTTGCATCCAAACGCATATTAATATAACTGAAATATATGCACATATGGACAAAGTCTGGTTTTTTGGTTTGTTTTCTTGTTTTTATGTTAACTTATTATTATTATTAATTATCTAAGAAGTTATTTTTGGTGCAGTTTCTCCTGAGTATTTAATCCTAGGTTTGCTGTTGAGCTTTCTGGGTTTACAACTTTTTCCTGTTTTTCTTTTTTTAATCTTAACAATAAAGCAGCATTTAAAAAAAAATCTAAGCTAACTTTACATCAGTGTTCTGCTAACTGTGTTTTTCTCATAGGACAAATAGTAGTAAACTAAAATATAATCTTAAAATCCTTATGGTAGTTTGGTTATATTTGAAATTTTCCAAATGTCAAAGGGCACTGTATAATTACGGATTAAATTGTGTTGTCTCATTAGTCTGAACTAAGTAGAGGATTTATTCTCATAGCGTGCAATGTGGTGTTAAGTAATTATACAAGTTAAAGAGGGAGGAGATTGCCAACAAACATGCCACAAAATAAAGATTCAATTTATTATCATTATGTTCTTATTTTCACCAATGTATTTTAAGTCAAGGTTAAAAAGACCCTGACTGTGGAAAAAGACTCTGATCCTCGGCTGCAAAAGCTAGCTCTAAGGACATGGAATGTCACCTTTCTGGCGGGGAAGGAGCCTGAGGTGGTGCGCAAGGTTATATCCGGCTAAATATAGTTGGACTCACCTCGACGCATGGTTTGGTCTCTGGAACCACTGTCCTTGAGAGGGGCTGGACCCTCTTCCATTCTGGAGTTGCTCCTGTGGAGAGGTGCCGAGCGGGTGTGGGCATGCTCATTGCCCCCCAGCTTGGCGCCTGTACGTTGGGGTTTACCCCGGTGGACGAAAGGGTAGCCTCCCTCCGCCTTCA